>OY804548.1:2484636-3084636 GCA_963680865.1 Spergularia marina | reverse complement strand
GCCAAACTCCAATTTCTCCAGAAGTGCTCCTCAGAAACTGTTTCTGTTGGAGGAGCTCCAAATTGGAGTTTCTACTTCTGATGAACAAATTTACACTAGAAGTGCTCTCAGAAACCAGAAACAGTTTCTCAGTTTTGTGTGTTTGGCCAGTTTCCAGTTTCTAGGACCCAGAAACAGTCCAGAAACAATTCAGGAGTTTGACCAAACACAGCCTTAGATATGTGATAAAAAGCTAAACCTGACATATTGATCATTTGATATCAAGGTAATTTTGACGTGGAGACTGTTGGTTGAATGGTTGATCACTTTTCCATATTCATAAACGGGTTTATTTAGTAGTTAAGATGAAGATATCTAAATTGAAATGGCCGTGCATTCAACTTATTATCTATGTCTTATTACTATCCTCACATTTTAGGAGTGGTCACTTGTGGTGGCTACTAGTATTTAGTACAATATCTTTTTGTGGGTGGATGTTGATCTTATTTTGACAAATATCTCAAAAGTCATTATGTAAGTAAGAAATAGCGTTATGATTATGAAAGTTGTGAATCAAGAACGCAAATGAGGTACATGAAAAGATATGTTCAGAATTCCGACCGTTAAAATAACTCAATAATGATTTACTATCTTCTTGTACAAGTTGAAGTATTGCCCTCTTGTTGTAGGATGACATTAGAGTTTCATTAGTCAAACCATAGGAAATATGAAATTTAAAAAAAAAATTAATGATTTACTATCTTCTTGTACAAGTTGAAATTTTGCCCTCATGTTGTAGGATGACACTAGAGATCCATTAGTCAAATAATAGGATATAGTTAATTATAATGGGATTAAGATGAAGATCCATTTCCCTTTAAAAAAAGATGAAGATCCATTGCATAGCGACTATAAACAAGCAAAAACTACTAATGTAAATTATTGTGTTGACAAAGACTAAGCTCATTTGATATTGTAACATAAGAAGAAGGGTGATCCGTTATCAATTAGACGTCATGTAACTACAAATACTACTATTAACTAATTTGACTGATTTTAATAGTTGAATTATTGGGGGATATACTAAGCTACATATAGACTGAGCTTGTGAAATGTGATCATATAATACGAGCTCACATACACTTTTAGTTTATGTATTGGTCAAGTGGTGTCACTAAGACATCGACAACTCGTGATCGAGTAAAACTGAACTGGTTAATTTGATATAATCTAATTCAATAATATCCTTCTTATCTTTAAAATAAATAAAAAAATTAAATACACATGCTACTCAAATCATCGAATTATTATTATTGCTTTTTTAACAGAAAATGATCGAATAATTTTATTTATCTTTCTTTTCATGTTCCTTCCAAGAATCAGTGATAGGAAAGTCTTTTGACGGTCTACGCTAGCAAATGCTCCTCACAATAATGCAAGACACACAACAAAGTCACAAACGACACCCATGAAATGGCTCAAGACCAAGCAGAATATGACATGACCATATGATATGAGTGACACTAACATTACTGGAAGCTTGCCCTTTTGCAATAACATGTCTTTAGTAAACTACCTAGTGGCCGGCCTATGTATGTCCATTTTGTTAGAGCCCACACGGTTCTATTCGAGGGTGTTTTTACAAAACTTTATACTCCGTAATCAACATAGACGATATTAATACTTATTCTGTACGAGTAAACGACATTTGTATTGAATGTGCGATAAAATAATGAAAACTTATTCTAATATGGTATAATTTGAGGGTGTGTTTGGTTCGTCATTTTTGGGGGAATTGGAAACGGATTCGATTACCACTCCATTACATTGTGTTTGTTTTCATATTTTTTGTTTTCTAATCCTTTCATACTCTCTTTCCAATCCCTCAAAATGAAACCCACCTAAAAGCTAAGGTAACAAATTTAAACCCCCCTACTAATGGATTGATACATTTTTTCAGTGGAACCAAACAACTTTAATAAGGAATAATACTTGTATCTATTCTAATTCATTTTCGTATCAAATCTGTTTCCATTCCACTTTCATGAACCAAACGCACCCTAAATTTGTTTCATTCAATTAACATGAGCACATGAGTAACTTGTTCAGTTTACACTATATTCCTCTCTCTTTAAGCTTTGAAAATCTAGGCAAGTTGGATTGCGTTGAAACGGGTACAAAAATTAAGGGAAAGCAATCTAAACTAGAACCCTATATTCCGAACAAGAGATCATAGTTTCGATTCTTACCTCACTCCCTCATGTTGCATTTACACAAATCCGAAATGTCCGCAACTCTAGCATCTTCGGATCTCACATTGTAGGCCGTCTTTGTACGCAACAGGGAGGGTATAGTACAGCTGAAGTGAGAAACCGTCATTAAATTAAAAGATTAAAATCTTTCGTACAGTCTAATCAATGATTAAACGATGCAATTAGTCAAAAAGTGAGGGAATGTAAATGCTAATAACTGCCAGATGATAACAATTAGAAACGCGCAAATCACAAGTATTACTTAATTTGTATCAATCATTTATCAACCGTCGTCATGCACTTTGCTTCTTCTCTGGAGGAACATTGCACCTTCCTGGACGCTGTGTACTCAACACACTTATTTATCAACTTTTTACAGTTGAGAAACAGTTCCTCAGCACCCTTGTTTTTTTCCGTAATGACGTAGGAAACCTGCGACCACTACCAATAGACCGAGCACCTAAAACATGCAAAATGCATCGATACTCAGAGATGGAGTAGAAAACGCAGGAGATAAAAGCTTCTCAAAGCAGGTAGCGAAACAAAAATCACAGGGACTGCTGCATAAGATTGCAACACACCAAAATTACCAATGATGTGGGTAGGGATGGCAATGGATCGGGGTCGGATCGGATCGTACACAATCCAAATCCTATCAAGGTTCTTATTGGATCGCATACTGGTAATCCAAATCCAACCCAAATCCAAACCCCCATGATCCAAACCCTATCCAAGCCATTTTTGCATGATCCAAATCCATAACCCGATCCAAACCCAATCCTTAACCCGACCCAAATTCGATCCATACCCCGATCCAAATTCCGACACGACTCGATCCGTAACCTAACTGATGCGTTTAAATTTAACATGTAGAATTCTGTCTAATTTTCTCTACTATAAATTTAAGTAAAATTAGAACCTATACATTGGGAAACAAATTCGTTGAAATTGTCTTCGGCAAAAATCATGCATGTAATATAATTGTTGTACATGTATAATACATTAATGACAAAATTTAATAAAAATAACCCATATGCCTTGTCTTCCAAAAATAACGCAACCTTGCTTTTATTTGACGTTAATAAAAATAACCCGACATTTGAACTTGAATTACAAAAATATCCCAAAACCCATCCAGAGCAAGAATTTCCGGTTAACACAATCCCCTGTGGCTTTAAAAATAGCATAAAAATTTGAAGAATTCCTTATTCCTAGTAAGTTAGAAGATTAGGATACCTACTTCATACCCTACAAAGCAGGCATGGAACGTTATTACTTCATCCTGCAACTCCCCTGGTTTAAAAACTTTCTTCCTCATCCTCCGATCATGAACCATGTAAATGACAATCAAATAGTCGAAACAAGAAATATTATAAACCTTCTAATCATCACAGAGTTGTCATCTCTGCTCTGCTCGCAATATTGTCGTGCAAGTTTCGGTCTCAATCTAACATCTGGTGGGGAATTTTGCTTGGTTTTGTTTGTAATGGACATATGGGAAGAAGAAGAAGGGAAAGGTGAATAAGCCACGTTATATTATGTTCACCGGAGATTCTTCTTTCGGAGGGGTTTCGGGATAATTCTGTAACTTGAGGTTAAATGTTGAGTTATTTTTGTTAACATCAAAAGGTTGAGTTATTTTTAGAAGACAAGACAAACGTTGAGTTATTTTTATTAAATTTGCCTATATTAATATTCAAACGGGTACACAAATGTAAATTATATATTTATATATATACGGAGTATAAGGCATACAATAATAATACAAAAAAAAAAAATTAAAATAAAAAAATATACAACTTTTTGACGTAATTTTAATTTCGGGTTAGCTTTAGATCGGGTCACATTCGGGTCGGACATGGATCGGGTCGGGTTCGGGTACATTACGGATCGGTGTAGGGTTTGGATCGAGCCTTAGCGTTTCGGATTTGGGTTCGGGTTATGTGATATCGGGTTTGGATTCGGGTTCCATAACCTCGGGTTTGGATCGGTTTTTTTCCCTTCGGGTCGAGTCGGATTCGGTTCGGATTTGCACTAAATTGCCATCCCTAGATGTGGGTAGCAGAGATTAGTCCAGTTCCATTCATTTCATTTTCTTATGAACTTACTTCCTATTGGCATACAGGTTATACGTCACGAAAACTTCATAAAAAATGAGAAGCTATGAACTGGTCGAGTACAAGCTACTGCCTACTGATATATGAACTAGATAACACATAGCAGAAGATTCACGAAGCCAAACTCGCCGAGAGAGCTACATCTGCGATACAATGTTGACCTCCATCGACAGAAGACGCAAACAAAGAAAGGAAAGATAATGACTAAAAAACAACATATTCAAAATGCCAATACACTCGTTCTGGAAAACAGTTGAACCAAACGACAATAGATCTGGAACTCGAAGTTTAGAGGGGAGGAAGGGGGTGGGGGGGGGGGGGGTAAGGAAGAACAGGGTCAGTGATCAATAAATCATGTACACCTATTACCGATCCTCCACCCAGAAATCACACCAACAATAAATTTGTTGCAGACTCCAGAGTTTACAGACAAGAATAGAAGCATATCACAGAGTTTTTACAAGAATAAGCTACATTGATAGCTGCAAACGGTGATGGAAGTAGGTAGAGTTACCACCACAAGCCGACTTAGACTGGGAATATATAGGGTAAAACCCGGTACTTCACAAAGAATATAGAGCTCTGAAAATAATGAATGATGTCTTGAAAAGCGCCTTACTTCAGGAGAAAGATCACTTGGGGTAGCCAGCTGGCGGATATCCTTGAGGAGGATAACCAGCTCCAGGGGGAGGATATCCGTATCCTGGTTGGGGTGGAGGATATCCATAGCCTGGTTGGGGTGGAGCAGCTCCAGGCGGAGGATAACCATAGCCTGGTTGGGGTTGAGCCTGAGGATATCCTACAGTGGGAGGATATGGCTGATCAATCCGAGACATCTGCTGAACTCCAGGGACTGCCATAGGCTGAGGGCCAAACTTGCCATCACGCTTGTCCATTTCAACCTTGTGTTGTGTCTGCCATATTCTACCATTAGTGATCCATATGCTAAGCAGATTAAAGATTACACCAGACCACATTTTATCTCTGAGATATCTTCAGAAACTAAATCACCTGTCAGGTGAATTAAAACACTGCTAATTCTTAAGGAGAAACCAGTTCGTAGACACAATCACCCGAGTCATATAAGGGTTGACGAAAATATTCTGCTCAGTTAATTTCTTTTCACAGTAAGCTCCTCTTTATAGGGAATTTTCAACCATCAACAGAACCAACACTGCCAAAGGTGCTACACAAACTATAGCAATCAAAAACATGTCACAACTCACAAGATTCTCATGTTCTAAAAAGCATGGACACGTATAAAATCACAATTCAAATCTTGGTGACTGAACCACAGCACTACAGAAACAAAGCCTTAGTCCCAGCGTGGTGATTGGTAGAACACGATAACTACAACTAATATTGTTATTGCCAATTACGGAGTACAATTCAATGGTCTATGACACAACAAAGAAAAAGTTGCTGCAAAGAGAATTAAGATGATATTCTGAGTCTCATCAGGCCTACGAAGTGTTGTAACAATACATTGATGGCGGAGTCTTGTTACAGAGGTGCCCTCCACGTTTTAGGGAAAAGGTTTCCTCAAATAATAATCAAAACACCAAATGAACAAACTGTTGATAGGATATATGCTATGTATTCTTTTACCTGCCATAACTCCCATTGCTTGTTTTAGAATGTAATGTTGCCATCTAACTTTATCAAATATTCACAGTTAATTTCTCAACTAAAAGCATGAAAGACATCACTACAACCAATCATCTCCATTTTGAAATTCATGAATAGTATTTCTCACTTACCTGCATACAAGCACAGACCCTGCAAAACAATTAAAAATCACTAGTCAGGTGGATATTGTAAATAAATGATCCTCCTCCCCTCCCAAACTCCCGAAGAAAAAAAAGATAAAAGACAAAGAGATACGACTTACGAGCAGTAGACCACATCAGAAAGGAGATTCAATATATGAGAGGCTTGTGAAATTTCTTCGCTCCCCACAATCATAGCAACAATTGAAAATATACATGCCACTTGGTTCAGGCAGAACATAAAACCCTACCATCAGAAGATAATAATGTGTCAAAAAGATAACAATTCGCAAGATGTTCTAATACTTAAGGAGCATAGAGAGAGAAAATACAATGATGCAGTTGTCACACTTTGTTGTCTGTATGTTGAACTCATCCTGCAACATAAAACGTGTAGAGGACACAGAATTTGCGAAGCAGCAGACCACCTGTTGAACAAACGTGACAAGGTAATCAGAAACGAAGAAGCAATGGAAGCACACATAACTTTTAAGATACCAACAGGGCCAACGAGATGGCCAGTACAACCAGTAACCATGAACACATCATAAGAAAAACTAAGATAAGAAACAAAAAGAAGTTTTAAAAAAAAAAGGGTATAGTTAATGTCAGTCCTGTAATGCAAAGAGCTTCTGAGAAAGTTTAATATTTACCTCTCTGGCTCTCCACAAAAAAGAATGACTAGAATTCATTTGGCGTGTCCCCAGAATAATTGATCACTTTCTATACTAAATAACTTTAGTTCTATACGATCAAGATAGGATATGGTAACGAAATATAATGATTGAACATGCCGTGCTCAGACTAACAAATTCAGTTCACCAAATAGATGTCACACAATATAACTACCATGCATAATGCAGGCCTTCTTAAACCCACATCTCATATTTTATTAAACCCTTCAAGCTGACCTGTACCTCCGATAAAAATACATCTAGGAATTCCAGAAAATTCAACCCCAAACGAACTGTAAAAAATTCATACCGGCCTTTTAAGACACCATGTACTTTCACAGACAAATAGACCAGCCCCCTTGAAATTACAGAAACAGAGGCCAAATAGAGGTTCTCAACTGGCCAGTGAAGTAAAAATGTCCACCATCAAAAATCCATGAAACTGTATATCTTGACTCTTGAGTGCCACATAAATGAATTAAACCATCAAAGTGAAGTTACAAGTTTTTTGTAGATGCTGCTTCATTTCATCTCGCTTAATTTGAAAAAAAAAAACATACACAAAAGCCTTAAGGGTGTCCCTACTTCCGAGTCCCTACTCCCTAGTACCTTCCATACCTAGGGTGTGTTTGGCCAAGCTTCTGAAGTGTTTCTGGACTGTTTCTGGGTCCTAGAAACTGAAAATTGGTCAAATACCTAAAACTGAGAAACTGTTTCTAATTTCTCATAAACACTTCTAGTGTAAATTTGTTCTTCAGAAGTAGAAGCTCCAACCAGAAACTGTTTCTCAAAAACTGTTTCTGAGAAGTAGTTCTGCAGAAGTTGGAGCTTGGCCAAACAGGCCCCTAATCATTAGGCAAACCAAGAGTCTCAAAGAAGTAAATATACCTCAGTACCAAGACAAAATTCAGGGCAGCGACTCTCACCACAGCGACCACTGCAAGGCATGTAACCTCCACAGCACACATATCTACACATCATGATAAATAGTGTTAACTATTAGTAAATCATACTTTATCTCATAGCTTCCCGATATACATAAGGAAGCACTCTTAAAAGAGAGAGGAAAGGGTTAATTCCCTATCGACATTCACCTGGTCATATCATTGTAAAGAGCACGTTTTCGAAGCATATATGATACACAAGGCGGACTGAAAATAATGAGAAAATAACATTAGCAGTGCCACTACACAAAAGGTACATCTAATAACAAGTATAATGTTGTTCGGAATACAATCCATTATAAGCCTCATAGTATAAACATAGCATACTTATTTCTAGACCTCCAATACAAAAATTATTACACCATTACGACTTAGCAGCAAAACAATGAAACTTAACACCCCGTAAAAAATGGTAAGAGAACGCAATCCAAATATTCAACACAAGTGAACAATAGTCATTACACCGTAGAACATATCAGGATAAACTTTCGAGTTACAAATACAATCTCTAGTGTACAACAGCCTTTTCTTAACTAAATTGGTAATGAACACCTACATATATCTTCTTAAACCGAACCAAAGCTGAAATTCAACCGAATTCACATTCACAACTAACAAGGGCGATAAAATCATCGAAAAAATCCGACCAATCACTTCAAGAAACATTGTTCCATAGAATGTACATAGAACCGAAGGAGATCCGAATATCATTTACACCGTAAATTCAGACCTCAGCTTTTGATTTCGAAAACGGAACTAAGAGACACATCTACATACATAATCACGAGTTTTTGCCTAATTCTTTAATATAAACACAATAAACGAAAAGAAGCGTAAACTTGAGCCAATCTCTGAAGCAGGCAGTAAAAATTACACCGCGAATTCGGTAACATTTCAGCAAAAAAAACGGTGATTCTAAGTCATACATTTTACCATCCCTAAATTTCCGACATCAAATCGAATATCCTAAATCAATTTCCAGCAAGTCAACCATCAGCAAAACAAAGTCAACAACAGCAAAATTCATCCAAAAAACAAAAATTCCTAATAAACATCACATAATAAATTAATAATCAACCTCTAAAATGACACAAATTAGAAATTCAGATCGTCAGAAAAAAATTAAAAAAAAAAAAACATACCAGAATGTCGCAAAACAGCAATCTGGAACCAGAAACAAAAAAAAAAACAATTAGTACGAAACTTCCGAAAGAAGCCAAAAAAAAGAAGGGAGAGAAAAAATGAAGAAAAGAGAAAGTACAAGGAGTGTCAGCTTGGATAGTGTGAAGGAGATCAGTGTGCCACAAGTTTCTGTAGTTCTGCCTGGTCTCCATCTTCTGGATGAAATCTTGCGACACCATTTTTGCTGCTTCTTTCTTCTCTGATCTGCAGAAAAATCGACGCGCAGCTGGAGAAGAATTTTTAATCAGGAAGAAAATAAAACCCTAATTTTTTATTTATTTATTTTGAGTTTTTTTGGGGAGTGGATGAAATTATGACGAGGATGGCAGTATTTGAATTCTTGGGAGAAGATGACGACAAAAAAAAAACAAATACTAGTGAGAAGTGGGGGCTGGTATTGCCATTGGCCCGAGAGCGACGACGAGTCAACTTTGGTATGTGTAACAGTTGTGTTATTTATTTGGGGGGAAAAGTGTTAGAAATCCGAATTTGGAGGAACGTATTGTAATCATGTAATGAGAGAATTTTCTGGTATTGCAAAGTGGCAAACAACAATTTGACAGGTTTGTGTATCTTTCTTCGCACGTTTTTAGCTTAGAATTGTATGCGTCATTTTTCATAGACGACTAACGAAATTTGTTGGATGCGATCGATAATCTAAAATGTATGTCAATGTTATACCAAGAGTAAGTAGATGATATATCACATTCGAAGTTTTGAACATTGTTAATGAAAATACAAGAGTATGTGGCCTAATCAGCTCTATTTATTCCTAGCGAAATAGAACATTTTAAAAAGAGTTATAATGTTCTAATGTAATGACGTATGTTTTGTTCTTTCAGTGTGCTCAAATTTAAAAATAAAATAAATAAATCGCTTCTAAATTTGGCCATACACGAAACTTCTAGACTAAAGAAAGACTTTCATATGAACTTGGATTGTAGTTTTATTAAGAAACACACTAGAGGTTGTCACTAGGAGTGGGGAAGCAAAACAAAAGAGTGGTAGCTACCAATTTAGGTTGCGCATTGATGAGATGTGCCTGATAACGTAAAGTAGGAGTAAAAAAACACAATTTCTTGTAATCTAGTTTTTTTTTTTTTTTTTTTTTGGTAGAAAGAAAGAGTCGGACCTGTGGCTTAGTGGCTAGCCTATGGGATATACCATTAAGCCTTATATATGAATAAAAACAACGAACAAAAATCTAGTTTTATTTAATCGCTTGTTTGTGATGTGTGACGTGATTCTCATATGAATTATTAATTCTCTTATTATAATTAAGGACTATACAATCTATACGTTTTGAGAATTTAATGATCTGAGTTACACTCTTGTAGAAAATGTCATTTTTTATCGAGCATATATCGATTCAAATCTACATGTTGGACGTGGCATCCATGATTCAATTCCATTCAACGCATAAATGCATTGTTTGATAAATAATTCTACTAGCAACTAGGTTTTGTTCACATGATCTGATTGCTTAAAATATACTCCGATCCATTAAAAAAAACATGTACACGGCAGTGTGAACCGGTGATAACATGACTATTTGGAAACCTCATTGGTTCTGTTTTGGTGTGATCTGATGTACTTTAATGGCTGTATCACTAACTTGATCTCTAAGACAAATCAACCAAGTTTTGATGCTTTAATTACATACGACTTGGTCTATCATCTTGTTTGAATGTCATTGCTAGCAATTTTGCATGCACCGTACCGCAATTTCACAAGGTGTCAACTTTGGCGGGGCAAAGGAGAAAATAAAAATTCAAACATTGTGGCAGGCAGATTAATTTGATTTTTTTTTTTTTACTTAGAAAAGTATTTAAAGTATAGGTTTCACCGTTTCGTATGACACGTGATTGAGGGCGGGGATGGCGAGGTGCAAGAAGAGGCCACACAACGGTAGAGGTACCATTTCAAAAAAAAAAAATCATATAATAAACTGTAAAATATATATGACGTTGTCGACATTTTGATCAATGTGATGCAACTAGACGATTCCATCAGCGCAACTAGATATTACAATACGCACATGTTTGAGTTTTTTAGGTGGTAAATGTCTGGTACACATTGTTTTGTTATCCGATAAAATAGGTTTTGGAGAAAACAAGACCAAGAGAGAAAAGAAAGTCAAAAAACATTGGATTGTATTGACATTTGACTAATAAGAAGGTTAGACCTCTCTGGTTAGAAAATTGAAGTTTGGTTGACGGAACGGAAGTATGAAAAGGCTGAAATGTCCATGTATTCTCTGCGCATATGGCGTAGTCAAGCCCATTAGTAATTAGCCATTGGGTCAAACGACCTCGTGATGAGGGCTGCCAGCCCAAAACTACTATTGGGTTAAGTTGTTTAATTGGGCTAAGTGATAATATGTCACAAACCGGTCAAGAGTTGTAATGGCCAGTTGCTCATTTTCAAGTACAACTGTGGCCGGTCTAATAACATTCTTGCAGAAGCCCATGAATCAAGCCCATCCCCGACAATTCCCGGATTGTTATTTTGCCCCTAGTCGTTACATACGAACCGAGTTGTCCTAATTTCGAATCTTCATATGAGGGGAAAAAAAGCTCTTAACCGGCCTTATATCACTCCACTATGATTCAATATTTTCAAAACAAGAAGATGTCGTAACTTTTTATGAATCTAGTTTCTTTATCGGTACTAATTCACCTAAATTATATCAAATTTTCTCAAATAGTTGAAGTTTAATTAGAATCATTTAAAAATTGCGACCGAACCAATACAGTTCAAACCGAATCATAACAGATATTTAAACTTCTCCCATTTTTTTTCCTTTTTAGCCGCAACAACAAAGCACTAATCAAAGTCTATACCATTTTTTTCTTCCTATTTACAAAAATGGTACGGAGAATCACAACATATAAAGCAAATTAGACACTAATATTAAAGCACCAAATAGGCCAACAAGGCCCAAAAGAAAGACGAAAGAAGAACAAGAACCACCTTTATAGGCTTAGGCTCTCAACTAATCGAACCTTGACCTCACAGCTGACCTAGTGGCGTAACACATAACGCACACAACTCGCAATTACAATACCAACACAAACACCTTTTTTCAACCTCCCTTTATATATACCTTCTCAACCCACCCGTGGACTGGTCCATCTAATTCACTCCCACATCACACACACACACACACACACACACACAAACTTGTTCATTTTCTCTCTTCTGCTTTACGATACAAAAACAACAAAAGTTGCTTACTTGTGTCTCTCTTCTCTCTTTTGACAACACCTAACCTTCTTCCTTGTCAAAATCATCGCCCGAAAACCAATTTCCGGGTTTTATAACCCGGGATCACATATAGACACTACTTAAGCAGCCGCCTCGGCCGAGAAGTAATGTCGTCTGATTTGTTTATGTTTGAGGAAGGGAGTTACTACCCAGATGAAATTTCTGGGAGTAATTTCTTCACAGACCCACTTTCTGCTCTTTCTGATTCATCCATTGACAGCTTTCTCCAAGAAATTATTGAGGACCCTAACAACAGTAAAACTCAAGTTTCACCCCAAAAAACCCACCAAATTTCACCAGATGATGCACAATCTCTTGACCAAATTACCCATACCCTTTTCTCAGATTCTCCACCAAGCAACCAACTTGATTCCCTCTCCCTCCAACAACAGCAAGAAGCCCATTTAGGTAATTTGAGGAGTTTGACTAATTCTTCCTCCTTGGGAAATGTGTACAGTAATAACAACAATAATAATAATTATTCATCTAGTATTCCCGAGGTAAAAACTGAGGAGTTTCACCTAGGCTTTGACTTACCCTCACACAGCAGTGATACCTACAACTCTTATTTTCTTAATGGTGGTGGTGAAAACATGCTGAAATTCATGCAGCGGAGTTACAGCAGTAATTCTTTTGAAGGAAAACCCGGATTTTTATTAAAACCCGGGTTTGATACTCTGTTGGAGATCCAAGATTTCAACCCGGATACCGAAACAGCCCAAATGAGACGGGTTTGTAGCACTGGCGATTTACCAGTTACGTCTCCCCCGTCTTATTATAGGATTGTCTTACTCAAATTTTATCGATTATTGTTTTGAATGTACATGCTGGCTGACATTATTATTATTATTATGTTTTTAATTTTTAGAAGATTGGGGTGAACCAACAGACAACATGCGGCGGACAACAAACAACAATATGTTCTTCATCAAGTCCATTGTCAGGAGAAGGTAGTAATTTCATTGAAGAAGCGAATTTTAAAGTGGGAAGGTACAGTGCAGAAGAAAGAAGAGAAAGAATTGATCGATACAGAGCAAAGCGGACTCAGAGAAACTTCAACAAGACAATTAAGGTATCAAAAAGTTTTAAAATCGACTAAACTAATAAAGTCGTCTTAATAGAATAATTTGAGTTCGACTAACACGATCGACAATTGATTAAAGATAAGTATTAAGTTGAGTATTGATAGTGAGCGTTACTTTATGTTGTGATGGTGGCAGTATGCATGCCGAAAAACGCTAGCCGACAACAGACCTCGTATACGTGGCAGATTCGCACGCAACGATGAGACTGGCGAGATTCCCAAACCAACCTGTTTTAATCGTTATGAAGACGATGATGATCTTTGGGTAAATAATAATAATTCTCCCTAATTCTATTTCTTTCATTTTCGATTACTTTATACGGAGTACTATATTGGATTATAATTGCATATATTCTATAAAATGTCAAAGAAAATTGCATGGAAAATTGGATGCGTAAGTTAGGGGTTACTATAGTACGTTGATTTATTTGCATGTGATTTCCTTATCAATGTTGTTGCTTTTTAGCTTGTTTTGATGTGTTTATTATTGATGCGATTACGATAAGTTCTAAATTAGGTATATATAAGGAGGAAAAATGGAAAATGCATGCATCTACTTCGTAATGTTCTTTAGAGAGCATCTATCCCGTTACAACGACATTTTAATGCCGGTTTAGTAGGCTTGTACACGTTGTAACTTGTAAGTGAATTGTCTAAATTTTAAGTCGAGTTGAGTTGAGCTGAATTGAACCAAAGTAGGCATTTGATTGTATGTAGCTTAGAGGGTTTGTTCAATTAATGTCAATTATCGAAATCAAATGGAATTTTGATTGAATTGGTTGTTTAGTGATCGATTACTTATTTCCAAGACTCGATTTATGGAGAATCAGAACTCGTAATACAAGTTGTAATATTGTTCTATGTGCCTCGTTATAAACTCGAGACTTTAACAAGAACTACATACTCGTAACATTTTGCGGAATGGTAATTAAGTGTGTCAAGGAAGCTAAAGGCGTATGTACAACTAATTTGGCAGGTTGATAGTTTGCAAGAAGAAGAAGACCAGCGAATATTAGGTAGAGGAGGACGGTTTCTGAGCAATTTTGGAGCTACTCAATTTCAGTACTGTGGTTATTAATGACTCTTTTACTCAGAAACTCCCAAGGAAAATTAACCCCCTGTCTCTTTTTTTCCTGTTCTTTTATCTAATGAGCAACGGTAAATATCTGGGGTAGTTTTAGGTCAGGACAACTTTACCTGCCCTAAAAATTAAAGACCCTCCCCCCCAACTGAATCAAAATGTGCCCAACAACACAGAGGAGCTTTAAATGTGTCAGCAGAAAAGTGGGTAGAAGGGCTTAATTTTTCTGATGCAGTTTGTTGGAGATGGCATAAAATATGCAAAAGTGAAAAAAGAGAGTAAATATTCGATGTTCAGAGCAGTGAAAACTGTAAAAGTTTCTTGGTATTTAAGTTTTTACTGCTCTAGTATAGCTAGTGTGGGGCCTACAGACCACATGCTCGCAAAATCACTGCCACCTGCAGGTGCATTTGCTCTCTCCCTTCTTTCAGAGAAAATTTGTCTCGGCCTTTTGTTAAATTCTGACCCAATTTGTACATAATCAACAATTTCAGTAATAATAAATGTTATTATTGATGATGATTTATTACTCCTATAGTAGCATTGTTCATGGATTTTTAGTGATTCAAATTCTCTGTTTTTTGTGCTAATAATCTACTGTTACTACTAGTTCATAGCTCATTTTCAATCACGTATTTGATAAGCCAAGAACTGTCACCAAATGGGTTCAAATTGGTGTTGAACCTTTTTTTGTATCGATGACATGAAACTTAGGTGACAAATTCGCGTAAAAATGACATTCTTGGCATGTACCAATGTTACATGAACGGACTGAAGGACATCAAACCCAACTTGATATTTCATTCCCAAATGATATGGGACCTCCTAATAGTTCACTTTCTATGATAGTGACAATCTATATAGGAAATTAAAGCGTGAATCTGGCTCAATGCAAGTACATGTAGAATACTGGAATGTTCTTACTCCGTATTATATATTCTTACACTAATGAGTTACGGACCTTACGGCTTTAAGGGTGTGAGAAAAGTCGGTCAAGATTTATTAATGAACAATTAAACCGAACTTAATACAAGAAACATTGGCGCCCTTTGGTGAGAAGGACATGTCTTAGAAAAGGCCATAATATTCAATGTCAGACCAGACTGCCAAACATCTCATGATGTTTTTACGATTTAGCTGAATAATCCCGAAAAAAGAAGTCTAAAACAGGTCCGACATTCATCAGAGCAGAATGTTACGTGTTCGAAAACACTTCATTATGGCTGCGATGTTGATGTATTTACCTCTGCTTTCTTCAACATGCATCATTACATTACAGAATTACACCTAATTAACTATGCTAATTATTTGTTTAATCAAAGATTTTCCACATACAAATTTGTCGATTTGTTCAGGGGGGATCGGAGATCTTACTAAGTGCCAAAGTGGGTGTATAAGTGCATTGGTATAATGGTATTTGCCAGCCGACTTCCTGGACGACAGGATGGTTGGGTAATATTTGGACGGCTTATTTGTAGGGCTCGGTACAGTCGTACATCACCCTTCGGCGTAGCGATTACTTCTTATCCTAGAATGGGAAACATGACTCATAATAGGGAACGTAAAGATCAATCGTAAAAAAACGAAATGTCATGAGTTCATAGAGGCAATGTATTGAAATGTTAGTAAAGAATGCCGCACTTTTATTGGTGATCAACCAAACTTTTCTAAAGTTAATAATAAATGATTGTTACTTAGGGAATAGTATCACTTAAGCAATTTATGTTCTTTGGACTTTAATTGCAATTGGAGAAGTGTACCTATTAACACTTGTTAAGCATGAAATTAAAAATACATAAATGTTGTACCATATTGACAAGTTAAATTTCATAAATAAGACTAAGTTGGATAAACAGTGTGTGTGTGTGTGTTTTTCAGTGGAAATTGCTCAAAAAACAACTTTTGCAGAACGAGAAAGAAAGGTTTGATTGAGTGCTAAACCTCAAGCCAATGATTAACGGATATAGAAACCTTTAATTTCTTCAAGAAGGAATATGAAAAAGATGAATTTCTGTTCTTTCTACATTATTCTTCTTTCCCTGTAGTTGGCCACTTTCACTATTGTGAACCAACTGCAACTTCAATCATAGTTCTCCGATTCTTTGTACGCTACACGCTCGCGATCAATGGTGTATTGTGTTATCTCGTATTATAAGATGCAATCGAAAAACTTTATATACTATATTATCAATAATCGATTAACTTTATTGTCATCTATATTTCTTGTTATCAATTGACTTGTTATATTGTCCACTGATTGAGTCTGTAGTTGTTGGAATACTTGCTATGATGCTATCGAATGGAAATTGAAGCCATCGCCCACTAATCACACCCATAAGTCCATAACTATGATCTAAGCATCAGTATGACCCACAAGATTCAGAGGGCCCTTTACTATACGCAAAGGGGAAAGAAGTAATCAAAACTATGATAAAATTTAGTATTCCGGTGGCTTACTCAACAAGATTCTCAATCATAGAACAATTATAAATTTGGATACATAGGCTTGGACGTGCACAAAGACATATTTTGACCAAAGCACTGTACATCTTTTCTGCATGGTTTGGCTTTTTTAGATGCTCAACTTTGTTACAATTAAGTGATTAACAGCATACTATTGAAGGAAACATCAAATAAACCTGATTGGGTTATTTTTTTCATAAAGTGAAAAAAAGAAGTCTAGTTTTACTGTTCGTGGCTTAGTACAATCAGTACTCGAGTAAAGGAAACAATGTCCTTCTCAAGGTCAAAGCTAATTAATTAAAAAAATTAACTTGAGCATGATTCCCAAATATGCCAGTAGGTGCATCAGTTCTAGTCATGGTAAAATAGTAGAGTCCATCATCCACTGAAATAAGAGTGCTTTTAGGGGTTAATTCGGCACTACTATGCTAGGATAAAATTACTGGGGGTACATTTGAATCGATGAACTTGTTACCCTTTTCGACTGTCTAACTAGGAGCGTTAAAGAAGATAAAACTCTCCCAAACGCCATATCCACCAGAGTAACAAAGTAATAAGTCTTGCCCTCCTTCCGAACAAGAGGGGTTGAACTTTTGAAGTTATCGTTTTTAACCTCAACCATTCGGGTGAATGCCGAAAATAAGCTTGCTCGAGATCGAGGGGCTAGTGTAAAACGGAACCAAGCGTTGGGAAAATGTACTACTACCAAGAGATGCACCAATTTGAGATACCGTAGAAAGTGGGCCACCACCAAGCCCAAAAATGCCAGAATGGGTTACACTACTAGGAGTCTAGGACCAGTGTTGTTATGTCCACACCCTACCACAATGTTCCCCAAGGAAAATGGTTGTTGTCCGGGGTTGGAGTTTACGAGTAGTAACTAGGGTAAGTGTCTTCGTGACAAGAGAGTCAAGAGACCCAATTGTGTATAAGCCACCCCAACATGTCCGGTGTACTTGCAAATCACAATTCTTGGCGTTCCTCGAGCATTCATGATTTCATGTTGTAACCATTGTCATCGTGTGGAATTGTATGACACATTCTTGTATGTCTTCGAGATTTTCGGATCGAATATGGGATTTCTTTGTTTATAAGATAATACATAATGGTGGCGTTGGATTCAAGTTAGGTCAATACCTCCAATGTAAATACAAAATAGATGAAATAAATAAAATAAATGTTTCAATACTTGACAGTAAGAAAAATAAGTGAAATATTTCACAATGCTTAGCTTAATTATGTGGTCTTTCAAGGTCTTAAACTCTGTTTAATTTTAAAATTTTAACGCGTTATTTAAAATTAAAGAAGAATTGATTAAACTGTTTTTTCACATCAAATAATCAATCCCATCGTTTTGCTTCTGTGTAGGTTTCACCCATCCATTTAATTCCACAAAATATTGTCATTTCGTGATTAAAAGATTATCCTTCCTCTGGTTATTTAAATTGAATGGATTGATTGATGTTTTTTTGTCATCATAAAAGTCAGAATCACCATGAAAACTGGTCAGCGAAAATGACGTACGAGTATATGAAGTTCCTTTGCACATAATACTGTCAAAAGAACTTTATTTTACCAATTTTGGATATTCTACCTCCATTTGAGATCGCAGCTCTCTTGGAATAACGACCAAAAGCATTGTATAATTTACTCTTTTTAGTAAAAGCTCTCTTGCTACCAATTTTTACCTTTTGCGGGTCATTTTTTTGGGATACCCCTAGTCCCCTACTCTGTTTCTATAATTTTTTAGTTTGCAAAAGTAAAGATATTATCGATGACACGAGATAAAGAGAAATACGATCCCAAAAACATACACCGTACTCTGTAGGAGAGAAAATATCAGACGAATTAGTCCTCCACCCTCGCACAATTGTACAAACTTATTTTCTCTGTGCAAGAAACGCGAAGAAACACCAACAAATGAATACACCTTAATTGATCGATTGTCATGTTATTTTATGAGATCGGAATAGCTATAACATACTCCCTCCATTTCATTAGGTTCTTTGCATTTGGTTTGAATTTCTCTCACATATTCAAACCAAATGCAAAGAACCTAATAAAATAGAGGGAGTATATAGTGTTCTGCAATTAGGTCCTGTATATATCCTTTAAATTGCTGGCTATAAATTTTATATTTATTTCGGAGTTTGACCATCCTAACACTAGTACGTACCTATTCCTAGAATTGAACCCTAAAGCTATGAAGTCGCTCAGTTGTAGTGAGCAACTAGCTAGGCTATGCTTGACTGATCCGTCCTTTTCCTGACTTTTAACTTTCGAGTTTAGAGAACAGGCAGTGATGGCTTCGTGGGTTTCGACTTGAGCTTTTTAATGCCTAGTACTCCTACGGTGTACATTATACGGTCGTATCCAAAGACTTTTCTCCCTTTTGAAATGTTGTTTTGACTTTTGACTGATCATGTTTAGTTATGTCTTTAGATCAAATGAAAGACTCTCTAGCATTAAAATCAAGTGAAATTGTAGAATGCAATACAGAATAGATCATGTACTACCTTTTACAATAAATAAACGATCCATTTGGTCTGAAAATACCTCTCAATATAGTCAGTCAAAATACAAAAACAAAAGGGGAATAAGTTTTTGGGTCGAAGGGTATATTCCGTAAAATTTAATCATTTTGCCAAAGAAATACCAGTATGCACTAAGTGTAAAAAGTTAAAGAGTACTAGTAACTAGTAAGTATTGTACAATTAAGGTAGATAGTCTTCTGAATATAAGGATATACCACTCCGTCTCAATTTGAACTTTTCATAAAATTAAAATTCTTTCGCATAATATTATTTCATATGAAGTTTAAATTGAGACGAAGTACCACTCCGTACGAGTATTTAGTTTACCTAAGCTAAGATATTATAACACTTGCGGTTTCTCACTTTCTCTCGTATCCCGAACAAAATAACACCTCTTATAATAGTTGCCCACTTGGGGGGGGGGGGGGAAGTCGAGTCATACTTGAAGCTAAGCTATACAATAAAAGTAATTAGAGATGAAAATATGCAAGAGAGTAGGGGAATGCATTGTGGGAGCAGTGTGTGAGGGTCTAAATAATTTGAAGCTTCCAGTCACAATGAAGATAGGTGGTTACAAAATCTCTTGTATTATTCAAACTATTATATCACGATTTTAAAAGTTCAAATATTTTTTCTTAATGTTTTATAACAATATACATTCAACATAAACTTTCGATCATACTAAAAAGTATTCCTTCACGTCCAGCTGAAAAATACAATTGTAGTCCCTTTTAAAGAATTATCAGAGCATAATTTGCATTAAACTGCCCTAGTTATAGCGATTATGCATGGCATATATTCCTGTTGTACACTCCGATCCCATTCTCCCAACTATTATGTCAAAGCCACAATTAAAGTGGCTTTAATTGCAAATTAAATAACCTTAATTAAGTAAACATAATAAACAATTTTGCCAGATCATAACATTTGAAGGCTTTGCATCTTCAATCCAAGGATTAATTTACATAAATTAATTTTGACTAACTTCCTTTACTACATTTATTAATTTTAACCAAAGTTTTTATGGAGTATCATACATTTCTCCGCGTAGGGAACCCACCCTCCAGAAAAGGGCCTTTTGGTCCGTTTTTGCAGATATATTGACACCATAATTATGCTCCCAAAAAAGACGACTTATTTAAGATATAAATTATAGCACAGAACAGATGTCAGAGTGACGCAAAAAAGCACTGCATAAGCATAAGCATAAGCATCTACGTCGTCGCAAAGCAATTGGAATTAGGAAAGAATTGAAGACCGAATGTTTTAATTAGTTACCATGACTTAATTGGTTCCCTTCTTTTGCCCTTAGTGTCTTATGCATATTACCCCCAACAACCTTATGATAAGATGTTATATGTTTCCATACTCATACGGAGTATTGATGAAATTTTGTTTACGTTTATCCTTTCAAATCTCATATTATAGATTACCCCTTGAATTAATGGCTAATCATAGATTTGATACCTGAGAATGTAGTAATGTGAAAATGAATTAAGAGAGTCTACTGAACCGTTTATTCAACTCAAATCCAAACTAACCATATCAAGAACCGGTTGAACCGTAAGAGAGACAAGTTCCACTTTCACTACTTAAACGGGTCGGGTAAAGCAAAAGCAAGGGAATTGGTGTACTAGAGTGTTGGAAGATATAGCATTTAGCACCGAAACTAAATTTATTCCAAGATTCATTTTTTGACCATTATTGCATCAACGAAGAAATTACTATGCTAATATTAAACAATTGTTTTGTCATCTTATCATTGCACAACTAGAACTTATGAATTAATCCATAAAACTTTGCACAAAGATGCCATTATGCCAATATATTATAGTATTATATCAGCAGCAATCCTGCTTGATAAAATTAGCCTGACTCTATGAGACGGTGAAGAAAAGTATACTCCGTATTACATAGTGCTTGAAGATTTCTTCTCTTATTCCTGTTTCAATGATAGATCATAGATTCAGTAGCCCTCGGCAAGAATTTTTATGTTTAGTGGACCATCATTGCATTTCTTAATTAATAGCCCGAAATTCATACGGAGTATATAGTTGTGTTAGGAATTCGAATCGGTCGGTACCATGAAATAAATTATGGGGAGAAACAATAATACGTAGCGGAAGATTCGGTCAATCGACATGAAACATCTTCAAGTATAGTTGGTTGTTGATGGTGGAAACCTTTGGTTTACCATACGTAGCTATAGACGGCTTACTAGGTAGTACTTCATCCGTTATTTTAAAATTTTAACGTTTATGGTTGTAACTAATCAGGCGGTATCTTAGAAGTTATAGAAGATTGTTGAATATTAAGGGGGGGGGGAATGTATTATTATTGTCTTACTCGCTTGCAACTTCCACGAATAAGAAACGCTGTACACTATACAATAATGCAGACAAATAACTGGTCAAGTAATCAGATGTTCATCCCGCAGGTCATGGTTATTGTAATCTTATAAATCAATTTGCTATCTTATGAAATTCAGCATTTACTGATCATCAAATGAACCTAGCAAGGTACTAACCAAATAAATAAACTTTTGATAAGAAATAAACATCATAATTAAGTAGTAGAAGTCTAGCTCCCCACTTCTAATGGTTCGTTAGTCGATTACTAGTCTCTGATTGTGGGCTAAACAGTAAAAAATTCACTAGGGAGTACATTGTACGAGTAGTAACTTTACCGGTTTCCTGAATTTTTTAGGAAGGATAAAAAAAAGGTAAAAAAAAAGAGAAATGTTGATGCTTCAATGGACTTAATCACTTATACTTGTATGCCGCCCCAACCTTTTTGGGCTTAAGTAACATGGTGGGCTCGTAGTTGACTACAGCAAAAAAAAAAAAAGTGTTCTCATTTGGAAGAATCAGCCTTCATTATTTGCCTGTCCCCTTCTTTTTACTGCTAAAACGAATTAATCACTTGTTTTTGTTGCCACCTATCGAGTAAAAGTTTAAAACGCTGCTATGTTTGTGAATCTTTTTTCCAAGATCACAGTTACTGCCATATTCTACGTACCGCTCTATTCACGTTATGTTAACTCGAATTTTACGACTTTTACAAAGATATGGGCAATTGGGCAGGTTAAATGAGGCATAACGTGGAACATATGATTTTTGCACTGTACTAATGAACTGACTCGGCTCATGCGTTTGTGCGCCTCACCTTGTAGGTTCTATAGATGTAATTATGCTGTGAACAACACATTTTCAAGCAGTGGTGTGGATGAGCATGGACGAGACGAGCGTGTGCCCAGGGCCCTCACTCAAAATTTAGGGCCCCCACTCAATATGTAAGTCCGTTAGGTCTTAGCGCTTTCGCCCGCTCATGTGGTTATGGGCGTGAAGACTAGATCATCCTTAAAGGCTTTCCACCAACTTTCAATGATGTACTTTATTGTTGTACAAACTCCCCTCTTATTGAATTCAGTAGCTTCTAATTGGTCAATATTGTTTTTTGGTTCATAAGTTTAAACGGGAAAATACATATCCTCTCGGATCGAATAGGAGTGACTAAAATGCATTTTAACTCGATTATATTTTGGTGCTCGTAAAAAGACTCCACAAATCTTATGTTAAATCCGTGAAAAATTAAGTGTGGTCAGGTTTGTGCATGGTTCAACTAGCTTAATCGTAAGTTTCGAGTATAAGAAAAAGTGAAAAACATTCGCGTATTTACGCCACACAATATTTGTTTATTTTTTACATGACATGGGCGGAGAGTTCTGCGATTCAAAGTGATGGAAACCAAAAATGAGGATCCCATTTCTTGGGCCAAATGCAGTTCGAATACAGAACTAACAGTCCAAGAGCGACACAAGGTTAACTAGCCCAGCCCATAATATATATTGGACTGTAACGGACCATCAGCACAATGAACCTTATCATGGGCTATTTGACTGTACAACGCCAATTTGATTTTCTAGTTTGTGGAGATTTATCCTCTCCAGACCTCACTTCATATCTTTTTGGTAGTCATTTTTTTTTTTTTTCTCAAAGTTTGTGATTTTGTTGGCTATCCTGCTCGTGCTCAATTAAAGCATAGTACGGACAAATAAAAAAAATAATAATAAAAAACATAAGAGTTTTAGTATACGAATTTCTTAAAAAAAAAAAAAGTTTAATACGAAATATGGGTTAAATTCCACGTATAACGACTTGAATGAGATCAATAAGTTCAAATAAAAAGTTTCAGGAAGTTTGTATTGCAAACTCATACGGAGTAGAAGTTTTGCTGATCTCTCGCACTCCTGCCACTAACCATTTCACACAACTCACCTAACATTTGCATCGGGCTACCTAGATCAAACGACCATTTATTCTCCACAATTCTACATCCCCTCCCTCTTCGGCTCTTGCCAACAAATGTCATTGATTCAAGTAACTTTAATCCACTCGCAATCCTACTAATCTACTATCACAAATACTCTAAAACAAGAACATAATTATAGGTCGGATAAGTATACCACCATTTACGTATATCAAACAGATCGAGCTCGAGACGTATTAAAAAAAAAAGGATACCGAATTCCAAACTCAATGGTCAATTTGACAGGTCAATCTTCAAACTGAACCCGGTCTGTAGCAAACAACAATCTGGACCAAAATAAGACGGGACACCCCCCCCCCCCCCAAAAAAAAAAAAAGCCATCGCAAGTCCGTCGTCCTAGAACCGCTAAACTCATCTCTCTCAAATCTGCAAATCGCCATTGTTAATCTCTCAGATTATCTGAAATTAATTTCCCTAACGTCGACAACATTTCTGAACAAGCGTGAAGAAGAAGATTGAGAAGAAGGAGAAGGAGAGAGATTATCGCAATGAGCGGCCACGATTCAAAGTACTTCTCCACGACGAAGAAGGGTGAAATCCCTGAACTCAAAGAAGAGCTCAATTCTCAGTACAAGGTCTTTCATTTATCTCTTCTTCCTTCTTCTTCACGCTTCTTTTTTCCAATTGTCCTAATTTTTATGCAGATCTGTCACTTATATTTTTTTCGCGATTGTTGATTAACTTTGTCGTAATTTGATGCATTTTTATATTCTCTGTTATATGGATCGGACCTAGGTTTAGCGAGATTCATGTGTATATTGATAATTTAGCTTGATTTGCTGCTCTAAGTGGACTTGAATTTAGCTTGTAGTGTAAGTTTTCCCGATTGAAATCTCGAATAATTAGGTCATTTTGGCTAGGTTTTGGTTAGATTAATCAAGTTATTGTGAGATATGATTTTAGCGGAGAGTGAGTGTTTGTTGTTATCGTGAGCGGTAGTGTTTAGGTTAGAGAATCGCTCCGGTATCGCTCTCTGATCGTTGGTATTTGGATGTGGACTTAGTGCAATGGATCAGTATAATGTAGCGTGTTCGAGGTGATGACCACAGTGCCGTCCCGATTTCAGTCTTTTAGGTTTGTTGCTTGGATGATCTTTTGCAGTTGGAGTTCGTTTTGGACTTGTGAGCGTAATGGGTCAGCACAATGTAGTCAGTGGCGGACCCAGGACTTGGGGATTGGGGGTGCACACAATCGGTAGCCAACGCGTAATTTAAAGTTTTAAAATCATGGTAGTAAAAAATTAACGATGATTTTTTTTTTCTGGATAGGGTATTCGCAAAATTTTAGCTCCGAATTGACAAAAACACTCATACATTCATCAACATCTTATTTGATGGATTAGAAAATAAAAGGACACAATACCTAATTAATTGTCTAAATAAATAAGAAGAAAAAAATACAAACAACTACTAAAAGCTTGACCCACATTTAAATTAGATAATGAATTCATTGTGTTTAGCATAAATAACATCTAGCTCAGTTGGCTTTTTAGATGATTTCTTACCGAGGGTTTACGGTTCGAATCCCAACAAGACCAAACATAATTTTAATGAAAAAAAGGAGTAAGAAAACCAACAAATTTGTTGGTGGGAGTTTTTGAACTTGCCTCATTGGCATAAAACAAACCCATCTAACCACTACTCCAACATATCACAGATGCATAAAAGAAGACTACTTACATATAGATATATACGTATTCTGAGATTAATGGGGGTCGCACTTGTCCCCCTGGGCACCCCCCTAGGTCCGCCCCTGAATGTAGTATGTTCGATTTTATGTACACAGCGCCTTATTGATGTTGCTCATGTATGATCATGTTGTTGTTTGAGGAGTCGGGAACTTGTTCTTCTCACAGGCCATAGGCTGGTCTTGTAATCAGTTTGAAGAGATATTTTGGTCTTTCATTCTATCTTCACTGTCAGCGTAGTCTTGGGAATCTTAGTCCCTTCAGCCTAAACTTAGTTAAATTTATAGATACATGATTATTTGGAGATCAGTTATTTTCGCAGCAAAGTAATATGAGTGTTCATATTAGTCTTATCATCCCCAATGCTGTCTCTTTTTCATGTGGTTGTGAAGTTGGTGGTTGTTGGCGCGATCCTTAATGCTCAGCGTTCTCTTCTAATGGTGGCTCACTTTCCAAGTCCGGGAGTATATGTTTGCTAGTGTAGTTAGGACCCTTCAAAAATGTCAGCTTTATACATAGGAGTTCTTTTAGTTTCTCTGAAGGATACCTGTGTCCAAGCCCATATTAGCTCAACAAGCAAAGGTTTTAGGTGGCTGAGTGCTGGTGGTAAACTTACATATATTTTTTAACTTACCCAGGTTCACATCAGTCGTCTATTTTGCGCATATCACTATATCAGTATATCACATGTGTAGAAATAGATAGGAAGCATGCCTCTAAGCCACTTTTGCAGGGTAGTACGGGATTGGATTCTGAAATGGCTTGGAGGCAACACAGGACTCCAGGACTTCTTTGTTGTTAAAATGGTGTGCCGTTTTGGTAGCATCTGTTTTGCTTTCGTGGATGTCTTTTGGGGACTGGATTCGATAGTTGTGGTTGAGGGGTGTTGTTGTTTGACTATTTTGCTTTTGTTCGTTGAGTAATGCCCCTTTTTCAGATGTATCAAGCACAGGCGCGTCTCTAGTTTGATATCTGCTAGATTAAAGCTTTCACAGGGATGAATATCTATTTCTCTTTGTCTGGTTTAACCAGTTGATGAATTACGATCATAGACCTCCATTGCGCCCTGTGGATTCGTCATAAGATTCATGTTGAGAGCCACAAATTTTGGGGGGATTGTCTTAGACTTGTACTAGGTGGTACTAGGTTTCTGGGAAGAGTATTGAGACCCTAAATGGTTGATAATGATCGAATCATGTGTCTTAGAACATGTTGAATTTTACATGGTTAAGAAATGATGAATAACTCATGCTGGCGAATGAAGGCAGGCTTTCTAAGATTTCTGGTCTGTCCTGCAAAGCAATGGTCTCCTTATAATTGTTCTATGTCAATCCTTGCACTTTCTGGCTTTGTGGTTAGGCCTTTTATGTACACCGCCTGACCTATCGGATACCTTTGGTGCAGGATAAGAGAAAAGATGCCGTCAAAAAGGTTATTGCCGCGATGACTGTTGGGAAGGATGTTTCGTCGTTGTTCACTGACGTCGTAAATTGCATGCAAACAGAAAATTTGGAGTTGAAGAAGCTTGTATATTTGTACCTGATAAATTATGCTAAAAGCCAACCGGACCTGGCAATCCTTGCTGTCAATACTTTTGTCAAGGTAAGAGTCCGTGTCTAATTCAATTTATTTCCAGATATGTTGTATTTTCAGCTCTGTTTGTGAGTTACTAGAATGATATGGCAATCACGTAGCCATAAAATCTTCTATTTGTATGCTCTTTCCCAAAATTGGAAATCAGCAATTTCGGCGCTTGATGCGTGGATGATGAAATATGAATAACAATGGGTAATCAACTAAAAGGTATGATCAAGAACGCCAAAATGTTGAGGGTGCTCATAGATTTACGGCTCAACACAGCACTCATGTACCTGACGTTTTACCCCATAAGATAGTCTGTCTTATTGATTATGATTGTTTGATAGTCTATTTGATGTTTTAGTGTTGTTTGTTTTGCAGGATTCGCAGGATCCAAATCCTTTAATTCGAGCCTTGGCAGTGAGAACAATGGGTTGCATTCGTGTTGACAAAATCACTGAATATTTGTGTGATCCCCTTCAGAGATGCCTTAAGGTTGATATAATGGAATTTTAATTTTTCATCAGTAGGGTTAAGAGCTACTGTACTTACATTTGTGGCACAACACACATAATCATTTGTTTCTCTTTTTTTACAGGATGATGACCCTTATGTCCGCAAGACAGCTGCCATATGTGTGGCAAAGCTTTTCGATATAAATGCTGAACTTGTAGAGGATAGAGGCTTTTTGGATTCACTGAAAGACTTGATATCTGACAATAATCCCATGGTTGTAGCAAATGCTGTGGCTGCTCTTTCTGAAATTCAGGAGAGCAGCAGTAGACCTATTTTTGAGATCACAAGTGCCACACTCCAAAAGCTATTAACTGCTCTTAATGAATGCACAGAGTAAGTTTCTGTCTTCAGCATGTTCTTTTTATGACAGGTGCTTAGAGCTTAGAGGTCACCGTTAGCTAGCATGCGTTTTATTTGGATTTGTCTTAGGTAAAATACATGAGATCCTATCCTATCTAAAGTCCGACATAATGTGCAGTAGCGACTGTATGTCTAAGATATCTCTTCTTGAATTGAAGGTTGTCAACTTGGCAAAGTACTGTTGGATCTTTGTACTCTTCAGGGATTTGCAAGTTGTGCACTTTATGTTCTTTCTCCTCATAATTTATTGTGTGCCTATTTTCTGTTAATGTCCCAAATTGCCTGACCTTGTCGTAATTCTGTGAGCCCCGGCCCTCTTTTTCTGAATTCAGAGACCTGTTATAGTATGGTGGTTGTTGCGCCTTTGTAGTCTCAAGCCTTGCTATTGTATTTGTTGAAATGATGAGATACTTAGCTTTTGGAACAAGAAGAACTTTTTGCTTCTTAGGCTGATTTTCTGATCATATTTTAACAACTTTCATTTGTCATCAGGTGGGGTCAAGTTTTTATACTGGATGCACTTTCAAGATATAAAGCAGCTGATGCACGGGAAGCTGAGAACATTGTGGAGAGGGTAACCCCGCGTTTGCAGCATGCCAATTGTGCTGTTGTGCTCTCAGCTGTGAAGGTGACTATTTTTCTGACATAGCTTAACAGTTTTTTTTCGTATAAATTTTTTAAATGTAATTACAATGTTGTGTTTTTTACTTTTTTGGTTTCACGCAGATGATTCTTCAGCAGATGGAACTTATAACTAGTACCGACGTTGTCCGAAACCTTTGTAAGAAAATGGCCCCTCCACTTGTAACCCTTCTCTCTGCAGAACCTGAAATACAATATGTTGCATTGAGAAACATTAATCTCATTGTGCAAAAGAGGCCAACGATATTGGCCCATGAAATTAAGGTATTAGATTCTAATTTTCCAACTTTTAGAAGCAACTGTGATGAATTGATGATCTGCTTGTCTTACATTCTTGTTTCTGTTTGTAAGGTGTTCTTCTGCAAGTACAATGACCCTATTTATGTCAAGATGGAGAAGTTGGAAATTATGATCAAGCTTGCTTCAGACAGGAATATTGATCAGGTACATATTTGATGATTAATGGTATAACGTTGGAGACTGGGTTGGCTTTGCTCTAAAGACTCTTGTTTCAGGTTCTGTTGGAGTTCAAAGAGTATGCCACTGAAGTGGATGTAGATTTTGTCAGAAAGGCTGTCCGTGCTATTGGCCGTTGTGCTATTAAGTTGGAGAGAGCTGCTGAACGATGTATTAGTGTTTTGCTAGAGTTGATCAAAATTAAAGTAAATTATGTTGTTCAGGAAGCCATAATAGTTATTAAAGATATATTCAGGAGATACCCCAACACGTAAGTTAGAACCCAAATCATTGAAATTTAATACATCGACGAGCTGATAGGGACTTTCTGTCGTTTATCCTCCTAATTATTTACTGAATTTGTTTCAGCTATGAATCCATAATTGCAACTCTCTGCGAGAGCTTAGACACTCTAGATGAACCTGAGGCCAAGGTAATTTCTTTGACAATGGCTATAGTTTCTTATACAGTGACAGCACTGATTCCTGTTTCTTTATATTCAGGCTTCTATGATATGGATCATTGGAGAATATGCAGAAAGAATTGACAACGCTGATGAGTTGCTGGAGGGTTTCTTAGAGAGCTTTCCTGAAGAGCCTCCACAAGTCCAGCTGCAACTGTTGACGGCTACAGTCAAACTCTTCCTCAAAAAGCCAACTGAAGGACCACAGCAAATGATTCAGGTCTGGCTTTTTCGGTTCTTTGTATAGGTTAAGTCAGGCAAACGCTAAAATCCTAAATCGTATGCATTGAAACATCCTTGTAACAATGCTGCCCAGTGTCTTAGGTCCCATTTTTCGACAGTGTTCTTGGCTTTGGTGATAGGTTATGTACTTTGTTACACGGATATGAACACGCTTAGGTCTGCAGAGCTTAAATCAATGCAGGTTTCCTTCTGCAGATACTTACAGCTACTGCTGATTCTAAATGGACCAATAAAACAAAGTTTAATCTCGTGTAACTGAATCCTCTTATATGGGAGTCATTACTTGTATTCTATTGTAGTCACTGAAATGGGAACTTTTCATTGTTGGCAGGCTGTTTTGAACAATGCCACTGTTGAGACTGATAATCCAGATCTGCGTGATCGTGCTTACATTTATTGGCGTCTTCTTTCAACTGATCCAGAGGTGAGTACGCTGTAGTTATTTCACTTCAAGTGATTGAACTGGCTTATGTCTGTTAGTGTTTCTGCCACCTTGAAGCTTCTAATTTTTGTTCCTCCTTTAGTATGAAATGAATCCACCAAACTTTGTCTTTTGGTTTTTAGCCTCACTAGTCACTACCTGTAACTGTGTGCTCACATGATGCTGTACCCTTGTTGCAGGCAGCCAAAGATGTTGTGTTAGCAGAGAAGCCTGTGATTACTGATGATTCCAACCAGCTCGATCCTTCTCTTCTTGATGAGCTTCTTGCAAATATCGCAACTCTTTCCTCTGTTTATCACAAGCCACCAGAATCATTTATAACTCGTGTCAAAACGGTGACTCAGAGAACCGAGGAGGAAGATTATGCTGATGGAAGTGAAGCAGGATATTCTGAGTCATCTGCACATCCTGTGGATGGTATCACATCTCCTCCACAAAGCTCTGGGTCCAAGCAATCAGCCCCAGCTGCTGCTCCTGCTGCAGCTCCTGTCCCTGACCTACTTGGGGACCTTATAGGCTTGGACAATTCAAATTCTCTTGTCCCTGTTGATCAGCCTGTTCCAGCTGGGTAAGTGAAACATCATACTCCGACTTCCCTAATTTTCATTTCATATTACAAAGAAGACTCATTTCGTATTACAAAGAATACTTTGGATCTTCTTATCATCTTTACCATGTGGGTACTAAAACTTTGTGAATTGTGTGCAGCCCTCCTTTGCCAGTAGTATTGCCTGCGTCAAAAGGTCAAGGTTTACAGATCAGTGCGCAGCTTACGAGAAGAGATGGGCAAGTATTTTACAGTATGTTGTTTGAAAACAATACACAGTCTGTGCTGGAAGGGTTTATGATCCAGTTCAATAAAAACACGTTTGGTCTGGCAGCTAGTGCACCTTTGCAGGTACAGATTCTGCGACCTTTGATGTAAGTCCTGAAATTAAAATGTCTTTGTACTAATCTTCTTTCTATTCTTCACTTCTCAGGTTCCACCTTTGCAACCAGGGACATCCGCGAGAACTCTTCTTCCCATGGTTCTATTTCAGAATGTGGCTCCTGGTCCACCAAACACTCTCCTTCAAGTGGCAGTGAAAAACAACCAGCAACCAGTTTGGTACTTCAATGATAATATTTTACTACACGCACTCTTCACTGAAGATGGGAGAATGGAACGCACAATGTTTTTGGAGGTAATGTAGTTTTTTTTTTCCCCCAATAATAAGTAACAAGAACTAGCATTCTGTCCCCAAAATGTCGATACCTTTTAATTTGTGAGTCTCTGTTCTGTTATGACGAATCTTGTGAAACTGTCATGCATGACTTGTGCAAATATTTGGACGTATAAGAAGATGACATTGACGGCTAAAAGCTCAAGTTGAGACTAGTAATAATATAAAGAGGCATAAAGGGTAACCATTGCTTTAGTGAATGTTATGCATCAAATTCTCCTTGTTTGCCTACGGCCCTACAGTATAACTAGACTTGTATTGGTCACTTTTGCTAGGCCAAATTTCATTTTGCGGCTTGATTAACTTTCTCTGGCTCCATGACAGCCTCTTAGAGTGGTGTCCCTTTTTAAACCTATGTGTTTCTCCTATTTACTCAATTTCTTTTTGATATTTGATAAGAGTTGTACCTGTTGCAATATTATGTTGATTCTAACTTCTAAGTCGTCTGAGCCCTGCAATTGGCATAACTGCTTTAATCCTTTGCATAGATCTATGTAACTGTGGCTCGTTGGCTTAACACACCTGTGTAATCGTGAAATGGTTTCCTTCTTGACAGACATGGAAATCCCTTCCTGATTCAAATGAGGTTTTGAAAGATTTCCCTGGCCACGTGGTGAACAGTGTTGAAACGACACTTGACAAATTGACTGCAGCAAACATGTTTTTCATCGCAAAGAGGAAAAACGCAAACCAGGAGGTGTTGTATCTCTCTACCAAGATTCCTAGAGGAATTCCCTTCTTGATTGAACTGACCGCAGCAATCGGAGTCCCTGGCGTCAAATGTGCAATCAAGACACCAAGCCCTGAAGTGGCTCCTCTATTCTTTGAAGCATTAGACCATCTCCTACAAAGTTGAAGCCTTTCTTCTCCCATCTTTCCCGCGGAGCCTTGCAAGGTAGCTGTATAACTACTACGATTAGCTTTTCAGGGGTTCTGATATTTTCTTCGTGTTGTGCTGTAACTGCCGTTCCTGAAGTTGTCTAATTAGTTAAACCTAGTTTTGGGGCATTTTTCGCGGTTTGTATCTTCTTTTTAATCTACCAAGGGGTGTTATATTGTTTTCAATTCCAATTTATCCTCCGATTTTCCCAAATTGAGCATATAAGTGTAATTCTTCAAATATAGAAATTTACGACATTTCGAGTTTTCAGTATATGGGCACACCGCACACTGCAAAGTTCACCGCGACCGTTTGCTTTGTAGTATGCTTTAAGGTTAATGTACAAACTGACCGTTTGCTTTGTAGTATGATTTTCCAGGCAGTACAATCCCCTTATTGAGGACGTCTTCTTTTATTGAGGGAGTCAGTGAGAGTGTAAAGTCTCACATATATACCGATAGTCAGTCAATCGAGAGAAAAATGAAGATAGTTCATAACTCGATTATGACTTTATGAGAGCTCCGGGATATTACCTTAAGTTGTTTTCCAATTCACGAGTATTAAAACCGTCTCCCTTTCTAACAAGGTTGAATTTGTCTACGGTACCAACAAGGCAGCATGACTGACGAATATTTTCCTTTTGCTCCAAATCTAGATACCTTATTCGTTTTTTGAGTTATTCTCGGGGTTTACTCTCGCAGTCTCGGGTGATTTTTCGGGTTGGGTTAGTCTTTTATACGAGTAGCAGCCTAACAGGCATACTCATCGCTCTACATTTACGGTTTATTAAGACAAGTGATGTAATAAGACGACGTTGCAGTTGCAGTTGCAGTAAAGGTAGAGTAAAGTAAAAGTTAATTAAAATAATAATAATATAATAATAATAATATTAAAATACTCACTGTATAAAAATAGTAAGACGTCCCTTTTTCCCCAAAAAAATTCGTTCTTCAATTTCAATTTCTGGAGACCAGTGAGAGCAATCACTATGGTAAAATTCTATCTCTTCCTCTCTTTTTCTCTGCTCTATATTTTCGATATTGTTTAATTGGATTGATTTTACTGTTTTTTGTGAGCATAATTTCAAGCATAAAATTCCCAATTTACCATGAACCCTAACTTTAATTCCACTTTATTTTCTTTGATTGGTATAAACTGAGATATGGGTTTTGTTTATCGTAGATGAAAGTGAAAAGGGTGTGTTTTAATTTGTGATATTAAGTGATAAAATTAGCTTAATTTGCTTATGAGATGTAATTTTTAATTAATTTAATTTGTTTTCTTGTGTGAATTTTTTTGACTTGATTAGATGTCGCAATCAAGGGGAGAAAGGTTAGTGTTTAATCTGTACTGTATAATATGAGGTTGATGTTACGTTTGATTTTATTTCTATTTTTTGTATGGAGTTGGATTGAGTGAAAATGTTTGTGTTGTGGATAATGTTTTAGCAGGTCACCTTCTCCAGATGAGTCTCCCTCCCCAGGGAGCACCCATCACCGACCCCGGTCGAGGTCGAGGTCGTTGCCTAAACGTAGTCGTAGTCGCTCTAGGTATGGCTTTGCTATACAATCTGCATAATTGTGAATTTTACTTCGTGATTGGCAGTGAAATGGAATTTAATTTTTCGGCATTGGTGGTGTTTGTTGTGTTGTGTTAGGAGTGTTGATGCTTCGAACCCTGGGAACAACTTGTATGTCACTGGCTTGTCCATGAGGGTTACTAGCAGTGATCTAGAGAAGTTCTTTAGCAAAGAAGGAAAGGTATGGATTCGCTTTCTGTTGTCGAAATGCATTGTGCTTCGGATGAATGTTGTCTTGTTATGTCACATTACTGGTGTTGGATTTACTTCTGCATGGGACAAGTGTCCTGCATACTCCATTGGTATTGTGGTGATCTTATTCATAAAGTTGGGTTCTAAATACTGCTTAGGAACACGTTATGAACGTGCCTCCTCATGTGTCGGGGATATGAGGGTGAGCTATAGGGAAAGTTGACTTTGTGATTTTGTTAATGGCTGCTAATCTTTCCCGAGCCATGTTAGGATGATGTGTTACTAGTTATACAGTAGGAATTGTCTCTTTCTTAGGCTTAGATGTTACATCAGCATGGGTATTATTCGGCCTTAGCATGTATGTTTCTGTGATTTGAGTGAGATATAATCTCGCTCTGCTAATATTGGTTAGAGATGACCAGTCAGATCACCGGCCTTACCATGATTTTCCACCATTTGATGGATTCAGGTCTTACTCTGTGAAGGCTTTGTGTCTTGTCTGCCTGTGCGTTTATCAAATTAGCTCATTCAGGTGACACAATGCCTTAATTTCAGGTCCTTCAATGCAATTTAGTTACAGATCCTCGAACCAAAGAATCTCGTGGCTTTGCTTTTGTCACTATGGAGACTGTTGAAGGTGCTGAACGATGTCTGAAGTATCTGAATCGCTCTGTGCTTGAAGGTCGACTAGTCACAGTGGAAAAGGTTTGCCTTCGTTTTAGGCTGTTTATACAATCTGTTTAAAGTTTGTGCTTTTTAAGCTTTCAGAATTCTTTTTGATAAGTTTTGGCAGCAGGTTATGCCATTGTAGCTTCATCGAATTCGATTCATGCTCTAACAGTTGATTTGACCATTCACAACTTGAGCTCTTCATCGACTTTGCTCATTGATTCAAACCAACTAATTGGAAGGGTTGATGCCCTCAATACCATTACTCCATCAGATACAGGAGACATCATCGATTATTATTCCAACTTTTATTTTCAAAAACCATAAAATGGTAAAGGATCTAGTAGTTCCATTTCTCCGGTCTCTTACTTTTAGTAACAGGTAATTGTTCTGTTTTGTTAGGTCGAAGTTCAGCTGCCTGATCTATTATTTTGCCCCCACAAAGTTCTACTGCAGTGAATAATCTATGTTTGGGGGGGTGGGGGGTGGGCATTTTTCTGAGTTTTTACCATGAGGGGCATGATTATATGCCCGGACTCTTATGGTGACTGAGTGCTGTTAAGCTGCATTGCAACTTCCAACACCTTTCTCTTACGGTAGTTGATCTGACAGATGTCCATTTTGCATTTGCAGGCGAAAAGATCTCGTGGGAGGACTCCAACCCCTGGTCGATACCAGGGTGTTAGAGAGAAGCAAGGAGGTATAAGGCTTTAACTCATACCTGGAAGTAACAGTACCCCACATAGAATGCATGTATAATTTGTTTTAATTGTGTAGCAAGAATACCATCTGGAGATATAGGCACCTGGATTAGGGCGGTCATGAATAGGATTAGTTTTATGGTTATTGGTATTTGCTGTTTCTTTATCTAGCTTCAGTGATGTGGTAACTTTTGGTCGTCTGTCCTCATTATTCAAGTGCATTTATGTTAAGTTATAACCATAGGTTTCAGAGTGTCTTACTTCCTGCTAATTTGGCTATATATTATTTTACCACAGAGATGACGTGCTACGTAGTATTCTTGCTTGTAAATCTGTATTATGCTTCTTTTTGAACTCTGCATCTTCGACCTTTCTGTCAGTATAATTTTTTACATCGGAGGTATGTAACGACTCTACCTCCTATTTGGTGCTAACATTGTCTTTATCTTTCACAGCCCCGGGCCCAGGCCGAGGACGTAGACGATCTCGCAGTTTTTCACCCCGGCGACGTTATGATAGAGGTGATAGGGGCCACTATGATAGAGACCCTTATGCTCGGGAAAGGCGAGGAAGATCACGATCTCCATATGGAAGGAGGGCTGTTGATCACTACGACTCATATAGGAGACGTTAAAGACTGTATCTCAACAGCAGGTCTTGGTAGCTGCCTACCCATGAGAAGAACAAATCAAGCTTTAAGCTTGCATTTGATCGCCTAGTTTCCCCTGCAATCCTGAAGATTGACTGTTGTACTATATAATAGTCTCAAGACACTTCATAGCTATGCTTAAACACCTCCTAATCAATATACTGTACTTTGTATGTTCTTGTTATGTTGCAACATTCGAGAATTCTTGTTGTTGGAATACTCAGAACTGCTTGATTTTCCTTGTGTGAATGTGACTATCGTATTACTCAGTTCATCAGTGCGCGACTGACATGGTTATGCTGTTGATTCTTGCAAAAGTTTGCGAAAATGTCTGATCTTGGTGTAGGTCAAGCTCCACTCTCCTTGGATCCTTCATTGGAAGTACTGAACAACCCAGAATTAAATGGAAGGTGGATGAAACAGCAGGTAAGGTGGGTTCTCCACAGTAATTGTCTTGTGTAGTCGTTCTAATGCATACATGTTCCTCATTCGGGAGATCATATCTTTGACCTTCACATTCATTACATACTTGATGCATTATGTAAACTGCTAAGTGTCCTTTTCCTCCAGCCTGTATCTGCTGAAAAGGACAGACTTCTTAGTGTTCGATTTGGCAGGCTTGGGAGTTTCTATTGGCACTCCAAAACACGATTCCAACAACGCTCCAACTGATACTACATTACCCTTATCAGAGTCGAGTTGAAGTGCCAATAGTAATGTCCTCTTATTTTCTTTCTTCTCTACTCCTACGCTTACCATTTTTCGGACAAAATTGTTATTTGTCTTATATATATAGCGGTGATGCATCGTGCATTTGACCGAGGTTCCGAATAGGGTGACGTACTATCTAACCAGACGTATGTAGTGTGGAATCCAATGACCGACATATAGTACAAGGCAGAAAAACATCAGAAAATGGTGGATTTATTATTGCGCTTATGAGAAGAATTATATAATGTGGGTATAGGGGGGGGCTTTGATTTTGACTGCACCACCAATCATATAGCGATCTTTTAACGACACTCTAAATCATGAGTTTGTAGTCTTCAATCTATTTCCGGGGTTTATGTAATAAAGTTTGATCAACCCGGTTGCAAGTAATATGACCTATCAACAGACATTATAGTATATGGCTTCTCTTTCATTGCTTCTGTTTTGTGGCCTCCATAGTGCCCGGATCACGGACCAAACATACTGCTAAATATTAGGTTTTGTACTGTACCATATCCTAATTAAGCCAAAACAATCTATGTGGCGTGATCAACCTACGTATTAACAGATCAAGGTTCGATTGTCCTTCATCAAATTTTGTCATATTGGCAAGCAATCGGTAAGTTGGCGACATTCTTCTTGAGGAGTCAAACGTGTTGTGTAAACTAGCCAATAACAGTCTATGAAGTGCAATAAGTAACTTCTCCATTTAAACGGTAAGAGAAGATTCGATCAACGTAGTACAATACAATGTAATCGTATTAAATGAGTTGTGCACATGATCATCATTACTCAATTCGACATTTTAGTGTGCATTATCGTGGAGCATAGTTTTATGTTGATTATACCTCGTTGAGTAGGAGATGACGAAAGATATCTGCTATAAAACATGGTGGAATATGATGAGCCTACAAATAGCACAGTCCTACATGGCATGTTAGCTGGATTCCAAGTCACGAAAATGGATAATGGTACAGTGCTGTGACGGAAGAGTGAAAACACAGTGAGCACAGTAAATAAACAGTGAAAAAAAGAGGCATAAAATTCAACGGGGTAAAAAAATAAAGAATAATACAAGTGAAATGAATTCTTTCATTTGGATGATGTGAAATTTCATTCAATTTAATTCATCAAAACTTCATGACTTGTATTACTACTACTCGTATAGTCGTATGTGATTATGTGAGAGAGTGCAGAGCATGTGGGTATGTGAGGTCCCACACTGTTGAATCCCAAAATTCTTCTCTCTCTCTATTTGTGCTTTTTGGTGCCTTCCAGCTTTGCCTACTCCGTATTTCTTTGAGGTAACCAAAATTATTTTACAAGTTGACGTTGTTTACATCCCTAAATTAGTAAACTGAAATCTTCTCAGAAGGAGCGGTGATACGAGGATTTGAAATTACGGGAGATTTTGAATATGTGGATTTATCAGATATTAATCAATACTAATTATTGGCGATTTGTAAGATAGTAGATCATTCTGTTAATCGTGTTAAGATTTGTTTGCAATTTTTGACCTGTATAAAGTTAGACTCCGTTTGATACGATTCTTTCTGAAATGATTTGATTTGAATGACTTTGAATTCATGTGATCTTATCTGAATTTGTTGAAAATTTAATTGAATTTCAACGAATTAGTATCAATTATGAACCAAATACATTGATAGTTATTTGAATATTTCTGATCTGATATGAATGACTTTAAACTGCTTTGAATAATACTTATATTGAGTCCTATCAAACATGGTTTTTAGAAATACACAAAGAAATCGAATTTGATTTTTAGAAATAAAACGTTGTAATATCAAACGAGCTATTAATTTAAGATTTCTCCTAAAAATAAACCTTAATAAAATTAAAATGTATTTTTTAGGAAGAGTGGGACTTGTATTCAAGAGAAAGTCAAGCAAAGCGGACATGAGCGAAAATTCAAATTTAACAAAATAATAATTTCCCCCCCTCCAAGATTTTTTCAAACAGTGAGGTTTTTGCCAGGATAAGATCCGACAGCTGGTTCTCTGACACGTGTACGTCATTCTTTTGTCCTTCTTGGGATTATAACCGTCTCCCTCCCTTTTTTACAGCGTCATTTAGCCGGCTCCAATCCAAGCCGAGCCGAGCCAAGCCGGTATATAAAGGAGCTTGAGAAAGAAGGAACTGATAATGACGCGGGTTGGAACAAAAAGGCGGGAGAAGATCTGGGCCGTTGATTACGCTGTCGGACGTGGGATGGTGAAGGGGTACACAGGTTGTGCCCAATTATCACTAATTTCAGTCTTTTGTGGGTCCCACATTTCTAAACTCGTCAATTGTTTATGACCTCTATCTTTTATTTAGTGGTTCTCACCTTTATTCCAAAATTACGATAATATTAGTGATGTTGTGTTACAATCACCATTTCAACCAATTAAGGAGAAAAACCTTGTATATTTGGCTTAAAATAAAGGATCCAAGTGTGTGACACGGGTATATGAAACAAAATGAATAGTTCGAGTAACATAGCAATTTAGTATTAGATACAGTGACACATTAATACTGATATTAGTCTAATTAGAAGTGAATAGTACCCGACGACATTCAGGGATGGATGTAGACCCATCGAGCAGGTAGCGACCATACTCAAAAAGCTAGAGGTAAGCTCTAACAATATACTACATTTAATTATACTTAGTCCCCGTGGCATATATGTATATGACATAAATAAAGTAACGAGACATATTTTACGTAAGAGAGTGGATATAACTTTTTTGAGATAGAGAGGCACTAAGACGAGTACATAGCTTGTGCACAAATACTTATTGGCTCTGACTATGTTACCCTACACCTGACATGTAACAAATCATGCCATGGGCAATGGCCAAAGTCCAAACACTTGATTGCCTACGGCAAGAACTCAAGAAGAAATGAAAAATTGTAGGAGCTTGCAAAACAAAGAGATCGCACCGTGAAAATATTGGCGCAAGAGCAAAGATTTGCTCGTAATCTAGACATACATCCCATATACTATATATTGACACTTTTCAAACACAATTGCATACTTCGTATAAAGTACTACCGTATTTTGTACCAAACCAACGCTGTTTAGTAGAATTAGAATGTCTATTATTGCCTGTAGCTTGTAACCGTAGTTTATAGGGTTTCTCGTGAGTCGTGACATAAGTAGTTTAGAATGGTGCCATGCATTTTCATTTGTTAATGATACAAATAGAGATTGGTAAACGATAACTCCAAAATCTTTAAATCACGAAATTAATCAAATTATCAATGAACATTAGAAAAAAAAAAAAAAGAACAAATAGTTGACCCATTGACTTTGATCACTTATCTGCAGACTAATACTAGGTGTACCGTGTACAAAACGACACAGACTCCTCAAACCAAGTCAAGCCAAGCCAACACTAAAGCCAAGAAAAGGGACAAAAAGGAAGAAACGAAGAAACCGGGAATAGCCGGTTAAACAGAGTGGAGCCGGTAATAAAAGGCCAAAACACCGTACGATAATTGCAAGCCAGGTCGTATCCTTGGCAGTTGGTAAGCATTTACTGCATGCTCTCTCTCTCTCTCTCTCCTCTCTCTTCACTCACTCACTCAAAGAGTAGACATGGTAGATTTTCTATTTTAATATTACTTCCCCATTTTCTCAATTATTTTACCTTTTCCATTATTATTTCCTTTTTTTTTTAATTTTAAATATATAATAATAATTGTATAAGAAGAAGTTGATTGATGATTATATAAATATAGAGAGAGAGAGAAAAAAAAAGAGAGATACATATAACTGCTCCCTACTCCCAACTTCCGCTCATAGATCCGTTGCATCACATTACATTTACATACACATTTACAAAATTTGCATTCTTTTTGAGGTATTATTATATCATTGATTTGGGTTTTTATCATACTTCATTACTATTTTTAGCAATTAATGGGTTTAGTTCAAATTGTAGTTTTGTTTTATCTTAAATTATGTCCTTTTTATTGGGTTTTAAAGTTAATCTCATTGTAATCTGTGCATTTGTTGCTTTAATGTGAAGCTATTAGATTGAAGTTCATATTAGTTGTAGTTAATGATTTGTAATTGTGTATTCATTGATATTGATGATGGTGCATGCAGTTTTTTTTTTTGTTGGAGGAAGATGATGAAGCTCAATTATTGTTGTATTAATAATAATGGTGTCATTTCAATGCATTTGAAATTACAGGTCAGGTGTAATCCAATTTAGCATTTCTTAATAATAATAATAATAATAATACTCCTATAATCATATTAAATAATGTGGGTTAATTTCAATTTTCATTATTAGTTATTTGATTAGTGTGTGTTTAAGCTAATTTTATTGAATTTCTATTTCAGGAACTATAATTGGGTCTTAGCAAAGATTGGAGCTTTTTATTGAGATTAGAGGGAATGGATTGTAATTAGGGTGAAATCTCATTGTGGGTAATTATTGATTTTGATGAGTGATCAAAGTGGTGAGAATTTAGTGGTAAAAAAATAGTACTGATAGAAGGGTAGTTTAGGGAGAATTGGGTGAAAAAAATGATAGAATCAGAGATAATTGGAGCAAGGGTGATGTCACCATTTAGAGATGAGAGTGGTGATGAAGAGCTGACAGTTTTACCAAGACATACCAAAGTAATTGTGACTGGTAACAACAGAACAAAATCTGTTTTAGTGGGTTTGCAAGGTGTTGTCAAGAAAGCTGTTGGTCTTGGTGGTTGGCATTGGCTGGTAATTTTCTTTTACTCTTGTCACATCTTTTTTTTTATTTACCCTTTTAAGTGATTTATGTTTGTGGGCGCGTTTTACCTCTATCTTAACCACTAAGTCGAGACTTGATACTCACATTTGTGTTTCCGTTATTGATATTGATATAGATCGATTGGATTAAATAATGTGGTTTAATTTTTAAGGGAGAAATTCTGGTAAAAGTATTGTAAATAAGGTGCTGATAAGGTTTGTATTGATCTTTTGTGAGGGTTAAGATTCATGGCGCCAGCTTACTTGTAGAAGTAATGATTTGTTTCATTGATTGGTTTGAATTTGATTGTTTGCTTTCGGAGTAATTTATGTTTATGGGTTGTTTAATGAAAAAATAGATTCTTGGTGATATAATATGAGTTCTTTTTAGTACGGAGTAATTGAAGTGTTGTGGAAAGAGCTGGACATGTTTTATTCTCTAATTTGGATCTAGTGAATAGAACTTGATTAAGGGATGTGATTATTCGAACTGATCGAAGATATACTAGGAATGTCGTCTGTTTACTTCGTTGTTGCGTAATTGATCTCTTTTTTTTTTTGTTGCGTAAGAAAGGTAATCATCAGTAGTGGGCAGACTTTAATGGAGTAGGGTTGAAAGTTGAAGTCTGTGCTCATTTCTCCCTCAAAAGAATGTGTAACAGGCCCTTATGGGTGTTCAGAAGTCCCAGTTTCAAAGTAGTGATTCTTTTGTTGTGTGGAATTTGTCGATTACTCGATTGTAGTTTCGTAGAATACAATCATGGTTCATATAAGATACGCGCAAATTTGGCATTACTAGTTCTGTGTATTCATTTCGCCAAGTTAGTTTGAGAAGCAATGTGGTAGTTTAAACTTCTTGTTTACACCCATTATTACGACATTGAAGGTTCTGAAGAATGGGATTGAAGTCAAGCTACAACGAAATGCATTGAGTGTGCTAGAACCACCTACCGGAAATGAGGAAGACGATGAATTTGATCACTCAAGCAGCAGTTCAGAGCTTGGACCAAAGGAGCATGATTTTGGTAAGCCTACAGCATGCTAGTTTAGGGAATCGGTTCATTCACAGTCGGAAACTTCAAAATCAAGGATCTTTTATCTCATTTTGTGGTGGTTGTTTCCTCATGTTGCAGGTACCATTGAGTTCCCCAAAGTGAGCAGGCCAAGAGTGCGCCATACGAGACCATGGGCTCCATCTGCAGCTGCGAAGGCGAGCAATCGGAACTGTTTTAAGGAATTGGAGACCAACATTCATACTCCTCAATGTGTAAGTATCATATAAACCTCTGTGGTCCTAACATTTTTATTGAAAGACCGACCATATATTAGAATCTTCCCGGGGAAAAACTAGTTTTACTGACTCATAGTGGATGCATTTCGCTATCCTGTTCTTTGATTGACTGCTGTCCTGGCAGCATGCCTCGTCTGTCCCCAAATGATGGGCAAGACACTTATTTGGGGGGAGTTTTTAGCTTGGCACCCCGCCTCGTCTTATCCAAGTTTTCGACTTGATTTAATGCATTTTGGTGGCTGGGGTTGGAAATCAAATTATCAAACAGCTTGTTTCGCTATAAATCTCATGTTTCGTAAGTGGCCGATATCAATTTGACCGAGGTAGAGCATGCATAATAGGGGACCTAAAATGCAATCCAGGCCATTTTGTAGGGTGGCCTCACCCTGGACCATGTATAATGTATTCATAACACAATCCACATAGCTTTGAATTTTTATGAATTTCTAAATGTTTAGTCTGATTGTGGAGGAAAAGGTTTTGGTCCCATCATTAGCAGAAGTTATTATTATGTTCCCATCTATAAAGTTGTACTGTATCAGTATGTATCATTCTAAATGATGATTTACAAGTGATGATGATGCATGGATAATGTTTAGTATTAGATCTTATTACTTGATTGATCCTATGTGGACTGTGGAATAATTTAAACCCGTAATTAGCTGACCGGAATGTACTTATGCTGTTGTGCCTGGACATTGTCAGAAGCTGAACTTTGCTAAGCTGGGAAGCGACTCGCTTTGGAGATACTTGAGCAAATTTCACCTGGTCAGTATCACACATACTTGGCAAGTACTTGTTTCTGTATGATCCGAATCTTGATGCCAGTGACTAATCTCGTAATTGGCGTCTTTATTTTGCGTAGGGGAACATGGATTCTAGTTCAAAAGAGCAGATGATTAACATAATGCAACGCCATTTCGCTTCACAGGTTTGTCCCCTCCTTCCCCTTTTCAATACTGTACACACACAGGCACACACAACATGAAATGATGCAAATGTGTTTGGTTACTGACCCTTGATCTGATTTTCGACATGGCAGCAAGTCGACGAGGTACAAGTGATAGCTGAATTCGTCCGTGCAGCAAAGAAACTGAGGAGCACTCGTAACAGAAGTAGGGGGTGACTGATTTACCGAGGAATTCAGTAAAATTCTCTGATGTAATTATTATATATATGTATACATAAATCTTAGCCTAACTTTTAGGATGAAACCTAACTCAAAAAGACCTGCTGCTGCTATTGGAGAGGGTTCATTTATCACCCTAGCTTGGGAAAAACCCAGTTCTCCTCCGGAATTTCTAACCCTGTAATGTTGCGTAATCTAGAATAGCCGAAGTTAATGTCTTATGTAATCTGAGTTGATCTCTGTTATATATGTGCCAGTTCATTGCCTTATTTTTGGTCCGAATATATGTCGATAAACAAGTGGCGATCACCATTGCGCATATAGAACAAAGTGCGTTTTGATCCTAAAGTGGTCGGGGGGTCTAGGATTGCAATGTCTTTGCATGTGCGATGGTGATGCACTGTGCATCATAACGCCCCTCTTTTTTTAAGTCTTTTGCTACTTGATGTTTGTCCAGTGGTTTCTATATTCCCACAATTGGTTTTTTACGTTGTTTTTCACGTCCGTCACAATTAAAGGATGCAAAAATCACTACCTCGGATTTCGCTTGAAATTAAGAGAAATGACGTGTGAATAGTCTGGTAGAAATTATGCTGAGTCTGGACTTGTTTTCTTCTTGGACCTGGAGTGGTTTAGGAATATGGGTTTAGCAGGCACTATAATGATTTGCGGTTTGTCGATGTCTCGTTAAAATTTGAGATTTGTCAATTTTTATATGGTAATACATTTTTATATTTGTATGACGTACTATTTTCGATGTTTCATTTGTTTGCATTATGTGTACTAGCTTTCAACAATTTTACCAATCAAATTAAATTAATTTTTTTCGTTTTTCTGACTCATAATGGAAGTCGTTATTAATACTTCAAAATATAAGAGAGAAAAATTAAGTGTACAAATGAAATATTTAATCTCACCACTTTTTTCGTTCAATTTATTAGGAGTATATAATGAACTAAAATTGTTTTAATTTATACTGCAAAACACCCAATTCTTATTAAGGTCAAAAAGGCTAAAGGTTAAGACATGCAATCATCACTAAAACGAAAAAGAGATCGATCGGCCCAACCAAAAAAATGATTTAATCACCTTTATTACTGTTTTATTGTTTTGGCGGGTAAAGCATTTTACGGTGAGGCCAAAGGCAAAAAAAAAAAAAAAAAAAAGGCAAAGCCTGTGCTTTCACTTTTCTTTTTACTGTTTATGTGATTTCGTTGGAAATGGACCAAACCATTGAGTCTTCATCTTCCAACAATTTTTTGAAGCGGTAAAATGTCACTACCTTGTGTTAGAACCGAGCCGTATCTCTTTGTCCCAATTTACGTCTCATTTTGTGTATTCTTCCAATGCATTTCTTATTTTGAATTTTATTGCTCAATTAATTTCAACCTGTAAGTTAAGCTACGAGTAATTCATAGTTCATACAGTTTCATAAAACAATGTAATCTCATTTTTATCGTTAGAAGAGGACTTTCTTTTGATGTACTCCGTACTTATATTAGTATGGTATATCATCACTTGTTTATAAGAACAACACAAATAGGAGTACTCAATTTCCAAGATTAGGCGACCTACAAATCATCAACTTGGCCTAAAATGTGGGTGGAGTACTACAAAAGGTTCCACTTGGCCCATAATGTGGACAAGTACCACTTTGAATTTGTATGATGAGACGAACTTTCTTAGTCCAACACTCCAAAACCTCCCATCTTATTCAAACACCTTTTCATTAGTCATCGTCTACTTACTCAACAACGTACTTGAATATAATATCTTGCCATTTGCCAACGCCCACACAAAATGTATACCATAAAAACGCAAACAATTCTCGTTCAATCGATGCTAGACTCAATCAACTCGATATCAAACTCGTAAAACAATCTTTTGACTTGTGTAAGATAAAACTTAGGAAGTAGTATATCAAAAGCGACATCATTTACGCTATATCTGTATTTAAAATTTGAAAAAAAATTCCACGTATTTGCTTAAGCTGACACATGTACTAGTCAGCTGTCAAAATAATTCAGGCACGCGCGTTGATGCAACACTATCTACTTTAGCGCGTGTAATTCAAATTCACCATTTTTGTCAGCATTTACATAAATAAATAAATTAAAATTATTTTTTCTTACCAGAAAAATTCTATATTCTTCTTCTTCTTCTTCTTCTTCTTTCTCTCTCTAACCGAGTGCTAAAACCCGAGCGCCGAATTTTCCACTCAACTTTCTCTCTCTAAAAATTTATCCCCCAATACAAAAACCGCGTTGAAAATTTCACACCAATTTTTTTTTTTAGTTGTTGATTTTATCAGGGTTTAATTCATCAACAGGTATAATTTTACCTAAGCTTCTGTGTTAAGTTTCCTCCATTTCAATCGTATGTTTCATCTTATTCCCTCTGTTTTTTTTTTCTGATGTATTGATTGATTTTTCGTTAATATACTTTGTCTTTATCAACTTAATCGGCTAATTTTAGGGTTTATTATACATGTTTATCTCCAAATTATTCGATGTAATTATTTGATTGGATAGGTAATAGCGTAAACGGTAATCTTTCTTAGTGATAATTATATGGTTTGATGATGTTTAATTGTGTTTATTTAGCCGGATATTTCATGGGTTATTTGGGTTTTTTTTTTTTTTTTTTTTTTTTTTTATTTGCTTTGTTATTAGTAAGCTCGAATTTCGTTGTTTTGTGGAGTTATTTTGAGTGAATTGAGCTCTTAGTTTAGTATTCGATGTGAATAACTTGTGTAATTGGGACTAGGGTTTAGGGGTTTCGGACGCGGTGTCGTTTGTTTAGTTATCGGCTTAGGCTTTTGGTTGAGATCGTTCTTTAAAATCGTCTGTTGTAATTGTGTCTGTACTCATTTTTGGAGTGATGGAAGGGTGATTAGGTAGAGGTGAGACGGCCTAGATATGAATTCCTATGACGAGGTAGCTGAGTGTTAAAATGATATGGATACATTGATTGACGCATTGGTTAAGGTAGTGTTCCGGGTTTTATGAGGGAATTTGATTTGAATGTGTCACTCACGGATTTGTTTCATGAGTAGAGCGGTAGAGTTTCACTTTCACAATGCTTCTAATAATAGATGTTGGGTTTGATTGAGGGAAGGGCTTTGGGATTTCGTACTTTGGATGCGTTGGTGTGATCTTAGGATCAGAAAAAGTTTGAGGAAAATGTTAAGATTGTTGTTTGTGCCTTTGTGAGGATTTCATCTCATTGGGTTTGATCAAGGTATTGCTTCAAGTTAAGGGGGCTATTACATGGGGCATTCTTGTGGGTAATCACACAATACTGTAGGTGCAAATGCCCTATGTCATGGTGCGTGACTCCGTGGGTGCAAGACTTACTGCTTGTCAAGCTCGTCTGTGAGCATGCTTTCACTGTTCTTTATGTTATTGCGTGAAAATTGAGATGCTCCCCATCGTCCTGTAGCAACTCGGCTAATCTTGGTTCAAGGATGTATATGTTTTGCTCATGAAAGCGCATGAGCCCACTAACAATCATCCATCATCAATTTAAAGCCCATGGTGCAAAATGCCCTGTTTTCAGTGCAAGACTTCTGTCTGTCAAACCTATTCAATGATAAGTATTACTTGAGAGCGTACATTCATTGCTCATGATTATGTCAGTGCGTGAGATGCTCCTTCCCGCCGGTCATATGGTGACACTGCTAACATTGAGTCAAGAAGATATATGGTTTGCTCGGGAAAGCGTATGGACCTAATAACCATCACCCATTATGAGCTTAACGCCTATCCTGATATTCATGAAAGAATACTCCCAAAGAAAGTCCCAGCTGTTAGAATTCTTACATCATTATGCATCTGGATCATGCCTAAAATTATCCATACTTGTTCGTTGATTCAGTCATCTTGGTTAGCGGACATTTCTATTGCCAGCTTGCGAGTGGAATACGAAACTAATATCGGGTGCCTTGTATTAGTTCTTATTGTACTCCGTAGCTTTTTTTTTTTTTTCCTTCTAATTTTACTATCCCACCCATCGCATGCCATTCCTATAATGAGGTGACACAGGTAAAAAAATACAAAGTAGGTCTCTTTCAGGTGGGGCTGAGAAAGATCCCCGCTAGCTGACCCGACATTAGATTATAGTGCGAAATTCAGATTTTGAATGGGTGGAAAATTGTTCTTGAATGATGTTATGATTGTTTGTTTTCTCCTGGACACAGCGACATGTTTTGTAAATACAAGTACTATCTGCTCCTGCCTCGGGCATCTAAGCCGTCTACCACTCACCTGTTTGATTTTTTTGCCAGTTGGTCCAAGTAAACTTAATTCCTGTCATAAATCAGACTCCGTATACATTGTCTGGTTTCAGGAAAATTTGTTTGAATGCATCTACTTGTTATATGTGGTGACCTTGTAATCTATTAGCTTCATCTTCATGCTTTCTATCGTATATATAACTTAACTTTTTCGGCGTCTTTGTACCAGAAAACAGCAGGCAATGTGCCAAATGCAAATAGTCGGAGGTGGATAACAGCTTAGGTTAGACCAGTGAGATCGAATGGGAGGTTGCTGCTGTTGCTGGTTCTCTTCTAGGAGATCTGAACCTGCTAGGTCCCCGACGTACTATTCTGTGAGTACTTTTGTTTTGAAATCTGATAAGACTTGACAATGTTGTTGAAGTTTTGACACAGCAACTGCCTTTCGTTTCATGCTAAACAAAGCTGATGCTTTTGTAGCGCACTGTAGCGCTCCATTATATTTGTATATGCAAAACACTCTCTAAAAGCAATAATCAGGCCCTGCCAAAGTGTTGACTACTGCGAATTGCCATTCCTTTTGTTTTGTCATTTAATAGACGAAAGACAATGAGTTCATTACATCTTTGGCACCATTAAACTTATTGGAAGTCGCAGCTCTAAGTGCCCCTGGTCTATGCTTTGCTGTGATAGTTGTTGGAGAGGGCGTAGGCCACTCATTGTGCATGACGTTTGTGGATATCTTGCAAAAGTATGTAAATGTACTAGTTACGAGAGCTGTTGATAACTCTGAACACTCTGCAGTGCCCAAGGACATCAGAAGAACGGCAGCCCTTGTCAGCTAACCATGGGGCACCCTCGGGAATATCGGGAGGACTGCTGGTCGACACTAATCTGGACACATCAAATCCTGACACATATACTGCACCTCCTGCTCCTCTTCCATATGATGTTGATTTAGGACATCCTCAAACACCACGTGGAAATAGAGATACTCATGGTACCAAGAGTGGCACAGTATCTGAAATTACACATTCTAGTTCTGTGGAGACATTTGCCAATCCGTCAGGAGATTTGGAAAAGGGTCTAAAGGATACAGACAGCACAACAGAATCCATTTTGGAGCTTACCCCATCAAAGTTGCTTGACGATGATTTGAAGAAGCCTGTTAAGTCAATTGTCGCAGTCATAGAGGAGGAGGATTGCCCAATATGTCTTGAAGGTAATGACCGAACTTTTTTTTTTCAACGTCTGCATTTGGAGGAGTTTTCATGCATTCAGGCACTCTAGTAGGCTAATAGCTTTCGTATTCCCCTTTGCTTCCTCTGCCTAACTGTGATTGCTACTTTCATGCCCCTGTTTTCAGTGTATTGGTTGAGTCATGAGTGTTGTGTAATTTGCAAGTTAGAATCGATGTTCAGAAGGTTGATGAGTTGGTGTTGTCGCTTTAGCTTTGTCATTCTGGACTTTCTGTTTCTATTGCTTTGAGGCTAAACGATATATATGTAGATACATGGAGTAGTAACCATTTTAATCTTCTAATGCCGACATGCTGCTAATCTACTCTATAGTGTATAGTAGTCATTAATATCTCGTGGCGGGTTTTACATGCAGAGTACACAGAGGAGAATCCGAAGTTGCTCACTAAATGTGAGCATCATTTTCATCTATGCTGCATTCTTGAGTGGATGGAAAGAAGTGAAACTTGTCCTGTGTGTGATCAGGTTAGTGCCGTGATGTTCTTGTATCTTGTACTCAGCAGATGAGTAACATAGAAATCACCTTTTACATCCACCTCTTTCGTTTCCATAATTCTCGGATTCACAATGCAGGAAGTGGTGATTGATGAAACCTTAATGGGAGCTTGAGTTTTTAGCTGTGTGGTACTTTGAAAGCCATGACCAGTTGCATTCTGGAAACACCTGATTTGTATTACGAGTTAGCTGCCGGTCAACCTGGTAGCGTAATTTAGTGGTCGGAGTGCCATGAGTGGTCTATGGTGCATATCTCAAAGTGTTTTTTAAACTGTAGATATTGAAACAAAAAAAAAAGGGGAAATAAGGGTTTACACAGTTACACTTTACAGGCAGGAGTCGAGATGAAAGTTCCACGGTAGGTCGTGTTTTTCTCTGCTATTTGGAGTGCTCTCTTTTAACCTTAATTTGACTCAATCGGAACCACCCATGGTTGTGAGTTCGTGACCAGGGTTTGAATCTGGTAGCATGCAATACAATGCTGTGTTGAACACCATGTTGTCAGCCGCTCTGTATTTCATACTACCAGATGGATTTATTATCAGGGGTTAGTGTCTTCCATACCAATCCAGCTCCCGTTTTTTTTTTTCCGTTCTCATTTATACATAGTTGTACAGTTCTGTCAACAATAGACTAGTAAACGTTTTTCCTTTCTTTCAATGATTTTTTTTTTTTTGAGTGGAGAATCAGGAGATCATGTTCATTCTCCCTGGACTTCTATCGACATGATACATGAGGCTATGGTCACTTCTTAGACCGTTCTATGCTTCCTCTCATCACGTGTGAATATGTTAGCTACATTGTTTCCGAATGGGTATTTACAGATCTTCATTTTACTGTGATTTATCCTCTATTTTTTCACATCTATTGTCTTAGTTGTTCGAGTAGTGAATAGGAAGTTGCGCAATGTCCTCTGAGAGGCCTATGCTAACTTCTATAATACGGAGTATACATGTTGTCTAAGTGCGAAGTATATGTAGATATATGGCGCCATGGCGGGATAGAATTATGTTTAGATGTTGCACATGAATGGTGATAGCGGACTAGTTTCTTGAGATGTCAGGTTGATCGATTTGTAAATAACTTGCCGACATTATAACAAATACATTTGCATCAGCAAAACAACCTTATCAAGCTTCGCTCATGTACCAGAAGAGTGGATTAATTAGAAATTGAGGTGTGCTGCTCGCACGTCTTAATCAAAATTCATGGACCTAAATCGCCCAATATCAACCCGGCATTTGAACTTCACGCATCTGAAAAGCTCAAACCTCTTGCGATAGTTCTGCTTTGATATTCTGTCTATGTGGGATCTCTTAAGACGGCTCAAGAAGCATTGTTTGGGTCATTTGCCACCAGATGGAAACAAAGGAGTTATTGGAGTTTTGAAGTCTCGACGGAACTTGCAATCACGTCCTTATTATCATCTTGCTTTCGAGCACATTTGAACTTTTTAACAAAGTTGTATTTATTCAAACTAGAACAAAAATATATGTACGAACTTGTCAACAAACTCGGATGATTTAAGTAGAAATCTAGAGTCTTTAAATTGTTTACAATGTCGAATATTGCTTTCGTGTTCAGCATTCAACAAACTGTAAGTTTTGACCCAGCCCAATTACATGTTATTCATTAATGCTCAATTAATTATATGGGCCGATTCTGGCGAGAGAATTTAACCGGTATGAATTAAAGCATATTTAGTATGATTTAAATCAAGCACTAGAACTTAAAAAAAAAAAAATTAGTGAAACCCACGCAAGGATGCTTACAATAAAACCAATTAATATGAAAATATTTTACCGAACCTGCATTTTCCCCTGATGTATGTCCGTCGTAACAATATAGTAATTAGTGGATTAAAAGTTGAAAATAAATAAATTTTGTAATATCAAGTTTTTTTTTTCTTAAAAAAAAAATAATAATCATAGCAAAAAGAAATAAAAAAAATCATGTCTTAGAAAAGAGGATCTTATACACCACCCCTCACAAACCCACAACAAATTGATTGAAGTTCAAATTAAAATTGCTAGGGTTTTTTCCAAACCCCATCTTAAGAGAGTTCCCAAAAAAACCCTTTTGACCTCTAATTGTTCCTCCTTTGTAAGTTTAACACAAATTAATTACTCTTTTCCCCCATAATCCCTTGTCCATTTTCTCCTCTAATAACATTAAATTTCCTGCTAATTCCATGTGATTTGAGGGCAAGTATTTCCATTAATGATAATCATTCCTCAATAACTCTGTTCATCCCTCCTCACCAATATTTCCATTTCAGGGTAAACCCAATAATAATAATAATAATAATAATAATAATAGTGCAAAAAAAAAAAAAAAAAAAAAAATTGGGTTCATTTCAACAAAAAATTGATAATTTTCCTATTTCATTAAACCTTTAGTTTTTCCTTCAAATCTTAGCTGTCCAAAATTCACACCCCCAAATTCAGGTGTATTTTTATTATTTGCAGAAAAAAAAGAGAAGAAGAAGTGGGCATTTTCTTGCATGTTTCTTAATTCCAAGGTATTTTACAATAAAGTTTGAATCTTTGATGCCCATTTCATTTATTTGATTATATATGATGTGGGTTTGTTTATATATTCGTCACTGTTAACTAGAAAATAAAGTCAAGAACTTTGAGAATTTTGAGGGAGTAATTTCCCTCAAGATCAAATCTTTTTTTAAGAATTCGTTAGTGTAATCATTGATTTTGGAGGAAGCGTGAGTGAGAAGTTATGGCAAAATTGTCAAATTTTGAAGATGGGTCAGAGGAGAAATGTGCCGAAAAGAGTGAGTCTAATGAGCTTATGGATGTGTGTTTATGGAACAGTGATGATGATATAAATTGGGGAAGTTGTGATGATAAATTGAGGTGTTTGTTTGATCAAGTTTTAATGGTATTGTTGAGAGGCGTGTTTGCCAAGAATGGGATTAGACCCATTCCTGCATTGTTGGGAGACGGCCGGTCCGTGGACTTGTTTAAGCTGTTTTGTTTAGTGAGGGATAGGGGCGGGTTTCGTTCAGTTTCAGAAGATAAATTGTGGGGTTTGGTTGCTGAGAAGTTCGGGTTTGATTACAAGCTTTGCGCGTCTGTTAAGTTGATATATTTCAAGTATTTGGATGAGTTGGACCAGTGGTTGAATAGGATTATTAGGGATAGGATATCGGGCAGTGGAAGTTACGAATGTGGAGGGAACTTGGGTTTGCTGTCATTAGAGCTGGAGAAAAGGTTTAGGGATTTCTCGACCGATGGGAAAGAATTGGGAAGTAAGGATGGTGAAAAAGGTATATATAATATTTACAATCATGTAAATGATGTGCTGAAGCAGAAGCTACATTTGCCAGATACTGGAAATGGTAGTGAGACGGAGAACGGCATGAACATTTGTAATGTTGATGACGACGACAATTTATGTTACAGTAAGGATTTAGGAAATGCTGTAAGAGCAAATCAATTTGTTCTTGACAGTCCTTGCAAGAGGAAGCGTGATGTGTTTGCAGAAATGCTGAGTTGGATGGTCAAGGTTTCAAAGAACCCTAGCCATCCTTACATTGGAAAATCAGCAGAGTGCTCTAGAGGGAAGGATCGAGGAGACCGGGATTTCTGGTGTATAGCTCTATCTGTCCGGGAAGCAAGGTTGCTTAGGAAATATCCATATTCCAAGAATGAGCAAGCTTCATTATCGCAGGTAATTTCTCGTTTGTCGTAAATGGTATCTGTTTTGACGGTTGCATGAGATGGCTCCTTGTGTATCTTTTGCTTAAGTTTAGTTGAACTGATCAAGGTTTGAATATATATGCTGCTCTTAGGGGGAAAGTCTAGTGAAAGTTGTAGTCGTATTAGTTAATTATTTCATCAGTGGGCATGCTTTGAGATGATTGTAGAGTCAGCAAAAGGGTTGTTTGAAGTTGATTAAGGCACGCATTTAAAACACCTGGAGACTATTGACTACGCACCATGTAAAGTCTGCGTATCATGTCTATTTTTCTCAAAAGAAGAAAACTTCAATTTGTATGTGTGAGATGTGTGTATTTTCTCTGTCATTATTAGCATTCTAGGAAAGCATTCAGCATAGGAGTGAGCAATCCCATACTTCTGATATTTGATGGGTTTACATGGAGGATAATGATGCTGTATGGAGGCAATGCCTTCATCATTTAAATCTGGAGAGTATTTACGTATATACCTTTTGTTGGCGATGGTGGCTTAGAAAGAGAATAACTCGTTCTTCCCTAAAAATAACCTGGCACTCTGGCAGAAATCGACGAATCTGTTGTCACTCCTTAGAACTTGTAGGATTCGCTTTAATTATCTCGTGTTACTTCCTTTCATGATCATCTTACCTTTGCAAAGGGAAAGTAAATCCCAGATCGATGATAATCATGGATTCGACTAAAGAGTACAGAACATTATGGATTTTTCCATCAAGGAGTACTTTTCTTCAAAATCCTCATTATGGATTTTTCCATTAAGGAGTACTTTTCTTCAAAATCCTTAAAATCTGGCTCTATTGAACCTGGGGATTCATCTTTTTTTTTTTTTTTTCTTCTTCTTTCTATGTTCTCTTCGTCGTCGGTTGGGTAATCCTGGTAGCATGATAGTTTAGATGGTTATATGTCTGATAAAGAGATTTCAGAATCTTCTTACTAGGAACACTTCCCCTCGAGTAATTTATGCATACGAAGTTTTCCTAATTCCATTAAGCTTTCAGTATCAATTTCTTCAGCCTGACCAGAGTATATGGATAGACAAGTGATAGGGTTCTCTTTTTTGGGTTGGGTTTTCGTGTGTTATAAGAGCTTCTCATTTTTACGGTGTTCTATAACTAAATGAATTTACGATGATGAGTCTCTTGTCAATGAGATTCTGTTACCTGTTGAATTGGTCATCAAAGTCATAGAGTACTTCTAAATGTGCAGAAGAAGAATAAGATGCACCCATCGATGTATGAAGATAATGTTCGTCCCAATTCTGCTGAAGGGCTCAGAAGCAGCAAAAGGCTTCTGTCGTCTGTGAAAGCTCCTCCTTGTCATTGTTGCAAATCAGGCTCAGTCAACCAGTGTCAGTTAGAGAGTCAATCCAGGTCCACCCCTGAGAATGCTTGCCGTGTAGAGGAGCTTGTGTATACTGATTTGCCAGACATAAAGAAAGTAGTTGTGCCGGTTGATGTTGATCCCCCTGTTGAGAAACATGTCTTATTAGGGCCACGTTTTCAAGCAGATGTCTCTATTTGGACTGGTGTTGTTTCCGAGAGTGATTCTAAATGGCTAGGCACTCAAATTTGGCTTCCTGATTCCCAAGAAGAAAACTCCAGTTCTCTAACTGAAGTACCCGGGAAGGGCAGACCGGAATTCTGCAAATGCCGGTTTCGAGGTTCTATGGAATGCCACAGATTCCACATTGCAGAGAGCCGGTTTAAGTTGAGGCAAAGACTGGGCCTAGTGTTCTACCATTGGAAGTTTCACTGTATGGGCGAAGAGGTATCGCTTTCTTGGTCATTTGAAGATGAGAAGAAATTCAAGCACGCTATCAGATTGGACTCACCGAATCTAGGAAGGTCATATTTCCCTAAAAAGAGGAGAACAGACTTAGTTAGCTACTACTACAACGTCTATCTAATCAGTCGTAGAAGTTACCAGAATCGTGTGACTCCAAAAGAAATCGACAGTGATGATGACGAATCAGAGTTTGGGTCAGTCAGTGAAGCATTTGGGTACAATGCAGTGAAAGTACCGAGATCAGAACCCCTTACATGTTACCAAAACGAGCAGGTCATTGATCTTGATTAGCTGCGGCTATCAAACTGTGTGAGTCTCGGATTTGTTAAAAAACAATTACTGGGTTGAAGGCTATATGTTTGCTTTCCCAAATAGTTGCAATGTGTTTTTTCCGGAGTTATTGGCTGCATCATCATCTTCTTGCGATGAGCCGAGGCGACATAGCTTGTCGCTCGGAGATGATTATGAAAGGAGAGAACTTTGATGGTTCTTTGTACATCCAGTAGAAAGAGTTGTTCTAAGTACAGAAAGTTTTACATTTTACCAGCGTAGCTTAGCACATGGTCAGTTTGTAAAAACTGCTTTACTGACCAGTGAACACAGAAGTTCCCAGTTTTGATACATTCGTTTTTTTTTTTTTTTTTTTTTTAAGATTATTTTTAAATATGGCATTTTAGCAAGGTGGTAGATGGTAATCTTGGCCTCTTGGGTACATTTTTACTTCATTGGTTTTTTTGGTGAATTTCTTTAGCGGACGCGATCCAATATCGAAAAACAGTAGAATTGGTCGTGCTGATGGATGGCTACACTATGATTCTCAAGGCAAACTGGTTAGAACTATGCCGTGCTTTTTTCACGCTCGATTGTGCATTGGTTAAAGCCGTAAAGGTGCATTGTCGAACGATGATACAATCATACAAGGGTAAACACGATAATGACTAATATGGCTACTTATTATTGTCTCGTATAAATGACAATATTGACACCGAAAAAAGAAAAAAAAAACGACTCATTTGGTTTAACCTTGTGTGGATGTTAATAATCGATCTTTTGCATCAATGTTTGTTTTCTATAACATTAACCTAACAAAAGTATACGAGTAATGAGGTTAGGAAGATACACACAACATGCATGTTCTCTTGTTCAGGAGTACATCAATATCCGGATGGGTATAAAATCCTATAACACCATTGTATCTTTCTTAGGTTTTAGGGCCGGGAAAGTCGAAAATGCAACAACTTCATCTTTGATAAAACCTCACAAGATGGCTTTTATTATTATGGTTATTTACCTTAATTGTTTAGATTCGAGTTGGATAAGATTATACTGTATGATAAAAAATTTCGGTAAAATATAATACCATTTTATTGCCGAGACTTCTGCTTAAATTGGGTGAAGGTACACACCAACTTAACCCAATGTTTATGATTGTGATTATAGATATAGTAATAAGGCAATTCATCATCTATAAAATGATTTGAGTCGTAGAACAATTCCAATTATGAGGAGTGGGGCAAAAAAAAAAAAAAAATTGCATTACAATATGGAGAAGGTGACTTAGATGAGTGTGTCACTTAGCCACGCGGAACCTTCAAAATGATCAAAGTAACATTTTTCGGCACAAAGTAATAATAAACAAAATTTCGTGATAAATTATTAGGTGGAGCAAAATCTTGTTGCAACTCTTGCAAGTTCCGATGTCTTAAGACAAACTAGTACAACTTAAACTAGAGATTAAAAAGTTTAGGCCATAAGATTAATGTGTACGGTCATAGGGGCAAAGTCAAGCACAATGTCTTTGTGCTTTGCATTGATAGTTTTCATACACATTGGTGGGTGATTGCTGTATTCGTAGTTATCCACATCTTATAATTAGCATCTAATGATCGACCTTCCTCTAATTTACAATCATTAACAATAACATCAATACATTATTATTCTCGTTGTCTCGACACTAGTTTGGTTGATACTTGATAGTTGATACTATATAACAAGTCTTTTAGGTTCTAATTCATACATTGTAACCGTGTTCAAATTTACAAGGTATTATACTAATTTGAATATGTTTGAGGTATTACATTTGCAAATGCTTCTTGTAACATTGTCGTGATGAATGTTTGGACTCTTATATATCGTTTTGCTCACCTAGTGGCCTTAGTAAAAGATAAGTTAGGAATGTTACTACTAAAAGGGAAAATGTGATCTTCCCCGGTGTGGGGAATGTCAAGAACAGTGGGTATGCAGTTATGCACTCATTTTTCGTGGAATTATAGTCTGGTAAACTCATTCTTTCACGGAATAGTACTTCTTTGTAGCATTCTTTATGCAAAATAAATTGATTAATTATACCCTAAAAATAAAGTGATTATACCCCTATTAGCTTCATAAAACTAGAATGATAATGTTTTGTTTTTGTATCACAAGTAATTTTACGCTTCTTGTATTGGAATAACACTACAAAAAGATTAGTTAAAATGTGCTAATCGACTAGTGTAAATTAATTAGTTAATCGCCAAAATTATTTTTGTTCTTTTAGTGTAAATAATTAATTACACAAATCAAAATACTTAACTTCTAATCCCACCCCTCTCCTTACCACTGTTCAATTCATTTCACCACCATAACCACCAGCGACCCACCAACTCCAACCCCACCGGCGTAACCACCGCACCGGCGACCCCCATAGGCCCACTTTTCCCGTCGATCTCCCTTCCCTCATCGACCATCCCATCACAGAAAGCTTCGTCAGATCTCCCATCTCCCTCATCTTTGGCCGCTATCTTCCTTCCCCCGCCCGCGATCTCCCTTCCCCCGCCCGCGATCTCCCTTCTCCCGTCAATCGGCGCCATCATCTCTCCCTATCTCTGTCACAGCCGGCCCCCTATCTTCTCCTCCCGCCAATCTCTCTCCTCTACTTCCATTTCATTCTCTCTATTCGGCCTTCGGCCGACGACGATCGTGAAAGAGGTGATGGTTGTCGTGAAAGAAGGAGATGGTGATGGTTGTCGTTTAGGGTGGGTCGCCTGGTGTGTAACGATGGAAATTGTCGGTTGAAGGAGGATCAGGGTGGTCGGACCTTGTGGTCACCGTTGGCAAAATGAGGAAGGGGTGAGAGGAGAGAGAATATGAACTGTGGGAAAGATTAAGCTCCAAAATAGAAAATTAGAAGGGGTAGATTAGTCCAGAAATTTTGCCAAATGGGGTAAGCTTCGAAAGAGGAAAATCTTAGTGAATTGTCCCAAAGAGGAATACATGAAGATGTCTTTGGGTAGGAGGGAGTATAACTTAATTAAGGAACGAAATGAAGTGTGTCAAAATTACTTTTTGTTCTTTTAGTGATGATTTATTTACACGTTAGAAAAATCTTATTTATTATTATTATTATTATTATTATTATTATTATTATTATTATTATTAATATTACTACTATTACATACTAGTATTATCCAATCCTCATCATCTGTGAGCTCTAAAAAAATTCTGATAATTTTAGGAAACAATGAAAAAATGGAAAATCGTATCCTTTCAAAAACAAAAAAAGGGAAATAGTAGGAAAAAAAATTAAAAATAAGAAAAGGGGGCCAATATATATAAATAGCCACATTTCTCTCATGGATGCCAGAAGAACCAAACTTTAGCGTCCTCTTTACTTTTGTCACCGAACTCTGAAAATCTCAAAATCCCCTTCTTTCTCTCTCCTCAAAAACCCCCCCCTTTCTTCTCTCTCAAGAACCATCAATCAATTTCAATTTTAATTTTAATTTGATTTATTAATAAGAAAGTAAATTAATTAAAAGAAAGTAATTTAAAGATGTCTTCTCCAAGCAAGCGCCGTGAGATGGACTTGATGAAACTGTAGTATATATTACCCAGAATTTTAATTTGGTTAAATTTGTTTAAAATTTGATTGAAGTTTTGATTTTGTTTGATGGGTTTTTAATTATTTATTTATTTGGACTGTATATGTAGGATGATGAGTGATTATAAGGTGGAGATGATCAATGATGGCATGCAAGAATTTTTTGTCGAGTTTCATGGACCTAATGAAAGTAATGGCTTCTTCTTCACTCTTTTTTTTTTTTTTTAGTGTTTTTGAAGTTATAATTTGATCTTTGTGTGTCATCTAATTCATGGGGTTTTGCTGTTTTAATCTGATATAATGTAAGTTTGTTAATTAGTTGGTGTTGTGTTTTCGTAGATCAGCTAATAGTAGTACTGTATCAGTGTGTTGCACAAGCTCTTTTTGATGATGTAAAAGTTTTGATCTTCATCTTTTGTAGAGAAGAATGTTTTATTTAGGGAATGAAGATCTTAATTTGCAATTGAATCATTGATTGTAGCTCTTTATTCATTTTTTTTTTATGGTTCATGAGTGTTACTGTTTATTTGTGTGATCATTCAGCATCCCACCTTATTTTTCTGGTTGGTAGTTTGGTTATGGATACTACTCATACTAGTTAGTAACGTGAAATCGATGTTGTACTTTAATGATCCCGGCATTGAGTTCTTTTCTGGGTTAGAAGTCTTCCTGACTTTAGGTTCTGTGAAATTTAGTATAGTGTTTTCTAGATAGATATAAATTTTGTCAACATTTTTGAATTTTGGCAGGTCCTTATCATGGAGGTGTGTGGAAAATAAGGGTGGAGCTGCCAGATGCGTATCCATACAAATCGCCGTCCATTGGCTTTATCAACAAGATATATCATCCCAATGTCGATGAAATGTGAGTATCTATTATATCAGTATATGTGTTGGATGTGGTGGCATGGAATTGTCGTCATTTGTCTGTTCTTGAATTTGTCTCGTTCACTTGTGAGTTGTGAATCTGATTTTGTGAATGGCTATTGCTAACCCCTTGTGCATTGAATTTTAGGTCTGGCTCGGTTTGTTTAGATGTTATCAATCAGACGTGGAGCCCTATGTTCGGTATGGCTGTTCAATTAGATAATTTTTCCAGTAGAAATTTGAGCTCTTTGTTTGGCTGCAGTTCTAATGTGTTGGTATGTTGTATGAATTTGATTGCCAAAGCTGATGTGTGTGTGTGTGTGTTGAACACTGTGTTGCAGATCTTGTAAATGTTTTTGAAGTGTTCCTGCCTCAGCTTCTTTTATACCCAAACCCGTCAGATCCTTTGAACGGAGAAGCTGCAGCCTTGATGATGCGTGATAAAGCTGCTTATGAGCAGAGAGTGAAAGGTAAGGAGCTTAATGGTACCTTTTTATCCAGGCTACATTCTCTAAGGACTAAGCTAAACATTCTAGCTATACAATAGTTTTTTTATAGCTAAATTATCAGCCTTGCCTTTACTTTATAGTCTATAGTATTGTTTCCATATATGAATTTCGTTGCAAAATTATGATTAAGAAGGAAGCTGTATGTTTCATTGATTACTTACTTTGAGTAACTTTTCTTGGCTTGTGTTTAAACATCTAGACACGTCCAAAATTGGCATGATTATTCCTTGGTGTTGCAAAAGACAACCTTAGAATGACCATAACCTTGAACTTCACAAGTGAGTATATAAACCCATGGAGTGTTAACTTTTTCTTTTCTTTTCTCATTCTTATCTGGTGCTCAGTCGCCTTACCTTGAGGGAGGCTGTTTTATTCTTTCATCTCTTGGCTATCGTTTATTGATTCTCTTTTCTCAATTGGATTTACTAAGAGGCTATTCCTCACATCTGTATGGTTTTGAAGAAACCTATAGTTTTCTCTCTGAAACACCTTCAGTTTCTCAGCTCCTTCTCATTTCCGTTTCATTTTCCTATCACACATCAAGGAGTAGGGGTGTTGTACTCTTAAAGGGTTAGGATGTGATTCGTTGCTCTCTTGGTTACACTGTTTTTCCTCCCTAGGGTCCTTTTGCTCCCGTTTATTTCATTCTGTCTTATATATCATGCAAAGTTTTCTCCAAAGATAATGTCTTTTTTAATGCTCTTTTTACTATTCAGCAATCCAACATGCTGGACTGCTCATGGCCAGACATTTGGTACCTAGTGCCTGTCCTAGATGGCTAAATATGGGTTAGAACAGAAATGTAGATGGGGAACTTTACTTATTGTCTTCGCAAGGATTTGGTTTCCTCTGAGTGATCTTGGTTGTAGACTTTGTATAGCCTTGGGGTATATCTGTTGGCTATATTGCTGGTTTGGCTTTAGATTGAACTCTTTGATCCGTTTCCTCTCTTTTTGTTATGAGGTGGAGAAGGGTTATAAGGGGGGAAAATGAGCTGATCGTGCTCAGTCACTTCTATTGTGGCCTGTGGGGCATGATGTTAAAGAGGGTAAAGGTGGTGACTTGCTGCCTTGCTGGCAATTGATAGCTAATATTCTGCTGAACATGCGTGCGGTCTCTGCAAAGCCATGTGTAAGGTAGGGTACTAGGGTTCATTTGGAACTAGCTGATCACTTCTTTTACCAACAAGCTTGGACTACACTGTTCTGGTGTATCTTCCATCCTGAACACAATCCTCTCGTGCAATATCGACCAAGGATTTGTCTCTGTGACCATACAACCAGCAGACTGGAAGCATCATGTACTTCACTTTTGTGAGTGTCATCTTGAACCTGGAGACATAGATTGGTCATCAGCCTTGCAACATGGTGATGTCCCTTTCACTCTCCCGAAGTCTCGTCCTGGATTGGTAGCCATGCTTATGCCTTGTGGCTTATGGGTGAGTACTGTGCGTGGACTATCGTTGTAAATGACACGATCCTCTGCCCCTGGGATGCTCTTATTAAGTTTGATTGGGAACTATAAGTTGTGTAAAGTGGCGATCCCTGCAATAGAGAGATTTTGGTAAATTGTAGAGCTCATTGGCATACTTCTTAATGAAAGTATTCAGGACAATGTAGCTTTGCATGAGTATATTTGTTGGCAAAGTTGGATTAGTGAGACTAAAATTTGAAAACATCTAGGCTTCTCTACACTTCAGGATCCATATTGAAAGGGTGCAGGTGGTGGTTGAGTTCTATGTCTTTTTTTTGGCCTCATATACTATATTAGCCTTTTGATACAGTTAGCTCACTTAAGTTTCTGATATGTGAGGGTTTTGCGCACCAAGAGAAACTCAAGTTAGAGTAAGTGAATTCAACCTTATGCATTGGATAATTCTCTACGCTAGATAGATTTCTGTCTATATGGACGCGGGAGGTGAGGTATATGAGTATATGACCATTCTCATTCAGACGTGTGGTCTGAATTTTAGTTACCTGTCGGCTGTCACTTTCAGCCCTATATAAGAGTGCTGTTTTTATAGTTAAGCACATTCCTGTACCATGTTGCATACTTACTTTTTGTTCTACCCCTAATCCTTGCATTGTTATCTGATTTAAGTCTGCTCACCCACATAGCCTTGACAAATTGTTCAAACCTCACTTGTGTATCACTAGTTCACTACATCATTTGTCTATAGTGAGTGTGATTCTACTCCCGTCTTGAATTCCATGTTTCTCCACCTTTATTCTTGTGGTTTTTATCTTTGCCCCAACCTGTCAACAGCTTATTGGTATTTTTCTTTTACAAATTTGTCAGCTCAATGATCATGAGTCTTGTGTCATATGTTCTTGAATTATCGGATGATTGTAGTCCTAAAGTTCTGTTTCTATTGTCACTTGGTATTTTTCTTAATTTAGGAGACCATGTTCACTTAAGGGGATTCCTTTATATGGTGTCTGGGGTAACATAAATAAGGCTGAGATGTGTGGGAGCATATGGAGTGTATTCTGGTGTTTCAACTGATATTACAACCTGGACCCTGAAGGGCCAAATATGTACTATCATTTAGTGCAGCGGAACCTCCTAAGCAGCAAATATCTTTCAGTTGGGATTTCTTGCTTGTCATTTTTTGTTTTCCCCGGGAAGTTGGAGTCAAGGATTAGTCAAGCAATTCATAATAGGAAGTTGTCAGCAGGATTGGAATGATGTTGGAGACAGACTCTTTTTGATGGATGGATAATCACGAGTCTTTATCTAAGGAATTAGTTTTCGGAAGTGCTAGAGCTTTACAGGTGGAAATTTGAGAAAACGAGGACGCCATTGATGTGGTAGAAATTTGTCCCCAGGGGAGTTGGCTATCCAATGAATAAATTGTAGTCAAATCCATTGCGAATGGACGTCGTCTCACCAGTTTGGAACAAAAACTTCTAAAGCAGCTTGTATGAGAGATGTAGACAGCCTGCCTCCCTGAGTCCCTGTAGTTAGGCCCTGTTTGATAGGACTTAATAAAAGTAGTATTCATATCAGTTCAGAGTCATTCAAATCAGATCAGTTCAAAAATGTTCAAATAACTATCAATGTATTTGGTCCATAATTGATACTAATTCGTTGAAATTGAATCAAATTTTCAACAAATTCAGATCAGATCAGTTCAGAGTCGTTCAAATCAGATCAAATCAGAATCATTCAGATCAGATCAGAATCATTCAGATCAGTTCAGAAAGATGCAGTCCTATCAAACAGGGTCTCAGGGCCTTAGCCTGCTTTAGTCTTGGGTAGTGCAAATAAGGATAGTCATGGCTGACTTGGTCTCCTAGCTTATCCTTGTGGCTGGCAGCTTACATTGTTTGTACGCGAGACCAAATGGACTGGTAAAATTGTTGTAGTAGTGTAATACCCCTTTAGTTACTATAGAGTGTTTCTTCATCTTCCGTCTGTCCAGTTATTTTGAAATTAAAATTCATTTTGATTAATATGAAGAAGAATGGTGTCTTTTTTTGTTTTCTCCCAGTTTTTGAAGTAGGCTGCATCTGGTAGATATTGTTTTCCCCCCCTACCCCTCTGACTCTCTGAGGCTGTGACTGACTTCGTTTTGCTGTAGTTGTCGCCTGCTTTAGAGATAAGTGTTACTTCTACAAGGTCGCCTAGACCATTATCTTCACTTCCCTCTATCCCGATCACTGCTTACTCGGTCATAGGCAGGAAATCTTTGATGCACATTGTAATGATAATCTTTTTGCTGTCCTTCACTGCAATGCAATATCTTATGAGGCTATCATTTTGCAGAATTTTGTGAGAAATATGCAAAACCAGAGGATATATGTGGTGCACAAGACGAGGACAAATCTAGCGAGGAGGAGCTGAGTGAAGATGGTTATGCCTCCAGTGATGGCGATGATGAGGTGGTTGGTAAAGCTGATCCTTGAAGGCAAAGGGGCGAGGCTCTCTCAAACTCGTCTGTCGTTCTGTACATTAGCTGAATTCGAGAAAAAAGAAAAAAGAAAAAAAAAAAGTGAAGAAATCAAGGAATTTGCTTCAGAAAGGGTTGGTATGAAGATGAACTATCTTACAACACTTCCCTTGTATCTGTTTCAGGTTTTAAAACTCTCAGACATTCTGTAAATTATTTCCATCAGAACTTCACAAGTATTCTCCAGTTTCCTTACATCAACACACCATCATAAGCATGAAAGCCAAGTTGAAGGTTCCATACTTCCATTCCGTGTCTCGCGTCGTTATAATTTTGACAACAACCAATCTTGTCAATGTAAACAAATGTTTGTTTGGTAGTATATCAAATGTCTTATAAAGATATTAACTGAGTGAGATAAAAATGTGACACAGAGCGGGATGATCCTGAATGGTAATGAGTCGGGACTTGTCATCGACTTTATTACTATTAGCTACGACTAACAAGATATCTGATGAGTGGGTGACCGAGTCTTGATCCATTAATTAATAACAACAAATCTTGTCGTATTGGTGACCGTTGCCTACAAATCGATGATATCCGAAAACATAAGGATTCAAAATTGACACCGCAGTAAACTTTTTTTCTCGTTTCCCGACGGTAAAAAGTAAATTTTCGAAGTCGTGAATAACACTCCAATCAGCCAGTTTCTCCTCTTTATTCCACCACAGCTTCTTAAAAAACCACCGCTGATTTCCACAAACCCCCTCTTTTTCATTCTCGCCGCCTCTATCTCCGCCGTACACGGCGACTGTTTCCGACTCGCCACCGCAGCAACAACCGGAAAAAAGAGGAGAGAGAGAGAGAGTTGGAAATGAGTAAAATATGGGAAATGGGGAGGAAAGCTATGTTCTACATCCGCGTACTCTCCGGTTACGAGGAACGCCGCATCCGCTCTTATCGTCTCCAACTCGAACAACGCCTTCGATCCGTAATTTTCTCTCTCCTCTCTCTTTAATTTCATTTTTGTATTGGACTTGGTTAGCTTCTGTGTTACGCTAGGGTTATATATTTCGCCATTTCTGATTAGTATGATTATGATTTACGAGTGACTAATTAGTGAATAATTGTTTAATTCTTCAAGCAGAAGATACTGCTATAGTCAATTTTGAGAAAAATGATGATTTGTTTTGTTGGAGAGTGATTTCTGTTATTTTGACATTTTGTTTGGAATTTTTCGCTCATACAATGTTCACAGCTACTATGTATTATGAGTTTGTGACCTTTGTCTATGTCGGAGTTGTCGAAAGTGGAGACGGATCGATATTAAAGCGGTCAAAGACTCAAAGTATTGGAGGATGTAGATAATGTCTGTCCATTTTAGTCAATTATGTCGGCATCAATGTTTTAGAGCCATATTTGCCGTCTGATCCTTGCCTCGTAGATGGTTTGAATTACGTTGTGAGCTAATTTCTTTAGTTATCGTGTTGCAAAACGTTTGTTAAAAGCTCCTTGAATTACTAGTTACAAGGAGAGACGGAAACTGATTGGAGTAAGATTTTGCGAATCACCTAGAAAGAATCTAGAATGAAAGGTAAGGTGAGGAAGGGTTCTCACTCTGAGTGTGGAGGGTTAGATCTCCTTGCCTTTCAACTCCCGTTTTGGTGCATCGACTAGAATTTTACAGGAAGGCAAAGTGGGGAGGACTTTGTATTTCATCGCTGAGTAAGTGTGAAGGGCAGTTCTTGATGCCTTTTCGCTCTTGTTTTTAGGCATCAGCTAGAGTAGGTATTTAGAACTTTAGAAATGGAAGGCGAAGTGAGAACTCAGTCACCCGATTGGGAACAAAGAGAAGTTACAGTGGCTGCTTCTTGACAAAGAAGTAGATTTGGGAAGTTCTTAGAGATGGTTCTTATAGATGACTTTACTTTAAAGCTCAAGAAGACCATACTATTCCAATTATTATGCAAATTCCCATATAGTTATGATCTGGTGTGTGTGTTCTTGTGGTTTTGTCCACAATGCTTGGAAGTGATGTTTTCCCCGTGGAGAAGAGCAAGGCAAGAGATTGGCTTTGCAATGTCTCTCTAAACATCTTATTCTTTTGTTTTTAGAAAAGAAACTTTCAGCGAGGCGTATCGTAAAATGATGTACACGGCCACACGGGACTCACTTCCTCCGTGTCTTTCAATTCATATCCTCTATTGCTTATAGAAGATAAGTTCTTCAATTGAGAATTTGAGATGTGTTAAGATTGCACTTCCCGTTTCCTAAGACTTGCATTACTGGTGAATAGTAGACCCCTCTCTCCTTTCAATTATGACAGCTCAATGTCGATGAAGTTCATATGTTTTTCACTAATTTTCAAACTTTTTATTTATTTTGAGGACTTTCTAAAACTCTTGTCGAAAGTGTTTCAACATTTCTAAATGGTTCACAACGTTTTTGAAATTTTATGGCGCGCATAAGACGATTACTAGACGACGATTCATGTTAGCCGACCCCAAATCATTTTGGGAATAAGGCTTGGATGTTGTTGTTGTTGTTGTTTTGTAATACTAGTTGCTAGGAGGTCACTTTAGGATTATATATGAAGGGTCCTTTCTCATTTTTCTTAAATGAAGTTTCGATGGGTATGATTGATGTGTTTGTGATTTGGCTTAGCCGTGATCAGCTTTAAGTGTTCTCATTTTTATTAATTTGGAGCATTCCAAGGCACCCTGTGTGAGGGACGTAAACAAATCCGAGTCCATTATGTGGTCTTTGAGAATAATGTCATCCTCATCCACGTGTTAGATGATTTATTTGATTCTCGTCTCATTTCATCTCTACTGCATTTGCCTTGTTAGTGTTGAGTTGTCCTCCAACATTGCTTGTCTAGAGTCCTTTAGTCCCCCGTTATTTTTCTACTAGTTTGGGGCCAGCCTCACGCCTGGGCTAACTTTATCCGTTTCCGAACACACATAAATATGAGCCACAAGAATCGGAATTGATAGAACTTGATTTGAATTTGATAGACCATGTATATTTCTTACAGTTATCATAATTTTGTCAAAATGTTATGAAAATTTTGGTATGGACAAATGAGGTTGCCCGTGATCGTTATGAGGGGCCGGCTCCAATTTCATGTAGTGCTTTATGCCCTCGGACACACGTCACCTGATGAGGCTAGCTCAAATTTTTACACCAATTTAGGGCACATATTATAGGATGTAGCTCTAAAATTTTTGTCATAACACATAAAAGGACCCATAGGAGCTCCCACAAAAATTCGAGTCGTATTTTTACGTCGACATTTTGGGCCAAAATTCGTTAATTATACTTCAGTTTTCGCCAGTTTTGACCACTTTTTTGAAAGTAGCTAGATGTTCTTAAAAATTTACCATGGACAGACTTGGAGTGGCCTTGTTGGATATGAGGGCCGATTCCTTTGTTAGGGAAGTTCTTTAGGTGCGGTCGACCCAAGTCACTGAATGAGACTAGTGTGTGTTTTCTGCTGATTTTATGACCTACTAGAGGTTTTTAGTTCTAGTATTTTGCCAAAACCCATAATATTACCTCTAGGGGCTTCCATAAAATTTGAGCCATTTTTGTTCCAGGACCATTTTGGGCCAAAAACGTGAGATCATATATTTCGACTTTTGGCCAATTTTGACCATTTTTTCAAAAAAAATTCATGTCTCCAAATTTTACCAGACATCCTCGGACTGCCATCATTGGCATGAGGCCATGAGGGTAGGTTCCTCGGTTATGAAAGTTCTTTAAGGCCCTTTAGCACACGCCACCCGTTAAGTGTGCACTTGCTGATTTTGGGACTTACCATAAGTTATTGGTTCTAACATTTTGTGAAAACCCATAATATTACCTCTAGGGTATTTCACAAATATTTGAAGAGTTTTTGTTCCGAGGACATATTGGGCCAAAAACCGTTTATTATATACTTTGGTTTTGGCCAATTTTGAGCAGTTTCATAAAAGTTTGTCAAATGTTCTCAAAACTTTACCATTGACATCCTTGGAGTGCCCTTGTTTAATATGAAGACAGATTCTTCTGTTAGGGAAGTTCTTTAAACCCTTTTGGCACGACAATCGTTGAGAATAGCATGCCCTTGTTTTTTGGGTCGAATTATGGATGTGACATTATTATATTGCTCAACCCCATAATATTACCATTAGGGGCTTCCACCAAAAATTTAGTCGTTTTTGCGGGCTATTTTGGGCCAAAACCATGATTTTATATCATACTTTTGGTTTGGCCAATTTTGACCATTTGTTTCTGAATTAGCCAATGTTTATGAAAACTTTGCCATAGACAGCAATACAACATTGGAGTGCCTTTGTTGGATGTGCGGGCAGGTTCCTATGTTAAAGTTCTTTTAGCCCTTTCAGCACACTTCACCTTTTGAGGGTGATGTGCTTTATGCAGACTTTGTTACTTACCGTAGGTTTCTGGCCCTAATATTTGCTAAAACCAATAAAATGACCCTTTGGTGCTTCCATAAAACTTCGAGCCATTTTTGTTACGGTGTCGTTTTGGGCCAAAAACCGTGCATTATATACTTCGATTTTGCCAGTATGGACCGCTGTTTTTTTAAAGTAGTCAATGTCCTAAATTTTTTTTACCATTGAAAGCCTTGAAGTGCTCTTGTTAGATAAGAGGGCGGGTTCCTTTGTTGGGGAGTTCTTAAAGCCTTTTGGCACATGTCACCTATTTGAGGCTAGCGTGTGTCTTTATGTCCAGTTTTGGGACTTAGCATAGGTTTTTGGGTCTAATATTTTTCTAAAACCCGTATTGTGACACCAAGCCGCTTCCACAAATATATGAGCCGTTTTTGTTACTCAGCCATTTTGGGCCCTTATTTGTGGATTTTGTACTAATAATAATGGTATAGTGCCAAGTGTCCTAGAAATAACGTGATTCAAGGTTTATAGATATTAAGTGTGCATAGTAAGGGTCATGGGGGACTTTGGTTGGTTGATAACTTGTGCTTTTTGACAAGGTATTCTTCTGGTAGCTCTTGCTGTGTGTTATTGGAATCCAAGTAGACTGCATACCAAAATAGCTTAGGGAATACCAGTGATCCTCTTCGTAGTTATAAGAGCTGCAGTGTTTTTAACTCTTTTTAAGTGATGATACCTTGTGATGTTTGCTGCTTCTTCATTGCCAACCTCTTCCTTGTTTCTTAAAAAGTGTAATATAACTATTATGCGAGTTGTACCCTCGGTTGAAAATATGAGATGTAGGCTTCACTCCCCTCACTGTAATGTGTATATTCGTCAGTCAGGCTGACATTTTTTTCTTTTCTGCCTATCATATATTTAGGCACAAGAAAGGAAAGAAGCAGTGAAAAAGATTCCTGAAAAAGTTATTCTGTCAGAAGTAAAGCAGATGGTGGACGAAATGCAAAATCTGAACAAAAGGCTGGAAGAAATGGTGAGTTTACTTTAATCATGCTCAATTTATGTGAGATACACATTCATTTCCAGCTAGAATGTATTTGGTTAAATCCTGTATTCTGTGTCTTAGCTGGAGGTAGATGTTATGACTTATGAACCTTGATGCTGGACTCTTGCATGCTAGGAGCAGTGCGGGACTGTCCTCCAACGTAGCCACGTCCAGCTAGGTTATGAAGATAGGGGTTGGGTCTGGAGGTCCAGTCCATTATGGTAGTATGGAAGAGGTTGGGTTGGATGGACCTACTTTTGTATTCTACTTTATGACTTCGTGTGCTCAGCACTTTTGTGTTCAATTTAAAATCTGGACATTAAAAATCATCTAAAGCCTGTTATTTGTCTAAAGGGAGGGGGCGAGGGGGAGATTGTTTTGACTATTTGCACCATATGATTTTTATCTTGGTGGTAACAAACAGTTTGGGTTTGTATCGGGTTAAGAAACGCTCTAAATACTAGGCTTGCTATTTGAGCAAGCTATATGTGGTCGTGATTCTGGGCGAAGATGGCTTTGCCTGTATAATGTGGTGTTAGTTTTGAGACAGAATTGGCACTAAATTATAAAGTATTCATGTTCTTGTGCAGGAATCTGACATTAATGATTATTTCAAGCCAATCGACAAGGAAGTGGGGGCTGTTATGAATATGCAGATGGATAGAGAAAAGGCGAGGATGGAATTGATGAAACAGGCTCTAGTCGAGAGAGCTGAAACTCAGGCAGCTTCCCAGGCAGCAGATGGAGGTGACAATGCAAAGAACGAGAGTATGAGTGGCATGTTTAAACAGGCTATGCTGGGGAAAGCCGAAGCAGAGGTAGCAGCCACAGAAGTGAGTAATTCTTCCAAACAACCTGCTCAACAAACTCAGATGAGATGATTTAAGAACATTTTAGCCTGACCTCGTACTCAATGAATAATCATTCATGTAATACTTGCTTCCCTGGTGTATTATTTCATGTTTCACGACGAGAAGCAGTTTTTGAGAAATGAATTGCAACAATCTGGAATGACGAAGTAGAAATTCTCTTTCTTTGGTGTCTCATCCCTCATAAGCTTCCCATTCGAACCATTAATCTAAGATTGATGTAGATTATTAACTTTTGGAAACAAGATTAGTGGTATTGTTGTAAGTTGAATAAAAAGTCGGCCAATTTGTTACCATATTCACCACTATAGTCAAAGTTCATCCTCTATCAAAGTCCATCATGCTCAGTGAAGATTGTCATTGAAAGTAAGGGGGTGAGAAATGCATTGTCTTTGAACAAATTGTGAATGTCCTGGAAATTACAGGTGATCCTTGTGTTGATAACTAGAACTTGAACATGTTAAGGCAATGTCTTTCTTAGCCCTGTTATAAAATTGTTACGCAAAATGACAGTTTAACCCGGGATTTGTTTACACACGGTACAGATTTTCCTAGGAAATTGTGCATCGACGCAAAATGACAGTTTTACCCAGGATTTCTAACCATTTCTCCCCAACGACTCCTTAACACGCAAAACGAGGCTCATTCAATGATCTTATGTGTTATTGACTTACCATATTGTCGTATTACAAATTTACAAACACAATTACAACTCGGAAACTAAAACTAAGTTAAGACATATAGGATCATCCTTTAATAATAGGTAATAGCAAAATATTAGGAGTCTTTATATACACAAATTTGAAAATGTGTACACTTAGTTTTGTAGTAAAGTTAATTAGTGGTGTAGTAAACTTGTTGCGTTAGATGAGTGTAGATCACCTCTGCCACTTACATGTCTCACTCTGTGTACCCCTCCAATCACATGGTACCATTTCATAAATTTTCCACAAAACATAATCTTTAAAAGATAAAATAATAAAATGGTAGCATGTGATTGGAGGGGTACATAGAGTAGGACAGGAAAGTGGGATAAGTGATCCACACTGGCGTTAGATATAAGGTAAGGGGAGATCAATTGATTTTAGAAAGTAATCAATTTCAAAATTCTTTCTATTGATAGGGTCATTATATATCGATTGTACTACCAATGCGGCAATGCCATAAGTTTACTACAAATGACGAAAATTTACTGCGAACATATTTTATTACTGTGTACCATCATTATTCTACTACGATTGATATGTATTGGAAAAATTGTATACAACATTCTATAGTGTACTTGATCTTATACGTATATTGCTGAATGTATGTAGACAGATTACAATGTGCAAATAAACCTCTAATTATTAAAAATTGTGATACCAAAATGGAGAGGTAATGGAATGTTATTTACCAAATTAAAGGTTACAAAGCTTACCCGTATTAGATCAAGGTTGGCCTAATGCTTAAGAAGTCCACATGCTTGGGGAGTGTCTTGGGTTTAATTTTAGTTTTAGGAAAAGGTAAATTATTACCATTACCAGAATAATAACCTCCAATCGAAAAGAAATGTAAATCTATGAGAAAAATGAAGTATGAAGGAGACTAGTTCAGAGTTTTACAATAGGCGTAATTTAATTTCCTAATATATATAGCCTATTGTCACAGGCTTGGGAAAAACTGTCATCGCACAAGAAGTTTACGACGATGAGCAAGTAAAGAGTCATTTCAGTGAAAGAATCTGGATTACTGTATCTAGAGATTTTAAGATTGGTAAAATTTTGAACGGCATGATAGAGTTCATAAAGAAATCCAAGTTCGATTGTGATAGTGTTGAGTTAACGGTGCAGACACTTAGTGAACATTTGTCTGGAAAGAGATACTTGCTTGTACTTGATGATGTTTGGAATACTCATCAAGAAACTTGGGAAACTCTGCAGAATGCATTGCGAAGAATACGGGGTTCTACGTACAGCCTCTATGATTTTGGTTACAGCCAGAGATAGAGGAGTTGCTGAAACGATGCGTACTTCTCTAATTCATCTTTTGCCCGAACTGTCGCTAATATAATTTACAGACTGCTGAGCTGGGGAATTTGCATCACATCAGTGGTCTGTTAGTAATTGGGGGTTTAGAGCTCATTTTTTCGTTGCCAAAAGCTGGAGAGGTTGGCGTCAGAGGATGCAATGAAACGACTTACCAAATTGGGCTACTTGCGTATCTGGGAATGCCCGCGTCAAGGTTGCCCATATCCAACTCCTCCTTTTCAAGCCTGACGAGACACCTAATTAATTAATTTCAATAACTTGGTACTTTTTATATGGATTGTGACTCTGTGACGCTTTCTATGTAGAGGTTTGGTTTTCATTTTGACAATAAACTCAAATTGTCACATTCACAGCGAAAATTTGAGCATCTCGCGATATGTGATATGATGTATTAAAAAATAAAGTAATATTGTTTTTCTCACAACCAAGTGTAAATATTGGCATATCCTCAAACGACCAATAATTCATCGATATTATTATTGTGTACTCAAATTATTGGGTCAAAGACTCAACTCTAGACATGTTAAAAGTAAGATAACATCATCAACATCAACCATTTGTCAAGGTACACCAGAGTCTTAACTTAAAGATATGGCTAGTTTAAGATACGCGACGTCTTACGATTTGGAAATTTGAGCCGTCAGCCTTGCAAGGATGCGAACTGACAAAATCATGGTCACCAGTCTCCAGAGATTGTTATTGAAAACAAGGAAGATAGAAGAGAGATTATTATGAAACAATTGTGAATGCTACGGAGTATCAATTAGTTATGAACTAAGGCCTTCTAGTTTGTGAACTGCAACTCCCTCTGTTTGGTTTGGATTCTCGGTTTGGTTTGAATATGTAAACGTAATTCACAGATTTGCAGGTGCTCCTTACGCTGCCCAGATTACGTGAAGTCCAGAACTGAACATGAAACAGCTCTGTGTCCTTCAAGCACCTTACTGTTTCTTTAGTGCTTAACCATTTAACAAAACATGACAGGAGGAAACTTCAAAATGTAATGCTAAAAGACGTTATGTTTTCATCCCTTCCAACAGCATCAGAAATCATCAGATATCCTTACAGTCAATGACTTCAGGGATCTACAAAGTACGTGTTCGCGCAAAGCTGCTGCTAATCCGAATAGAATGTCCTGAAAAACTGTATGAGAAATTGAGAAAGAATAGTCAGATACAAAAAGACAAGGTAGGTACAGAGACAGGAAGTGGCTGATATGAAGAATATGGCATCATTAACTGGTAGTATCTGATTAAGAGAATTCTCTGAGATGTTAACAATGACATTATTCAAGAAGCCCTATGTATACTCCTAATGTAAATTTCTGCTTACAAAAAAGAAAAGAAAAACTATGGTGATGTATGTGCTTGAACATTCGCTAGAAGCCTGGTTATCTTGGCCAGGGTCTCCTTAGCAGAAACGGTATCAGGATGGTTTTCACCGGAGATAGAAGTCCTAATAAAAATGGCCTTCCTAATCAAATCATCAGCGATATCAAACTGCCCTCCTCTTATCATGAGCTTCGCCCTCGTCTCTAATACAGTAGCCCTTGATAATGCCATGTCCTGCCACAACGAAGGATTTAACTGCGCATTCGTGTGGACAGGTCTCCAACAAAGCGACTTGTCCAACCATTTATCAACTGGCGTAACAAATGCCTGATCAGCCGTCTCAAGAGCATTTGTGCATAATCGGAGGAGCTCAAGAGCGGCATTGCACCGTGAGAATGTAAGAAATGCTCCGATGGCAAGAGGTAAAACCACTTCCTTCACAAGAATCAGCAAGTCAGAGATCTTGAGTTCCACAATGATAGGATCATTGCCAAACCCAAATATCAGAAAGCAGGCTGCCCATAAATGTTCTGAGTGGTGTAGTACGGATGCCCGGTTGATGGTAGCTTGAACCATAGCATGAGCAATTCCAGTCACCCCTCTTCTGCGAGCATAAAGTTTGACAAGCTCATTAAAATGAACATAACCCGGCTTACTGCTACTCCTTGCAATATTGAACCTTAATAACATGGAAGCTGCATCGGCTTCAGATCTCTTGGTGTATGAAGTGAACCCACAAGGCAAGGAACGCACAATTTTTTTCCACAACCGTGATCCTTGGTGCTTTTCTGGTATTTTGTGCGCAGCTGCAGCTAAGAGCGACACTGGAACTGGTGCTGGTGCAAACCAACCACTTGCCTGCACCATCCTTGTTGCCAAACTTCGCGCACCATCTGCATGGTCAAATATTGAGAAGCAAACCTCGAACAATTGCAACAGGAAGGTACTTTTCCTCAGTGTGTTACCTTCTTTACCATTCCACGAGAAATCCCTCAAGGGCATCCTATTGATGGTATCCAAGAGCCTAGTGGGATTAATAGGAAGTTCAGAGAGAATTGCTCCAACAATGGCCAGGCCTAAAGTTATCCTACCAAGTTTCTCCTCAATGACTCTGAGAGCATCAATTTCAGCAAGAGGGTAATCTGTTGTACTTCCCTGCATCAATGAAAGAGCCTCCACCCCAGACAAGTAAGACAGCTTCATAGGCTCAAGGTTCATGACACGAGGTAGACGCGTTGATATTAGGAAATGGGTTTCACCACCAAATCGAGGAAGAAGGTCCATTATGAGTCGATGGTCCCACCAATCTTTTTCACTCTCCAAATTATCGATGATCACCAGATATGGCAAGTTCCTCATGAGTTCTCTGCGTACTCTGAAAATAGCTGCGTCTTCTTGTTCTTCAAAGCTCTTTATTCTGGTCTTCTCAGCACAAGTTTCGATTCCTACATCAACTTCTAAAAAAGGCCAAAGGTTAAGATAGTTCTGCCTAATGTATCTACTTTCTCCCCCAATCCACAGCACCATCTTGTATCTCTGATGGTACTTGTATGCAAACTCGAGAAGAAGTTCCGTCTTGCCAATACCGGATTCCCCCGACACAACTGCTATCCCCTTCCCATACACTATTTTCGTACATCTTTTTCTTCTAGTCGATTTTCTGCCAGTCTTTGCCTTGGGTGTATGACCCTGCTGTTGTTGAGGAAAACTGGGGTTTTGCATTTCAATCTCTTTTTTGGATTCTTTCCAGATGACAGGATCTTTACCTTTCCTAATTCCAGACTCTCTCTGCCTCTCCATGGAATTACTCCTACTCCAATTAATTGTCAAATTTCTTTTCTTAGGTCTAGTCTTGATCTCAAAATAATCCCTTTCTGTATCTCCCGAAACATCTCCAAATAGCATAAACTCCAATTCAGATAACTCTTTTCTCCTACCAGTAAAGTTTTCATTTCGAGGCAATGGGAACTCCTCTTTTTCCACTTTCTCCTTCCATCTGCTCAATCGCTCCACCACACTTCTCCTACCTAATTTCATCGCAAGCAGTGTGACAGCCCTCAATATGCATTCTCTCCAGTTACCACTATGTGCCTCTAGTTTCCACTCATCAACACGAGATAGACCATAGATAGCTTCTTTCCATTCCTTCTCTAACCCACCATATAAGTTCCACAAGTCGCCCCCATGTTTCTCCCAAAGTTCTCCTCTTTTCTCAATAATATCCCTCACAAGGCAATCACTAGGAGCTACATCAAAAAACACGGGAACCAGATTTTTCTTGCTAGAAAAAAATCTCAGCTCCTCAATAGTATATGGATTTTTAAATGACTTTTTCGTGATGATCACCAAGCCAAAGCTGCAAACATCCATTGCTCGCTCCACAATTCTCTGTTTCCTTGAGTTCCTGCATCGAGCCCTGTCAGAAGCAAAGCAACTGACACCTTGAGCCTCCAATTCGGAACGTAACCAATTTGCAAATCTTAGCAGAGAAGGTTTTCTTCCATGCAAGCCTATATACACGTCACAATTCCTAATCCTACGTGTAGTTAGTGAAGCTGCATTTGAAGGGAATGGCACCCCGTAATGTCTCACAACTTTCTTATGCCTTTCTCTACGCCTTGAATATTCAATCCACCGACCATGGCTATTTGAGGAGGCAGTTTCATTCGATAGTCCCGTAGAGGACGAAACACGTTCAAGTATTTGGAGATCAGTTGCAAGCTGCGACGATGGACCTTCCGACTGCGCAACCCTAATATTCATTTCTTGATCAGGGTCTGGAATTGCTCTACTGCATATAGAGACATCTTCAGGTGGTATGTCAGAGCGATTGGACTCTGAAAACTGTGACTTTGGCGAACTTGGAGAAAAGAATGGTGATGGATTAGCAGAGTAAAACACAGAAGATGCAGATGAAAGTCTTCTTGATGTGGTGGTTGCTAGGGATTCCAATTTAGAGCTCTCTTCTCGAAGATCCATATTTAACAGATATTAACCTTCCAGAAGATTTCTGGTGCCATATATGTACAAGTAGACCATTTTCCTGACATTTGAAACAAAAGTTTGTGTATCAGATAAGTCCACCCTTGACATCAGGTGATTAGAACATGGCCCCTATTCAGTAGTAGAATCTCAGTCAGCAGCAACAAGAACAAAGCCTTAGTCCTAGATTGAAGGGTCGGCTAACATGAACATTATTACCTATTTGTATGATGTAGAGGAAAACACCTTCCCTTCCTATTCTGAAATTGACTCTGCTCACAGGGTAGTTTCAGTCTTAAAAATTGCAAATATTGAAACTTCGTACATATCATGACTCACTATCAAGTTCACATTATGGCGGTCCAAGTGACGATTCATGTTAGTCGACCCCAAGTCATTTTGAGCTTACGGCTGTGTTGTTGTTGTCATTTAAAAAATCAGCACAAGTTCAATCGGCAGCTGCTAACAACTACTCTGAATGGGGCAACATGAACAAAGCCTATATAATCGTCAAGTATCACTTTAACCTTAATGAAAAAGTTGAAAACAGGAACAAAATTCAAACAAATGAACAAAGTGGGACATCTTGAAGAAAAGGCATAGCTTACCTAATTACTTTAGTTCTTAATCAGGCCCTAAGTGAAAAGCTACTTAACCATGAAATTTGATTACACATTTTGTCAAAATGGCAACTTCACCTCCATTTCTACCATAACTATAACCCCTCTTCCATAAGACCATAACCAAAGACTAAAATTGCACAACCCACATTAGCTTCCCTAACTCATCAAAAACTCGGCTCATTCAGAAACAGCCTCTCTATAATTGCAGCGTAAAGAATACGAAACTCCAGACACCCCTCGTATCTACAGACACTCAGACATCCATTCAGATCACTAAAGATTGAAACTTTCAGCATTACTAGATCCATTAACATTACAGAATTCAAATTTGACATAAAAACTTGAAGAGATATACATTAAACATTGGATAAATATGAATCAAACCAACAATCAACACATAATAAATTCAAATTCAGATCTGATAAAATGCACTTACTTGGTTTAAAACTCGAAACATTGCCTCAAAGATTTGACATTTCCAGCATCTTTGCTCATTACAAGCAAAACCCAACTCAAGAAAAAAAAAAAGCAAATTAAACCCACACAACTTCAATCAATTTCACTGACAGAAGAAAGTTCACTATATGCAGCAGAAATCACCAATAAAGTTGAACCAAACCCTGTGAAAAATATTCAAAAAAAATGGTACTTAATTAGAATAATAAACATAATAATAATAATACCCTATAAAGTTGAACCAACCCACATCAATAGTATCATATATATTCATGAAAAAAAAAGCATAGGTTAACATAAAATGGTGCAAGAACATATACAGTTTTAATGGAGTTCCTGTCTTTGTAATGATTATTAAGGGAGTTGGAAGCGGGGTTAGTGACAGATTTGAAAGAGACCCTTTTACAATAAAGACTTTAAATTTCAGAAATTATTATAAAGTTTTTATCTTTGAATGAGATAGCATTATTATAAAATTTATTAAATAAAATGGAAAATAAAAAGTCTTTACCTTTTTTTTTTTTTTTTTTCTTGCCAAAATATTTTAGAAGAACACTCTTCATGATTTCTCTCTTTTTGTTTAAAGACCTTCCTCTTCCCCTTGTCCTTCTTTCTCTCACTAGATATTATTATTTGTCTTTCTCTCTCTAGCTTTTTTTTTTTAGATTTTTCCTTTTTTTTATTGGCCTGCCTTTTATAATTTATAATTTCCTTTTTTTTCATTTTTCTGTGGAATTTTTTATTTTTAATTTTAATTTAATTTTGGTTAGTCCTCTCACAGTGTTGTGAAAAAATTGAAAAATGGTTGACAAGACAAGGACACATACCGTTTGGCCAGGAGATGGGGCCAATTCTTTGATCTGACTCAATACAATATAATAATAGTAAAAATATAACAGTAAAAAGGTTGAATACTAGTATGTTGTAGACACATTTATAAATTTTTCATATTTCAATTTTTGTTTTCGATAAGTGACAGAGTTAGGATTTCAATTAAGAAAAACTCTGTTGTGGATTTATATTAGAGTTTCGAGATTAAAGATACATTTCGAATTTTAAGACTAAGACAACTGAACTTTGATGTATTAAATTCCAAACACGGTTTTACATTTTTAAAATCTTTTCCATGTTACTATGTGAGGCTCTTCTTGAGCCCAATAATTTGTCATGTAATGTAAGTATGTAACACACACTCACACAGTAGTAACAGCCCAATAGGACTAGCAACTAACAACTGTGAAAAAGGTAAATGGAGTATGTTTAATTTGCTACTTCCTCCATTTCATTAGGATCTTGACATCTCATTTGGGCACAAGAACCAAAGAATGGAGGGAGTTAGATAATTAAGCCCAATTAACTAACATTAATCATCTACCTTCTCTCCTCCCTCACCACCCGACCCACCACCTTCTCGCACTCATCACCTTCTCTCCTCTCACTCCTCGCACATAATCTCCTCCCAACCACCAAGATCGATCTCACCCTCCCTCTTTCTCCTCGCCGGTGATCTCCTACGTCACTCTCCCGCACATATCCGCGGTTGTCTGTCGCCTCCATTGCGTGCACGTTGAATCTTCACTCTCCTCTGACGATCAATCTTTCATGTCCACGTCTTTTCGTTCCCCCTCTCTCTCTTCTGATCTCTCTCTCGCCGGCGATGATAGGGGTTGGGGGCCGGTGTTGTGATGCTGGTGGTGGCCATTTTGGAAGTTGTTGGGTGATTGTTGTGGTGGTTGTTTGGTGGTTGTGGTGGTGGTCAAGTTAATAATAGGGTGGTTTATCATGTTAATTAGGGTTAGTGGATGGATTATTATATTGGTTTATTAATGTTAAGTAGGGTTAACAATATGTTAATGGAATAAGTAATGGTAAAATGGGAAGTTTAAGTGCCTAAAACTTACCCGAAATAGAAACGTAAATAAATGACTGAAATTGTCGAAAGAGAAATATGTCAAGATCCTAATGAAATGAAGGGAGTGTTATTATTACCGTTTGAACTTCTATATGCTCTGAAAAAGTTTGGTGGGTCTGAATCTTTTTTCATTTTCTTTGAGTGCTTAAAAGGTGGCAGTATAGATCTCAGAATGTACAGCTGCTATGCCGTTTTCTTGTTTCTTGGTTTCACATTTTACACCCATAGGCAGATAAATTAATGACTCCTAAATTTTACACACATGACTATCTGAGCTTGAGGGTAACTCTTCGTCTCTTCTTATAGGGGTAAATTCCCATGATTTACTTGTGGATCTGGATTAAGAACAAACAAAAAGTGCTCCTTAATTTGATTGATCGTGGAATTTATGATCAGATAAATTAGTGATGAGCTTAAAGTCTCAAACATCCATTGAAGTATTTGATTACATAACTATTACTGTAGTTAAGAAAGTCGAATAAAAAATATATTGTGAATATATGTGGATTCACGAGTTAGTCTGTTTCAAGTTGTAACATTGTTCATAAAAAAATTTGGAACATTCATTTCGATATGTATTCTTGAGCCAAACAATTTTTGCTTTTAAAATCAAACATAATCATCATGGCGCGAAAAGTAAATGTCAACTAGGCGTTTCATGAGTCAATCAATTAACTAGTTATATATTAAACACAAAAAGGCGGGAAAAATATTCGTCAATTCATAAAAACGACATTAAAGAAAATGACATATGAAAATTAATGATCATATAACTAGTAGTTAATCGTAAGCCGAATCGATAAGTGTATATATTTACCTTTAACATCGTGATCCCTTTGCATGTATTCATTTTGACAAAATTTGAAGTCGTTCAAGGTTGATGATTCATTGCGATCTACGAAGTGAGTATTCGATTTTGAAATTTATTCGTACATATTATATATATATCTTTAAACTGAGAAGGCGTATACGGCTTGCATCGCCAATAAAAATATATTGATAAATAATTAATTTGCTTGTAGACTTATGACGAAGTGTTCATTCACATCATTGTAATTTATACTTCACCAAACACCTTAGCATATCAAAAAAAAAAAAAAATATCATATCGCACATTTCTTTCCCTAATATTCCTGTCCATTCTATTTTGGGTAATGATGTTTCAAACCTTTAAATTATACAATCAAATCTTTGTTGATACTGTGATAAAAGTGAGCCAGTGACACATAAATGGTCTCAAATCAGTACAATTTCATATATCCAATTCGATATGAATCATATGATGATGAAAGAAGAAAATAAAGGATAATTTGGAAATCTAGATTTGCATAATTAATTTCGATAATGGCAAAAATAGGAATGTTAGTTAGTGTCTAATCTACATATATAAGAGATGTCTAAGTACCATGCTTCATATTTCATATTAACAAGGTGCGATTGTTGCCTTACATGATGACAAGCAAATATAAATTAAGGTTGCAAAGAAGAAGGACATGGTTCGTATTTTGTTCAATTTTATACGTTCGTTACTTCGTTCACATTACAAAGTGTCAAAGTATGATTTTTCGAATTCGTTTTGTTACGGGATTCGGGTCGATCGGTCGGTACCATGAAACTAGTTCATGGGGAGAAACACACGCAGCGGAATTCATTCGAAACGTTTCTCAGTCGTCTCTGGTTTCTCTATCGTACATGTTTTCTCATTGATTTCATCAATATTACAACGTATATATAGTAGCTACAATTCACTGTCTTAACGTACAAGTAACACATCTTTCCTAAATACGACCTACCATAAATGTACTTCGTACATATTCACAATATCTACGATATTTACCATATATATATATTGTTGACCATATTACTCCATAATATCTCTCGATATTATCTCGTAATATCGTCACCTTCCATTTTCCCTATTACCCCCCCTCAAACTCATGGTAATTTGCGAAAATACTTATGGTAATTTGCGAAAATTTCCATGGGTTTGCCAAAACTCGTTCGGAAAGGAGAAGGGTAGAGAGAAAAAAAAATGGTAATTTTCTCGATAGTCGTTTCCTCGTCGTTCGTATCATCGCATCGGCCGTCATATATCGTCGTCTTCATTGTCGTTCTGTCGTTTCGGTCTCGGATCGGTCTCGTGTCGGTCTTGGAGTTCAAGTCGGGTCGGGTTCGATTCACACGTCGGATCTAGTTCGTTCGAATCAGGTCGTTTCGTCAAAGTGGGACAAATCCCACCGTTCGTTTCTTCATGCATGTGGGACTATAATTATCCCACAATCATCTGTCGTTGGTGCATCACCTCTTGCTTAATTAAGTTAAGCAAAAGTGTGTTCGTCTTCAAATATCAATTTGGGATTATTCAACATCCCTTTCGTTATCGTTCAGCAAGTCATTAATCGGCTTTGATTCGTCGCTCGTTCATCGAATTCTTAGCTGTTGATTCATAGTTCAACAAAGCCCAATATTGGGTCGGCTCGGGTTCGTTATCGGGTCGGATCGTCAAAACCCACATTCGGGTTCAACTCGGCTTCATCATGCTCCAAAACCAGTAAGCTCGGGTTCGTAATCGGGTCGCATCGTCCTCGGGTTCAACCCGGCTTCATCATGCTCGGGTTCGGTTCGTCAATTGGCCAGGAAGGAAGCCCCCCCTGCGCAACTCATGTATCTTCATCGTCGGTTTCGTCGTTGTCGGCCTGTCGGGTCGTTGTAGTCGTGGTCGGATCATCTTCGGTTCGTGGTCGGGTCGTCTTCGGTTCGAGCCATGATCATCTTCCGTTCGATCATGGTCGGTCGTGATCATCGTCTTTCTTCTTCCGTCATCGTCAGGGTCGTGTCTTCGGTTCGTGGTCACGTTGTCTTCGTCGTTCGGGAATCAGCTATGATCATATCATCTAATCAAATTAGAAAATCATGGTCGTTCGTTCACTTGTTCGGCTTCGGCGCATCATGCATTAATTAAATGCAACTAATTGGTTTTGTCAAAACCAACATCAATTTCAATATCAAGCTAAAGTCTTCGTGACATAATTAGCTTTAATCGTTCGATAGTGATCAGACTTTCGGGTTAGGTTCGTGTTTCGGATTTCGGTCGAGGGTTCTTGATTCGGTTGTCGGATAGGTTCAAGAGTTCTCAAGAACGAAGCTCTGATACCATGTTACGGGATTCGGATCGATCGGTACCATGAAACTAGTTCATGGGGAGAAACACACGCAGCGGAATTCATTCGAAACGTTTCTCAGTCGTCTCTGGTTTCTCTATCGTACATGTTTTCTCATTGATTTCATCAATATTACAACGTATATATAGTAGCTACAATTCACCGTCTTAACGTACAAGTAACACATCTTTCCTAAATACGACCTACCATAAATGTACTTCGTACATATTCACAATATCTACGATATTTACCATATATATATATTGTTGACCATATTACTCCATAATATCTCTCGATATTATCTCGTAATATCGTCACTTTCCATTTTCCCTATTACGTTTTCACGACCTGTTTATCTCATAACCCTTACGCACAAAATAATTCATAAATTTTGCAATGATGATAAGAATAATGCATGATTGCGTAGGGATACTGCAAGCAAGAGAAGTTCATGCTGCTCAACACTAAACACAATCACCCTTACAAAATTAATCATAATCAAACTAAGAAGCAACAAAATACAATCATAAATCCATCAGATCAGCTACTATATGCAGATCAGAAAATTATAATGAGGGAATCAAATGGGAACTCAAATCACAAATGTCAAAAATAATTGATGGTACATGGGGCAGCATCTTAACATCCCATGATATATTGAGATGTATGCAGTCTCTCAAATAAGTGGATGGACTGTTTGTGTTGACTTGGGGTGCACTTAGATTTGGTTACTTTCTAAGTATATATCAAGGTGACAACATCACTCCAAAACCCTCTTTTGTTTTCACCTTCTACCACATGGATACATGTGAAATTGTGATACTACATGCCATATACTCCGTATGAATGTAAAATGGTAATGGTAATTTTTTTTTTACTCCATGATCACAAACATCCAGATAGTGTTCTTGTCACAATCCTTATCACTAGAAATACCAAAGTCACTGTCCCCAAATGTATCAATAGTGAGGTGTTGGGATGGACAAAAGGTATGCGACCTATCATTTCCTTTATGTTAACAACGTAAAATATTTATTTTCGGATCCTATTATATACGAGTATCAGTTTTGGAATAGGAAAAACAACTACTATGATTCTCGCATTTCGATGAGCGTTCTTACGGAGAATCTAATACTATGTAATTGCACATTTTTTCCATATTTACCCTTTTCATTTATGCTTATGACAATAAGTAATCGAAATATGTAAATAGCCGTAAGTTCGTGTTTAGTGGACGGACAAAGCAAAAACACTTGTCACAATCACCAGCTTGTATAGAAGCCCCTCCAAAATGGAACAGAGAGTGGGCTAATACTAAGTTATGATCATGATTGACGGCGACCCTTTAAATGTTTTCGCAATTTACTTTGGATTCAATGTTCCTTTTATTCAATGCATGCCGGCTTATAGGCCAGCACCAGAATAGTACCTTGTAGCCGAAATGACGCAATGAACCAAGGTTTTTACGCAATGTAAAAATAACAGGGTAAAAGGATAAAAAGATTTATTTGTAAGATAACATGTTATATATTATCGCTCTTCAAACTCACTTCACACGTTAAATGAAATGGAGTATTAATAATTACTTTTGATATAAAAATGACGAAAACGGTATTAGGCAAATGATGTCACCTACAACTCTACCAGTGCGGATCACCTATCCTACTCCGTGTACCCCTCCAATCACATTTTAGTATTTCATATATCTTTCCAAATAAATATATCCTTAAAAATTAAAATAATAAAATGCTAAAATATGATTAGAGGGGTACGTGGAGTGGGATAGAAAAATGAGACAGGTTATTCGCACTGCAACTCTACAAGCTAGTCTATCCTAAAGAAAATGATCATATATAATAAGTTCATTCAATGCAATTAACGTTCCAATATCGCACATATATAGTAATGACCATTTTGAAGCCAAAACTACAATAACACATATATTTCAGTTTAATTTAATGAAAACGACGTAAATCTTCGAGTATTTTTAAAGAATCAACCTGATAATACAATGCGTAACTAAGTATTTAAACCATTATTAGGAAGACATTGCCAAAAAAAAAAAAAATAGAATAAAGCCAATGACTAAAGGGTGATAGTAGTGGCCTATAGGCTATGACCAATTGACTATTCACGGTAGTTCGAAAATCGCACTCTATGATGATGGAAGTTAGGACTGCAATATAATTGGACTTTGAATATGCATGATTTCAATTTCAATAATAAAATTAAAAGTAAAGGGGACGGATATCGTGTGCTTTGCTTGCTAGAATCAATGTGGACGTCAACTTAAACTAAGCTTGTGGATGAATTTGTTCGTGGCTCAATGTAATTATGTTCTCAGTTTCAATCATTGTAGAAGATAGGATTAGGAGACGAAATCAACGAACAATTTGTATTCGTTTTGCCGGACTTGGAGCTGGATACATCATTCATGGCAGTCCGGCACTATACTTTTTGTATAATTGTCGAAAATTAGTTTATGGTATTTTGCGGGATTATGATATGAGAACATTTTTATGATCCAACTTAAATCGAGGTTTCAAGTACGAATGAGAAAAACGTAGCATTTTGCAGCCTTATCATCCTATCCAGCTCGAGTTTGGATAAATCAAATGCTCCAAACAAAATGCTTTTCTTTGGGCCCGGTCAATGCAAATCAAGTCATTTCAAAGCGGGTCGTTTTCAAGTCTCGTAAATCTTAGATCATTCTTCGATCATATCAGGTTTGATTGGTTTTCAGGTCGTCACATTTAGGGTTGTTGTGTACAACTCAAAATCGACTCTCGAGTCGTACTTCTCGGATCTGAATATTCGGATCGAAGCTAGTTTTGCAAAGTCTACCTACAAAGTTACAAGAGTCATCCAAATTGGACAAACTATACATTTTACTTGCAATGTCAAATTTGTAAAAGAAAACCAATGAACCATCAATCACTTGCTAGTTCAAGTCCATCAAGTAACCTTAACCCAAGCCCATAAACCCTCAAAAACCTGACCCACTTTATCATTCAACCCAGCCCAAATTCTCAGAAGCCCACAAATGACAAACCCACCCCAAAAATCATGCATTTTCTTTTTTTAAACAAACCTTAAAAAATGCAAAAAGACAGACACCTATCTAAAGCAAAAAACCTTAAAAAGCTCGCCCATTTATTGGATAATATATATTTTTTCCCCAATTAAAATAAAATAATTAAAATAAGCATTTTTAATTGTTATTTATTGGGTAAAAATCGTATAAAAATCACCACTTTTCTTTGTCCCAAAGTCTCAGATCTTTGTTTCAATAAATCTCAGAGTTTCTTGTCAACATCATCTGATCATCATAATCAACATCTCTCAAAGGTAAAAAAATTTCAATCTCTGTTTTTTTTTTTTCCATTAAAATGATCAAAGTTTTGAACTTTATTTTCCTCATAAAATTTTAATTTGATTAATTTTCCTGACCCATGATTTGAATTATCCATATATATAAACAAAAAACATAGGGTTATTATTATTATTATTACTTAGTATTAGCCAACCTTATGTTATATAAATATCACCCCTTCATTTTACCCTCCTTTGGACTGTCACTGATTTTCGGGGTTTTCAGTCAATTTTCTGGGGTTTAACCAATCTTGGTATTTTATAATTATTTGGAATCGATTTTTTTTTTAGTTATACAGATTTTCTAGATATATACCCAGAAATTTAAAAGTTTGGATTTTGGTGGGTTTTTTTTTTTGGGCATTTTTATATTATTTTTTATTTCCAGTTGAATGGCTCGGTTGATTCTACCTTGCAGAGGTCAAGTGTTGTGCAAGACAAGTTTTTTGGGATTGGTTTCGTCTTCTCCTGTGATTATCTTATCCTATCATTTTATTTTTTTGTTGGATTATGTTTTAAGTGTGTTTTATGCTTCAATTCGAGTAAAATTTGATGAAAGATTGTATATTTCTTAGTTGGTTTTAGATGATTTGGGCATGTTATGAAATCGATTTTGTGTAGTAGAAGTTTTATTAGATGTTATGGGGTTTTAATTGATATAAAGATTGGAGTTTGAGTGTTCATTTGTAGCAAGTTTGTTTAGCCGGATATCGTCTGTCTAGTTTACATGTATTTAAGTTGGATGCAATGTGTTTGGCATTGAGTGAGTTAGTTACTGAGTGCCATTTGTTGGTCTTGCCGCTCCAGGCTTTGTCTCGAGTCGCCCCCGTTCAACGTTCAGTCAAGTGTCTCTCTACTTTTAGAAGATTTCCTAATTTGAAGGTTTGTGTTTTAAAAGTGGATTTGTTTCTGCTTGTTATTTTGATTGTTGATTTGGGGTGAAGGGTTTGCTTCCCTTGTTCACTGATTATGTGCTATGATGTTGGTTTTAGGCTATAACTCAAAGTACTCGTCGCTTCCCTTACTCGTCCCTATATGTAAGTTTGTGGATTTTGAGCAGAAATTTTGCTGTGTTTTGCTGTACCATGCTGGTTATACTTGACTTCGCTATCATCTGTTTTGTGTTGTGCTATATACTTCTCATGATTTGAATTTTTGTTGCAGAGGACCAAGGAGGTCAATAGTAGGCTTATCTGTTCAGTTGCAACTGAACCGGTCGCAGAGCAAGTTGAAGGGTTGAATATGGAAGCTCCTAAAGAAATCTTCCTGAAGGACTACAAGAAGCCAGATTACTATTTTGATACTGTATGTGCTTTATTTTTCCTTACCAACATTGTGATTTATATTGGATTTTTCTTTTCATTTGACACTTTTAGCTGGCATCTATGGTTTATTTGCGCTAACTAATGACTAATCTCTCGCTGAAGGTGGAATTGAAATTTTTGTTGAACGAGGACAAGACCCATGTCTTTTCCAAAATTAACGTCGTGCCTGGATTGGAAGGTATCAAGGGCTTGTATATATTTTGTTAATCTCTGTTCAAAAATTAACGTCGTGCCTAGAGTGGAAGGTTTCCATTTCCAATGAAGCCAAAGATCAATTATTCTTTGGTTTTTGGGATACAACGGAATAAAGCAAAATGACTCATAAAACTATCTGTGCTTCTTATTTCGTGAAGTAGCAGCCAATCGGTGCGATTCTCGAAGCAATTTTCATTTTGGGTCATCTGTGCGCAGCCTCTCTATGTTTCAATAGGGGTAAGGCTTGCGTGCATCCGACCCCCCTACCCCGCCTTATGGTGGGAGCCTTTAAGGCACTGGGGTTAAAGATGTTGTGTTCTCTGGCATAAAAATTGAATTAGTGATAATGAGTTTCTTCCTTGTCAGGTTCTTCCCCTTCTCCTTTGGGCTTGGTTGGCAGTGACTTAAAGCTACTCTCCGTTAAAATTAATGGAAATGATTTGAAGGTATGTTATATTTTGAATACCAATTCTGAATTAATCATCTGAAATTGCGGTTTTTTCTGCCGTCTCTCATAGTGTTAGAGTGTGTTGAAGTCTCATAATTGCAAAGCTTTGTTCGAAGTGATTTGAATCTATATAATATTAATACTTGTTGGCTTTATTCAGGAGGGAGAATTTCATGTGGATTCTCGTCATCTGACAATCCCATCCCCGCCAAGTGGTGCATTCACTCTGGAAATTGTTACTGAGATATATCCTCAAAACAACACATCGCTGGAGGTGAATTTTCCCGTTCAATCTATGCTTTAACCTCTCTTTGAAGTCTGAAATATAATACATGTGAAATGTGTACCTTTTTCTTCTCCATAGGGTTTGTACAGGTCATCTGGTAATTTCTGCACTCAATGTGAAGCAGAAGGTTTCCGTAAGATTACATATTTCCAGGTTGGCTTTCTATTATTGAGTTGGTTTTTGCATTTTGTAGTCTCAATTTTAATCAAGACAGTTAATTCATTTGCGGTGCTTGTTTGTTTGCTTCATTAGGATCGTCCCGATATCATGGCAAAATACACAGTTCGTATCGAAGCTGAGAAGTCCAAGTATCCAGTTTTGTTATCCAATGGAAATCTCATTGCTCAAGGGGATATTGAGGTGAGCTTAACAAATCAGGCTATGGTGGATTTGCAAGTTTTTCAGTAGCAACTTAATTATTGATTTTGGTCCATCTACTACAGGATGGTAAGCATTTTGCTGTCTGGGAGGATCCGTTCAAGAAGCCATCATATTTGTTTGCCTTGGTTGCTGGCCAGTTGGAGAGCAGAGATGACACATTTGTTACTCGCTCTGGCCGTGAGGTTTCTCTTAGGATCTGGACCCCCGCTGAAGACGTGCCAAAGACGGCGCATGCCATGTATTCTCTCAAGGCTGCAATGAAGTGGGATGAAGATGTCAGTTCCTAAAAGATTTCAGATATGCTTTTTAGACGCTATCTTGCCAACTCAACCTTAAACCCGTGTGCTGTTTTGTGTAGGTCTTTGGCTTAGAATATGACCTGGATCTATTTAATATCGTTGCAGTTCCAGACTTCAATATGTGAGTCATCTTGGAAGGAAAATCTCACCTTATGTCTAAATGGTCTCTCTTGCATGCTTGCCTTTTGTTTTTCTATGTGCGGAAAAATTGACAACTTATTTGATGTAATTGTTTTGCAGGGGAGCCATGGAGAACAAGAGTTTGAATGTATGCCTTTGGTGTTTATGGCTCATTCTGTAACTGTTTTTGAAGGTGTTAGGAATATCAATTTTGAAACTCCAAATCTTTGTCTTGGCAGATTTTCAATTCAAAGCTTGTCTTGGCATCTCCAGAAACGGCTACTGATTCAGACTATGCTGCCATATTGGGTGTAATTGGTCACGAGGTATATTCTGAGACTTAAGTAGCAATGACATCCCTTTTCTGTCTTAGCTTCCTCTGATTTGTGGTGCTGTCGTGTTCATTGTTTTCTTGCAGTATTTCCATAATTGGACAGGAAACAGGTAAATATATCTTGCTCTATAAGCTTACATCCTCTGTTCTAAGCAATGATGGTGGTACCTTCTCTTCCTGCAACTGAGTAATTTTCTGTCTTTGTACCTCCTGCAGAGTGACATGTCGAGATTGGTTCCAGCTCAGCTTGAAGGAAGGACTAACTGTTTTCCGTGATCAGGTAGGGTTGTTAATAGGATCTTTTATGAGTTAGCGCTGAGAGAAGAATTGTTATTTTCTTTTCTTAAGATGATTTTCATTGCATAGGAATTCTCATCAGACCTGGGAAGTCGCACTGTAAAGCGGATTGCTGATGTTTCAAAGCTTCGAAATTATCAGTATCCTCAGGTAACTCCTTGTCTATTTGAAGTCGGATTGTTATCCTGTGATTGGGATTATCTGGTTAACATATCCCCTTGTGTTTTCTGACAATTTGTGGGTCATGGCTCGCATTGTCTAAACTCTGAAATTTCAATTTTACCTCTCAGGATGCTGGTCCCATGGCTCATCCTGTTCGCCCTCATTCATACATTAAGGTACTCCTCTCTCTCTCTCTCTCTCTCGATAAATTATCCTGCTTTCTGTTTGAGCTCAGCTAATGTTGTTTCATGTTCCTGTTTGCAGATGGACAATTTTTACACAGGTAGATTCTTAATTGCCTATTGCTATAGACCTGATTCTTTTTCCCTGGATATAAATCTGTCTTGTTACTAACTGCTCTGCTGTGACTTGAATAATACTCTGATGTTGCAATATCGGTGGAAATATAGTCACGGTACGTCTTAGCATTCTTACACCACTTGTACTTGCTGTAGCTCTTTTTGCTCTTCACTGGGTATTTATTCAGTATTGGTTCTCTTGCAGGTTTATGAAAAGGTGCAAGTTCTGTTCAAAATCCTCTTTTCAATCTAAAGGGCACAAAGCTAAACAAACTTCTTTTATCGCTGTCAATATTTTCTTGTTTAATTATATGTATCTGTCAATTATTGAGGCTGTTTTTGCCACTGATAGGGAGCAGAAGTTGTCAGGATGTATAAAACCTTGCTGGGTAGCCAGGGGTTCCGAAAGGTACTAAGCAACACAAGATGGCCATCATTTTCCCATGTTTTATCTGTCCCGAAAAAATTTCGGAGGCATGCTTTATCCTAACATTCTCTTATTTTTGTAGGGTATGGATTTGTACTTTAAGAGGCATGATGGACAAGCAGTGACGTGTGAAGATTTTTACTCTGCTATGCGAGATGCAAATGATGCGGATTTTGCAAATTTCTTGCAATGGTAAGTTAGTGGTTAATTTCCAAAGCTAACCTGGAAACTTTCCTGGACATGTTTGACTAATGAATAACTTGCATATAAGGTACTCGCAAGCTGGGACACCTAGTGTGAAGGTAACCTCATCCTACGATGCCGAGAAGAAGACTTTCACCTTAAGTTTCAGGTAGAAGTCAGCTTTTGAGATCTTTCTTTTCCTCCGTCCATTTATCTGCCGTACTGTTGCTTACTTCTGTTCCTACTGCTATGCGGGGAAATCTTGCAGCCAACACGTGCCATCAACTCCAGGTCAGCCTGTGAAGGAGCCTATGTTTATTCCAGTCGCAGTAGGTTTGCTGGACTCTCACGGGAATGACATGCCCCTGTCATCTGTCCATCATGATGGCAAAGTGGAGTCTCTGGCCAGCTCTGGTCAATCTTTCACAACTGTTCTCCGTGTAACTAAGGTCTGATATCTTTTATGTATGGCTGTCCTTCAGGCTTACCTTGCATATGTTCCCAGTTGCCTTGGCCTCTTGGCTATCAACTAGTAGCTACAGTTGACCCACTCCCCGTCCCCTAAGTCCCTTGCACAGAAAGCTTCATGTGTATTGTGTAGTTTAAACTGGCATAGGAGCTCCTTTAACTGAGCATCTTAGCTTGCTAAAATGTAATGATAGTGAGTTTGTAGTATCTGTCAGCTTTCATCTTGACTATTTTTCTTTGACTTTATGCAGAAAGAAGAAGAGTTTGTCTTTTCCGATGTACCTGAGCGACCTGTTCCATCTTTGTTAAGGGGCTTCAGTGCACCTATCCGCCTTGAGTCTGATATTTCTGATGATGACCTATTTTTCCTCCTTGCCCATGATTCTGATGAATTCAATCGGTACGTTTATTTTGTACAGCAGCTTGCCCTTCAGACCTTGGTCAGAGAAACTTAAAGAGTATATATCTGATGGATGTGTCCATGCTGCAGTTGGGAGGCCGGACAGATTCTGGCCAGGAAATTGATGCTGAGCTTAGTTGCAGACTACCAGCAAAATAAGCCTCTAACATTAAACCCAAAATTCGTGGATGGGATTAAAAGCATTCTTGACGACAAGAAGTTGGATAAAGTGCGTGAATAATGCTGTCTTATTTTAAATTTTATTTTTCTTCTGCATAATGGCAAATGTACTAATGTCATTCCTGTGTTCCTGATTACCCCCCCCCCCCCCCCCCCCAAATCCCAAAATAAAGGAATTTATTGCAAAGGCTGTTACTCTCCCTGGTGAAGGAGAGATTATGGATATGATGGGTGTTGCAGATCCTGATGCTGTTAATGCTGTCCGAAGTTTTATCAGAAAGCAACTTGCTTTACAGTTGAAAGCCTATTTCCTGCGCACGGTGCGCTTTCTGGATATTCCCTATAGCTTTAATCTTTGCTAAGATGATTTTTCTGAAGGCTTCTGAGACTTAAACTGCTTCTGATTTCTTATTAGGTTGAAGAAAACAGGAGCTCCAAGCCATATGAGTTTGATCATTCCAATTTGGCTAGACGGGCACTAAAGAACATTGCACTTGGTGAGCTACTGTTTGTATGCTGCAATTGCTGTGTGTTTCCACATTGTACAATCATAAGCTTTATACAGAAATTATATACAACTATGATTATATTGCAGCATATCTTGCATATCTTGATGATCCTGAATGTGCTGAGCTTGCACTGAACGAGTATAAAACGGCAACAAACTTGACTGATCAATTTGGAGCTCTAATAGCCATCACCCAGAACCCGGGTAGCACTCGTGACAATGTTCTGGATGACTTTTATGAGAAATGGCAGAATAACTATTTGGTTAGTGCTAACTGGTAGTTCAATACTGAGATTAAACTCTGGTTATATGCTACTAACTATCTCTTCTCTTCTCCTCTTGTCCCATGTTGGAAAAGGTTGTGAACAAGTGGTTCGCACTTCAAGCAACGTCAGACATCCCTGGGAACGTTGAGAATGTAAAAAAGCTTTTGGAACATCCAGCATTTGACCTCCGCAACCCAAACAAGGTTCAAAATACAGACTACATTCATATGCATCAGTTGTTCAAGTTACTCAAGCTATCCTGAGTTTATGACTTACTTTTACCCCGTGAAATAGGTTTATTCGTTGATAGGAGGCTTTTGTGGATCCCTCGTAAACTTCCATGCTAAGGATGGATCAGGATATAAATTTTTGGGTGACGTAGTGGTCCAGCTGGATAAAATAAACCCCCAGGTATGTATAGAGAAATGATTTACGTCAATATGTAACGTTGATTGATATTCCTTTCTTCTAATCAAATATACAATCTCATCTAAACCTTCCCTATAACTTGTGATACAGGTGGCTTCGAGGATGGTGTCCGCTTTCTCTCGATGGAAGCGTTATGATGAGACCCGTCAAAACCTTGCCAAGGTAAAAACTACTTCCCCATGAATGTGGTCCACCGTCCACGTATTAAGCTTTTGGATCATCTTCACCTGATATGGTGATGTCTCATACTTACGCTGTTGAAATGTTACTTTACAGGCTCAGCTGGAAATGATCTTGTCCAGTAACGGACTATCTGAGAATGTGTTCGAGATTGCTTCAAAGAGCTTGGCAGCTTAGATTATCCCGGTAGGGTGATATCCATGTACTTTTTATTATGACATTGGACCTGCTAGTAGCGATTTTTATACAACTAGTGGTGTTTTAGAAACTTTAATAAATCGTATAGGTATGCTTCAGATTATAGATCTATTTGCATTGCTTTTGATTTGGATCACTTCGGGTCTATTATTAAGTTGTTGGACCATGCTGATATTTGATTGCTGATGACATTGGAGTACAATGCATCGGAAGTGCTTGCTGAATTACGAGGCTTAAGAACTTAGGTAACTTTCACCATACTAATAGTGCACCCCAAGCTGAATGGTGAACTGAATGTGCTTAATATATCTTAGTTTCACAGTGAAGTGAGCAGTTATGTGAAAGATTTCACCAGACACTGAAACAAGGGTTTCTGTTGACTGTTAATCTGGTTGGGGAGCATTAGATGTCTGTATAGCAATCCTTATCACACGTTTACAATTGTTGTTTTTTGCCCGTCGTAAGAGGTTTCGAGTTTAAGACCCTTGGTGTCGAATGTGGACAGAATAACGAGTGTATATGTAGTTGTTTTGGATAATACCACATCTCTAACAACAAGATCTTGACACAAATTGAAGTTTCCACGCTTCGTCGGCCAAATTTGTTCAATTAGACTTTGAGAATTCGACCTTACACGTGTAACATGGCTTTCTTTTGAAAATACAATTTGTTCCATCAAAAAATGTTGTTGTCACGAGGGTCCAACATACGTTTAAAATAAGTGCACCATATAAAAGTATATGATCTTCGAGATTTCCTCTAAAATGGGATTTGTGTCATCCTTAAAGATTATAGTTTAATTCGAATGTCAACTAAGTTGTTCGTTTGGTGTGTCCAGTCCTCCAAAATGAGCTTTTATACAATTAGCACGATTTTGTAGTACTTTTAAGCGTTCTTTTGGGTATTTGCGCTACCGAGTTTATATACGGAGTAATTAAAATAAACACGATATTCTTTATATATAACTTTCAAAATAAATTCTGTTTTTTAAGGAAAAAAAAGGAACTTTTAAAATAAATTCAAACATTATGGATAGCCAAAATTTCGCGTGCACTTAAACTTGTAGTTGGTGTTGAGGCAAATTTTTACCCATAGCTAGTGAAAATATGTGCTAATTTGGTCTATCACAATGTCTTATTGATTATGCATGACATATATATATTATTTTGGATTTACTCTATTTTATTTTTTGAATTACATTTTTAAATGATGGACACCTCTATTCGTGCTACTTCGCAGTGAAGTAAGCATCATAAATCTATAATACATAACATCTCAATTTTAGTTCGACACTCCTCTTTGTTTAGTGTGGGTAGGTTATTTAGGTAGAGGTGGGTGTATTTTCTTCTCAGCTTTGATTTTGACTTCTATCGTACTTAGTTCTCCATCATTTGATCAGAGAATTCGAGTATGATTTTCTATAGCACAACTATTAGACCTTATATTTTTCTTCTGGTTTGCACCATATTTCTGTATAATTTTACTCGACTCAAATAAATTAAGCGAAACGGTTTTGAAAAAAGAATTGTGTGAGAACAAGAAATGATAATGAAGTGAGAATTAAAGATTGAGCCGTAAAGTAGCCCACCATTTATTTAGGCCTAATAGAATGTCTAGGATGCAGGAAATCAGTATGCTTGTTGTTGCGTGTTGAAGGCTTCAAAGAAATTAAAGAAGAAGAAACGTTGAGCGTAGCAGCCTTCATTATTTCCAGGATGCTGCTTGGCAGCCACCTGGAAGGGGGCTACATTTTTAAGTCAATGCTCTCCATTTGTACTCTTACGGAGTAATCAATTAATTACGGCTACTTCTAATCTAATGCACGCACCATGTTCATGGGTTTAGGCGTGTTGCGTGTAGCCTGTAGGGGAGTAAATCTTCCTTCTCGTTTTGTGTCTCATCACCTCGATAATTTTGGTTCGATTTTTCGTCTATTCAAAAATCTTATAATTGAGTAATCAATAAGTTTCTTATGTGGAATTTTACCCGCCCACTGGCATTATCTCTTCATAGACCACTCATTTCACGTGATGATTTTGAAATAATCTTTGTCTGTTTGAGGTCAGATTACTTATTATTGCCAAGACATTTTCGTCAAAATGATCTGTAAAATAGATATACGTATTACTCTTCACATGAGTGAAAATGTTTTGGTCGTACTCATACTTAATATGATCTTCAAATGGACTCACGAGATTTACACTCATTAAACACTCACGTTGTTAAATCTTTTTCATCCTTCATCATTAGAGTAAAAAGCTTTAAATCTCAAAGTAAATTATTCACTTTACTATAATCATCCAGATATATTCCCAAGCTCACACATGCAAGAAAAAGCTAAAAGCTTGAGCACAAAAAAGCCTGATTTTGCTTTGCTAATAAGAGAGAGAGAGAGAGAGAAAATATAAAGTAGATGAACCAACCGTGCAATTGTGACGTTTGTTTTTAGGTGTGTGGGGGACGCAACCAAAAACAAATGATATTATATTTCGAGTGTGGGACCCCAACGTCGCACAAAAAGACATTGAGAAGCGGATGGGCACACGTGCACACACTTGACAAAAAGCAAAATGAACTTTTAATCTCTTTTTCTACCTCGGTAAAACAATCACTAATTACCTACTCAGTAATTGCAAAGGTGGCTTACTAATCAAAACCACTTAAGTGAGATAAACCCACACCTTGTGGGTCACCACTTTATTGGACCATCTTACCCTCCTAGGTTAGACTTATTGCTTAATTAGAATTAATAATTATGTGAAATTATTTGTTTAGTTCATCACTTGACTTGTTTAAGATGACCAAACTATTCAACTCTTATCATTCCGTATGTTACAATCAAATAACAACCACCAATTGTAATCTTCTATTGTTTCGATTAATGTTTAAAGAACTAAAATATCATAATAATTTTTTTTATATAGTTGATTATTAGATACGTATCAATTTAATCTGAACATCTCTAGTTAGGTGTATTGGGGTCGCAACAGAGCAGAGCGTTGACTTATTACAAGTATAAGCATTCTCATACTACTTGGATTCGAAACTTGACATTTATATTGGACACCTGCTATTAGAGTGAAGTTTGTAATTGTCAATAGTTGAAAGAGTGAGATTCATTTTGTGGTTAAGACTCGTAAAATTCGACCTATTTCAGAGTTGTTCCGAGCAAAATCTCATATCCCGACCCCTTGCATTTGAAACAAAACAATGGAGTAGAAAAAGCAAATTGAAACAATTAAATCTTGGGAAGTTAGAACAAGCGACAAATGGAGTGAGTAACTTGAATATAAATTTAAGAGAAGCATCAAATGGCCTATCATATCATGTGCATCTAATAATGGAAAAGGCAGAGGTGGGAAGTAATTAATTTATAAAATGAACAAGTGTGACACTGTGAGTTGCACATTTAATTCTGATCATGCCTATTTTATTCTTTCCCTAGAGACATTAAAATCATTCACAAGTCACTCGCCTTTGCTTTGTCTGAAAATTTAACCAATACTCAAGGGCATTTTCGTCATAAACCCACATTCCACCTTTACTAAACATTTCATTAACACCACCTATGCTATGAGCTCAAGAATTTCTCCACCATCAACAAGTCTTTGCCGTGTTTGACCTTGATAAGCCACTTAAAAAGAGAGAGGTATTAAGCAGAAATTATTTCATTTCCTCAAAAAAAAAAAAAAAAAAAACTATCTTTCTGGGTAAAATTTTCACTTGGGTGATATCAGGATCAATCAAGATTAAAACTTTATATGATTTTTATACTAAAGTTTGGATTTTGGGAAGTGGGTTGTGTTTAGAATTAGAAGATTAATCAGATTTCTGGGGCTAAATTTTGTGGGTTTTTATGCGATTTTTTTAGAGGAGAGAGATGAGTAGAGGAAGAAATGGGGAGATGAGAAATGTAAATAGTGCATTGGACACCATTAACGCTGCTGCTACTGCGATCGCATCAGCTGAGTCTCGGGTCCCACCTCCACCTGCTCAGGTAAATTTATCATCATGATCATTTTTTTTTTTTTTTGAGTTTAATTTGAAGTTTAAGTTTATATTTAAGTTGAATTAAGATATGTGATTTGGTGTGTTTCTGAATTGGGTATGATTTGTTATGATGTTAGTAAGTTGATTGAAGTGGGGGTTTAATTGTATGATAAGTTTGAGCTAATTTAAGATCTGGGTTGGTATTATTTTTGGGGATGTTATGTTAATTACTTATGGCTTGTAGCTTCTTGTTAAAGCTCATCAAATTGAGAATGGTGGGATATTATCATGCTGTATGTAGGAAGGTTCTGACTTGAGCTGATTTCGTCTGTTGGCTAACTTGCCAGTGTCGAATTCGGAATAGGTTGAATGTTCTGTTGATTTTCTGTTGGTAGGAGGTTGATTGTCTGGTAATCTGGTAAATTTTAGACAAGGAGCAAACAGTGAATTTAAATGTTGCCAAGGGTTGTTAGTTGTTACATGGTCTGTCACCAATTTGAGAATGGAGTTACTGTCGTCTCTCTGTTTAGTGCTTTCCTGTTTGGCATTCTGATATCTGTTTGTTTATCTATGTCACTGATTTGCTGTTGGCTGTTTTACTTGGTCGCGGCATTGTTACAGTGAGAGTTATGAGTTTGTTGTATCTCTGATTTGACCTCGGCCTTCTGTTGTTTCTGTGTTGAAGCAGTCGTGAACTCGTGAACATCTAGTAGTATATTCTAATGTTTAGCTCATGTAATCATGTTTGCCTGTTGACTTTTTCGTCATCATTGATTCTTGAGTGGCAATTCTGACTTTCATGAATTGGTTATGTGCAGAAGCGTAGGTGGACTGGCTGCTGGAGCGTTTATAGTTGTTTCGGATCACAAAAGAACAGCAAAAAGTATGGACATGCTGTCCTTGTTCCTGAGCCAACAACGCAAGCAAATGGAACTGCTACCACACCAGCTGAAAGTGCATCTCAGCAACCTTCTTTCAGAATTCCTTTTGTGGCTCCTCCATCATCTCCTGCATCGTTTCTGCCCTCTGAACCTCCATCAGCTATACACTCTCCTGCTGGCTCTGTGGGCATGAACTCCATGTCTTCTAATGTTTACTCCCCTGGTGGACCACGTTCCATTTTCGCTATTGGTCCATATGCCCATGAGACACAGTTAGTTACCCCTCCTGTCTTCTCAACATACACTACTGAACCTTCCACTGCCCCTTTCACTCCTCCTCCCGAGTCAGTCCACTTGACGACTCCTTCCTCCCCCGAGGTGCCATTTGCTCAGCTTCTCGATCCTGTTCACCGCCATGGTGATGTAGGTCACAGATACTCCTCACCACATTATGATTTTCAGTCATACCTTCTGCATCCTGGAAGTCCTGTTGGACCCCTTATTTCGCCTGGTTCAGTTATCTCAAATTCAGGCACATCATCACCCTTCCCTGAACGTGACATTCATGGTATCCCTTACTTCCCTGATATACGATATGGGGTTCCTCCAAAGCTCCTAACCCTTGAAGTGGGGTCCCGGCGTGGATGGGTATCATCACAACAAACATCAGGTTCTGTGACACCAGACAACGTCTGGCCCAAGTCCAGAGACGGGTTTATGATGGATCGACAAGATTCTGTTATTTCACCACTACCACATATAGGAAATGGACACAGAAACAATGATCTTGTAATTGATCACCGAGTCTCCTTTGAATTGACTGCTGAGGATGTGGTCAGATGCGTGGAGAAGAAGCCGACAGCATTTACTAGGGCACTGCAGCACTCTGATGATGAAATGGAGAATAATACTAACACCAACCGCTTGGCCGATGACAGTAATGTTACCGGAACTTCTGAAAGAGCCCACTCCAATGGGGAAGAGGGGCAGAGACATCAGAAGCAGCGGGCTGCTTCCCTGGGTTCTATAAAGGAATTCCACTTCGATCATATAAACGAGGTGAATCCAGAGAGACCTTGTATCAATTCCAGCTGGTGGGCGAATGAGAAAGTCGTAGGGAGGGATGAAGAGGCCTGCAAGAACTGGTCTTTTTTCCCAGTGATGCAGCCGGGCGTTAGCTAGCCGATGTAAGTATATCTAGTGGTCGTCTAGGCACCAGTTTCTGATGTTCTCATACACATACACAAACACTATAATTTGTTGGTCCCCAACTAAAACAAAAAGAAGGGTTCTCTAGTTTGTGAACTTAATGGGGGTCTTAGACTCTTAGCTTTGATGCTGACTTATAGACGACGGGGCATTTTCGTACCCTTTTGATGTTGGTTGAACCCGGCAATGTTTTGGGTACAAGTAGTGTATGGATTATGTAGTGTCTCTGTAGAACTAACTACTTCTTCTGTACGCTTTTCCGAATGTATAATACATAGTCGCAGTTTTAAAGGTAGTATACTACGTTGAATCATTTCTATTCTCCTCAAAATATTTTACCATGTTATCTTAACAATTACTATGATTATTAAGCAATGTGCAAAGTTTTTTTAGCCATAATTAGAAGCAGATTTTAAGGAAATGAGCATATATTTGTTCCAAATTTTGGAAACAAAATTGGGTTGCAAGGAAGATTTTTGGAAAAATGTGATTTTCTTGCCAATCTTGTGAAATTTTTTTTCCATAATATTAGCAAAGAAGATCTGTTGAAATAATGATTTGTTGTTTCTTTCCACGATTAATTTTGGAAAATATTTGCATGGAAGATTTTTAGAAATATTGCTATGTGTTTAGCTATTTAATTTCTCACAATCTCAACTTTGATTAATTCATCAAACCACAACAAAAACCAAAGTTTACATGATGTTCAAAGTTCTGCATCAAATTGCTCAGATTTGTTAGTTTTTTACAAGGTGAGCAAAAACTTCTTTTACAAGCTCTCTGTTTTTGTGTATGCATTCATGTTGGACTCAAAGAGTTTGTTGTGTAAAATATATACAGTATTTGATAACTCATAAGAGTTGTTGTTGTTGGATAGTTGTAAAGAAAATGCGTTTCATGCTACTTCCTTCTTGTTGCTGTTTACTAGTATTTGACAAGTGGTGAAATACATTCTTGTATTGTATAAATCTGTGACAAAATTATTTTCAGTCTAACCATTTTATGATGTTTTTTCATCTCGAATCTTGACCGCGAATCCTTAAATCTCCACCCTCCGTAGTCGACGTCTTACTCAAGATTTCGACATTGATGAAATCTGACCTTCATCTTATGTATTGTTACAACAATTTGAGATATTGTTGCAATTATCAGACCGTTTTGAGCATCATAATATATGTTGTGGTGAACCAGGATGTAATTTGTTTTTCTCATCTTGGAATCTTGGATAATTCCCCCATGTTTGCATCCCTCGTCTTTCCATAGGTGCGATTATAGGACGGTCTTAACCAAGTTTTCGCCTTTTGTGAAACTAGTACTCAACAGTCTGAAATACTGTTGCAATAATCTGAGATACTACCTGCTGAAAATACCTGACTGTGACTGAGTGGAGCGATTGCTGTGCTTTAAGCTTTAACTGGTGTACATGATTTGGTTTTACGCAGAAGGGTTAGGTCATACTAATGGAAGAAGAGATTATATCAGACACTACAACCAAATCAGATGTCTCAGAATCAAAAAGCTCAAACTCTCCACCCCAAAAACCCAAGCCAAGTTCAAGATACAAAGGGGTTGTCCCTCAGGCAAATGGTCACTGGGGTGCTCAGATTTACGCAAACCACCACCGGATTTGGTTAGGCACTTTCAAGACGGAGGACTTGGCAGCTGCAGCCTATGACAGCGCAGCCATCAAGCTCAGGCATGGCAACTCTGCTGACCCACACAGGAACTTTCCTTTAAATGAGTTCACCTGTCATGAGCCAGCTTTTCAAACACACTACACCACTGATCAAGTCCTGAACATGATAAAAGATGGGTCTTACCAAACTAAGTTTTATGAGTTTCTCTCAATTTCTCAAGTGAATGGTGCACATAGAAGCGAAATCCAGCAAGATGGGTACTTTTGCAAGGAGCTGTTTAGGAAGGAAATGACACCAAGTGATGTAGGAAAGCTGAACAGGCTTGTCATACCAAAGAGGTATGCCCTCAAATATTTCAACCTGAAAGAACTTCAAGGCCAAGATTTCGGTGTAGTACAAGGTGGCGTAGGCAGTGGCGAAGATTTGGAGCTCGTTTTCTTTGACAAATCAATGAGGAACTGGAAGTTTAGGTACTGTTATTGGCAGAGCAGCTCAAGCTATGTGTTTACAAGAGGGTGGAATGGTTTTGTTAAAGTGAAGGAGTTGAAAGCTAAGGATATCGTGGCTTTTTACATGTGTGAGTTGAGGGAAAAAAACAATGGTCAAGATGTTGTGAGGAAGTTTTATATGATTGATATCGTGGGGTGTAATGCATCGGGTGAAGTGAATGAAGGGGTTGGATCAAGTAGTAAGCGTGATTCGGAGGAAGACGACGTTGATACTAGTGATGACGAGTTACAAGTAAAGAAAGCTAGAGTAGAGGAAGAAACAATTGCCGAGAATCAAGAGAAGGGGTTTAAACTATTTGGCGTGCAGATTCTACCTGATAATTGTTCGATACTTAGAAATAAAAATTAGTGCACATCATACACCTTATTCTCAAATATCAAAACTCAAATATCAAATATCAACGCTATTGTAATATCAAAACTCAAATATCACATACATTTCATACACCTTATTCTCAAATATCAAATATCAAAGCTATTGTAATATCACATACATTTCATACACCTTATTCTCAAATATCAAAACTCAAATATTAAAAATGGTAAAAGTAATAGGGTTGCAGGCGATCCACTGAACTCGAACTTGTCGAGTTTGATAAAGATCAAACTCGTTCACTCGGGGAGTGCGAAGAGATAGAATCAAGGTCTCACGAGGAGGGAGACTTACTCGACAAGTCAACTTCAACTTCACAAGGTTCGCATTTGCAATGTCGAACTCCAATGGCTGATTAGAGGCTGCCCAACGAGCATCCAGCTCCAAATCAAGGCTAAGCCAAACTACCGCAGCCCTCTATCAATCTTGAGAGGTGAGTCCAAATGCCCAGCTGATCTTGGCTAGAGAGCAGAAACTTCAGGGTCAAGCTAGAGAGGTTGAGTAAACTCATGTTGGGCCAGTCCACAGTCCATTTTGGACTGTGGCCCAACTGGAGTTGTTCCAAACAATCCATCTGAAAGAGAGATTGAGGGAGCTCCTTAATCTCAATGAGGATGTTGTGCTTGTTGCAACCAGTAATCCCGAAATATTTCAGTCCCCGTTGACGGAATGCTGGCATCCATCCTGAAACCGCATTGGTCCGGGCCTGCTGTGTCATCGGCCCGAGATTAGGCGAATGCAGGTACAGGTGGAATCTTTGTAGAGCCGATGGGAGACCGCTGATGACTTCTCCAAATTTCGCAAAAAAATTGCGGAGATCTCTATTACTTATGCTGATTGAGGTAATGCGGTGCCATGTCCTACCAAAACTTGTGGAGATTGAGCTACTTATGGCAGCATCTCTCAGCGGCAACCTGCACAATATGTCGTACAAAATATCCTCTGGAAGAGTGTCGAATCGGCTCACTGATGAGCATTTCTTCTTAGCTTGCAAAAGCTGACCTGCTGATGATAAGGCAGAATAGGAATGTCAATGCATATGACAGATGCGTGAACATCAAATGTAGTACCATGATTCAAGATGTACAGTAATGTGAAACAACTTTTATTGACATCAAGTAAAACAGTAGTCATCAAACTCGGAATGCAACATCAATCATAAACAGATGATTCCTTTGTGACAAAAAACACTATGATTGAGTATGATGATGTTACCTGCTGCTTTGGAAGTAATCTGAATGCAACCTTCAACATGAAAACCAGGGACTCCATACTCCACATCCCTACGACACTGATCACTGTGGATACCACTCCGATCTCTTAACTTTCCAGGAGGCTGACGCACTCCTGCATAAAAGAAAAGACGCACCATCACAAATCAGTACTGTCACAATGTATGTGATCACATATGATAATGATATGAATGTATAGTACACACACATATGAGTATGATTCATATTGTACAAGAGCGATTTCTACATGCTCGGAATTAATGAAACATAAGCTGATGATTCCTTTGTTCTATGATATTACTACTGACCCAATAACAACATCGATCACACATATGATTCATAGTCATTATGATGATCAATGCTGTACATGAGCGATTTCAACATACTCGGAAATTAATTTAAGAAACAATAACATGAAACCTCGATCATAGTTCTGTGGATATAACACAGCAGCAAAAAGGACGAATTGAAACAACAATTAATCTCAAGAAAATGAATCAGGTAGCATCAAACAAAACACAATCGATGAAAGCTACAAATATAACAACAAACAAAGAACACGAGGAATTCAGACATCATTAGATTACCATCAATAGCCATCAGTAATGTCATAATGTATGTGATCACATAAGATAATGATATGAATGTACAGTATACACACATTTGAGTATGATTCATATTGTACAAGAGCGATTTCTTCATGCTCAGAAACTAATGAAACATAAGCTGATGATTCCTCTGTTCTCTAATATTACTACTGACCTAATAACAACATCGATCACATAAATAAATATTACTACTGACCTAATAACAACATCGATCACACATAAATATATGGACACACACATATGATTCATGCTGCACATGAGCGATCTCTACATACTCGGGAATTATTTAAAGAAATAATAATAAAATCACATGAAACCTCGATCATAGTTCTGTGCATATAGCACAGCAGCAAAAAGAGGGACGAATTGAAACATATCAAGGAAAAGAATCAGGTAGCATCAAACAAAACACAATCGATGAAAGCTACCGATATACTCCGTAACAACAAACAAAGAACATGAGGAATTCAGACATGATTAATTTACCATCAATACCCATTAAAATTTGGAAACATAGCTACAGAAAATCTTACATAATGAATTATTAAAAGAGAATTTGGTAGAATTGTGTAGGAAACATTTTATTGATTATGAATCCATTAAGTTGGAAATGAATTACAACACATGTATTTATAGTACAAAATGGTAACTGCTCATAACAGAATTTCTGAATTCTGTTATGCTTACATCATCTTTGATAGTGACAGTTAACCACCTAACTCCTAGGGCTGCTTGCTGTTGCTCTTGCACTGCTGCTGCCGGAGTACAGTTGTACTGCTACATTTGTAGCTAGCTTCATCATCACAACTTCATATATTCTTCATCCCCTCCTCAAGTTGGACTTGGTGGAGAAAACACCAAGCCAAGCTTGGAAACAAAGAAATGATGTTGCTCAGCTCCAAGAGACTTGGTAAAGATGTCAGCAGTTTGCAGTTTGGACTGCACATGGGAAGTAAACAGGAAACCTTCTTCTAATTTTTCTCGGACATAGTGACAATCAAGACGCAAGTGCTTCGTTCTTTCGTGAAACACCGGATTAGCAGCAATGTATTGGGCTGCTTTGTTGTCACAAAAGAGAGGAACATGCAGGCTAAGAGTAACACCAAGATCAGCAAGTAATGAATGAAGCCAAACCATTTCACCTGCTGTCTGTGACATGGCCCGATACTCAGACTCTGCACTTGACTTTGAGATGGTTTTCTGCTTTTTTGTCTTCCAGGACACCAGAGAGGGACCCAAGAAGATGCAGAATCCTGTCAAGGAGCGACCTGTGAAGTGGCATGCTCCCCAATCAGCATCAGAGTAGCTGGTAAGCTTCATGTTGTTTGCAGAAGGGTAGAACAGACCAAGATGCAGAGTGCCTTTCAAGTATCTGACAAGGTGCTGTGCAGCTTGATAGTGAGGCATTCTCGGACAACTGAGGAACTGACTTAGTTGTTGAACACCATAAGCAATATCAGGTCGAGTCAAGTTGAGATAGAGGAGTCTGCCAACAAGTCTTCTGTAAACTTCAGGGTCAGGAACAGGTTCACCTTCATCTGCTGTCAAATGAATATTCCTGGGGAAAGGAAATGCAGTTTCTTTGCATTCAAGCATAAGTAAATCCTGAAGAATGTCCAAGATATACTTTCTCTGGTTGAGAATGATGCCTGCAGAGGATCTTGCCACTTCAATTCCAATGAAATAACGCAGCAAACCAAGGTCTTTAATGGTGAAAGCAGCATCAAGGGCAGCTTTAGTGCTGATAATATGATCTGTATTACTCCCAGTGATGATCAGATCATCAACATAGACTAGGATCAGAGTGAATGTACCATTAGTGTTGTACATAAATAAAGAATAGTCTTGTTTTGATCTTTGAAAACCTTGTTGCAATAAGAATTTTGTCAATTCAATATTCCATTGCCTTGAGGCCTGCTTCAATCCATATAATGACTTTCTAAGCTTGCAAACTTTTCCTTTTTCAGCTTTTGAATAACCCTCTGGAAAGTTCATATAGACTTCTTCATCCAGAAAACCATGAAGAAAGGCATTATTGATATCAAGTTGGTGAAGAGGCCAATCGTTAGCAGCAGCAATAGCAATAAGACATCTGACAGTTGTAAACTTGGCCACAGGAGAGAATGTGTGTTTAAAATTCTTCCCTTTGATCTGATTGTAGCCCTTTGCAACTAGTCTTGCCTTATATCTTTCAATGCTACCATCTGGTCTGAATTTAATCTTATAGACCCATTTGGCACCAATGGCTTTCTTCCCTTCAGGTAAGTCAGTAATTTCCCAGGTCTGATTGATTTCTAGGGCCTGCAGTTCTTTATTCATAGCTTCTATCCACTTAGGATCATGCTGGGCTTGCTTATAAGTAGCAGGTTCAGGAGTGGATAAGACTTTAGCTAGGGAAGCCATGTAAGATGAAGAGTAATCAGAAAAATCACCAGTCAGTAGAACAGAATTTGCAGCTGCAGATGGAATGACACTCTGAGGAACATTATGCAAAACAAAATCCTGCAATCTGGATGATTGCTTCCTTTCTCTTACTGGTCTAGTAGAAGGAGGATTATGAACGGCAGTTATGTCTGTGTCTGCTACTGTATTAACAGGAGAGGTGACATTATCAGCAACAGTTGCTTCCTCCTGAGAAAAAGTTGTAGTATCCTCCTGATGACCAGAAACAGCATCACAGGGCATCTGAGGAGATATTGGTGGCTCCATTTCATCAAAAAATGTTTCTGGGAGTACACCAGGTGGAAGAGCTTGTGTCTGAACAGGTTGGACATCAACATTTTGGGATAGAAAGGGAAAAATCTCCTCCTTGAATATAACATCTCTACTGGTAAATATCTTTCCTGAAGAAATCTCATAGAGTTTATATCCCTTTTGTCCAAAAGGGTATCCCAAAAGAACACACTTTCTTGCCCTGGGTGAAAACTTATCACTGTCATGAGTTGCAGCATAGCATAGGCATCCAATTGTCCTGAGATATTCATATTGTGGAGGTTTCTGAAGTAATAACTCAAAAGGAGTCTTCCACTGTAATACTGAGCTAGGCAAGAGGTTGATAATATGTGTTGCTGCTAGTATAATTTCACCCCAAAACCTTTTAGGCAGCCCTGACTGAAACATAATAGCTCGAGCTGTATCAAGTAGGGGTGAGCAAAACCGGGTACCCTGTTATTCGGGTACCCGAAAACAGGGTACCCGCTTTGAAAATTGCTAAAAATTGATACCCGTACCCGACCCGAAATAAACCGGATACCCGGTTTTCGGGTACCCGAATAACAGGGTACCCTAATTTCGGGTACCCATACCCGGAATTTCTTAATTTGCAAGTTTAAATTGTACAAATGAAATTGAATGCTTGCCCACTTATGGATCGGATGATGGATTTCTACCAAATGTACGAGTGTGTCGACTTTTTTAGCTTCAAACATTAAGTTTAGTAGGATTTTTATACACAATATAAAGAGATCCGCGTACAAACCGGGTACCCGATTTGCTAATTTCAATACCCGTACCCGACCCTAATTTATGTAAAATAAAGCGGGTCGGGTACCCGACCCGGTTAATACCCGGAAAAACCGGGTATTAAAATTCGGGTACCAGGTCGGGACCGGGTACTTAAACCGGGACGGGTATTTTTGCTCACCCCTAGTATCAAGCAGATGCCTGTGTTTTCTCTCAACTCGACCATTTTGTTGAGGGCAACCAGGTATACTTCTTTGATGCAGAATACCATGATGCAGGAACAGTTGATGACAAGAGTCTTGAACTATTTCAGTACCATTATCTGATCTGAATGTTTTCACCTTGGTTTCAAACTGAGTCATTGCATAGGCTAAGAATGCAGCAAGAGTTGGACTGACCTCTGTCTTATCTTTCAGTAAATATGTCCATGTAGTTCTAGTATTATCATCAACTAGAGTTAAAAAAATAGCTGGCTCCAGTAGTAGATCTAAGTCTATAGGGACCCCAAAGATCAACATGGACCATGTCAAAGGCATGTGAAGCAAGAGAATCACTTGTATGAAATGGAAGCTTATGATGTTTGGCTAAAATGCAGATTTCACAATCTGAAATTTTATTTCCATTATCACTGATATCCATTACATGCTCGAGTTTTCCTAATGACCCATGGCCAAGTCTGGAATGTAAAAGAAAACCATCTGATTTCCTACTTACATTTGCAGATAAAACAGACTTATTAACAAAGCATGAATCAGGTGAATTATTATGATGAAAAACATAAAGTCCAGCAGTCCTTGCACCCAGCCTTGTAGATGATTCAGGTGTATGGCCCTGAATATGACATCCAGATGTAGTAAAGGTTACAGTCAGACCACTATCATCAATAAGTCTCCCAATAGACAACAGATTGTGTTTGAACTCAGGCACATAAAAGACATTCTTCAATAATATTTCAGATGTCAGGTTAATGTTCCCAATTTGCTGAACATATGTGCAGGAGCCATCAGGTATAGTTACTTTGATGGGGGATTCTAGCCTTTGAATTGTATTGAATAAAGACATATCATGGCACATATGGTCTGAGGCACCTGAATCTAGCAACCAAGGAGTATTATAAGAAGCTGATAGAGCAGTCACCATACCTGCCATGGTGTATGACTCAGGTGAGTAAGATACAGATGCTCCTGATGCTGATAAACTGCCAGAATGTTGTTGCTGCTGTCTTTGTAGCTGCTGATAGACCTGATCTACAACAGACTGCTCAACTCTGACATAGTTACCAGTAGCTTGATCAGTAATATACACAGGTGGATTAGCTGGTGGATTTGCTCCAAGGAATGGTCTGACAGCAGAGTTATTTGCAGGCAACTGTGCAGGCATTGTGCTGATCGAATTGGCTGCCAGTTTCTGATCACCAAGCATTGGTTTTGCCCCTCTCCACCAGGCTGGGTACCCTATAACCTTGAAACAATCCTTGGTTTTGTGTCCTGGTTTATCACAGTGAATGCACTCAGATTTCTTGTCCTGTTTATCAGGTTTGGATCTCTTGGCCTCCCTAGTGGATGAACTGTCAAGATTAGCCTGATTACCAGAGGTCTGACCATGATACTGATGCCCTGAAGGTTTAGAGCCACTGTATGATGCCATGGCTATGTTATCAGGCATCATGGGCATTGGTTTAGACTGAGATTCAAGCTTTTGCAGAGTAAAGAAGGCATTATTGAGTTTTGGGAGGGGATCAGTTGCTAAGATTTGATCTCTGGCAGGACCATACTCAGGTTTTAGTCCATTCAAAAACTGCAGCAACTTATCTCTGTTATCCCTATCCATCAACCTCTTTAACACTTGACAGGTGCACTGACCCAAAGCCCCACAGTCACACACAGGTACAGGATCAAGACTAGCAATGTTTTGCCAGACAGAGTTCAATTCACCATAATAAGCAGCTAAAGTATTGTTGCCTTGAGATATTTCAGCCAAATCTTTCTTCAATTGAAAAAGTTAGGGAGCATGAGTCTGGCCATACCTTTCATGCAGTTCATCCCAGATTTCTTTGGAAGTTGTTGCAAATGCCATGTGATTACCAATTTCAGGAATCATGGAATGCATAAGCCACCACAGCACTGTGTAGTCCACTCTCATCCAGTCATAGTGCTTGTCATCAGACTCTGCAGGTTTCGGTAATTTGCCAGTGACAAACCCTAATTTGTTCTTGGAATTGAGAAACAGCTTGACATGCCTCATCCAGGTGATGAAATTTCCTCCATTGAAATCTTCTACTGCAATCTTGGTGATGGTCTGATCTCCATTAGTCAAGTAGTAGGGATCTCTGTAAGAATTTGAAGACGAATTTGGTGTCGACATCGCATCCATTGTTGTAGAATTTCTGTCTGTCAGAAAAGATATCTTCCTGCAAAAGATTCAAGCAGCAAAGTCCCAAGCTTGAAGAAGACTGATTGATCAGGATTTGATCAAAATTCACTGAATTTGCCAGCGAAATAAGCTTCTGGGCTGAATGTCGTTACAGGTACAGTCGAAATGTGTCCTGTTGCTGAGAAATGACAGTATTCCACTGATATCAGTGTGAATTGTCAGAAATTCCTCTGTAATTCTGCAAATTTGACAGAATGTCACTGTATTTGCAGAGAAGAAATTGAGCGGAATCAGAATTTGCTGATTCTTGCACAATTTTGAGTAAAATCAGCTGATTTTGACTGATTTGAGATCGAAATTCTTCTCGAATTCGCTGTTTCGGTTGATTGAACAGCAAATTTAGGAGAAAAACTGCGAAATTTGGATCGAATTTAGTATAGAATCGAGTATTTTGTTGCGGAAATGTGATGATCAAGGATCATGTAATTAAGCTGATACCATATTAAAAGAGAATTTGGTAGAATTGTGTAGGAAACATTTTATTGATTATGAATCCATTAAGTTGGAAATGAATTACAACACATGTATTTATAGTACAAAATGGTAACTGCTCATAACAGAATTTCTGAATTCTGTTATGCTTACATCATCTTTGATAGTGACAGTTAACCACCTAACTCCTAGGGCTGCTTGCTGTTGCTCTTGCACTGCTGCTGCCGGAGTACAGTTGTACTGCTACATTTGTAGCTAGCTTCATCATCACAACTTCATATATTCTTCATGAATCAAACATGAAACTTGAAAGCTACTAATTAGAATACAACGAGGAAGAAGATAATGAACTCAGACATGATCAATTACCATCAGAAAACAAACCAAGAAAACAATCATAATATTAAAGAAAGATCACCAAGTAAGATTTTCAGCAGAACATTGGAAAAAGATGATCATGTAAGATTCTAAACAGACCAAGACAGCAATTTAAATGATATATAGAAGTAAGATGGTCAAGTTACCAGACGCATCAGAAGTAAATTTCGCAGCGATATCGAGCAGATTAACGCCCTTGCCCTCTGCGTGATCATGTCGTCTAGAAGTTTCTGCCTCCGAGTTCTGAACAGTGAGAGTGAGACCCATCGGATTGAATTCATCAGGATCTGCAAGTGCTGCAACTGCGAGCTTCTTCTCACGGATACATCTCAGCTTCATCTTGAAGGGTGCAGGACGACAGTCAGAATCAGAAGCTTCATCAAGAAGATCAGAAATGGCGATTTCTTTGCCTTTGTTTCTTGAAGGATCTTCCATGTCAGAGGTGAGGAAAAAACAAACGTGATCAGTAAGCATCAGAAATAAACCAAGAAAATGATAAAGAAATGTGATCATGTAAGATTTTAAGCAGACAAGAAAGCAAATTTAATTGATATGATCAAGTTATCAGACTCATTACCAGTATAATTTGAAGCAACATCGAGCAGATTAACGCCCTTCTTCTCTGTGTGATCATGGAGTCTAGAAGTTTCTGCACCCAAGTTGTGAACCTTGACAGAGAGACTCATCGGATTGAACTTGGGGTCAACAGATGCTGCAACTGCGAGCTTCATCTCACGGACCGCAGGAAGGCAGTCGGAATCAGGATCGGGAATTTCCGATTTTGTTATTGGTGAGGTTTCTTTGCCTTTGTTTCTTGAAGGATCTTCCATGTCAGAGGTTTTAGAAAGAAGATGAAAACTTTGGGAGGGAAAAACAAATTGAAAAGTTAGTTATGAGAGTTGAGTTGGTTATGAATGATGATGATGATGTGGATGACTGGATGGGTAGTTGTATACTTGTATGTGTATATATAGGGTGGATTGAAGTAAAAAGTCCATGGGCTGCCCAATCCAGCCCATTATTAAAATACCCAGCCCATAATTTATAGAATGGGATTAAACTACCCAGCCCATTAGCAGTTGCTCGAAGAGTAATAAGGATTACTTCGGCTTTGTTACATTGATGGAAGGCTTGGTGCACAAGTTTCGGGCGATTTTGTATGCATGAAAGAAATGCTACGCCAGACTTTCAGCTTTGTTACCAGCTGACCCTTATTTAGACACGATGAGCATCAACGGCTTTATCTAGTAGTTTGTGTTCCAAATGAGTAACATATATCCTACTAAACCAAGATATGATGGTCTGAGGTACTTGCCGACCACTCGACCAGACACTATAGAATCGCTTATGTTACAGAGCAAGTTTATAATTCACCAATTTGTGTGTTTGTGCACGCGCGCGGTGTGCGTGCAGATCAAGAGTCGTTTCTAGAAAAATCTTATGACAATGATTCCTAGTGTTATCAATCAAATCATTCTGGATCAGAGATAACAGAAAGACGGCAGGAATGGTGAAAATGTATAAAAGTCAGCTCAGTATGCTGCTGCGCCGGGGTTGCTAATAACGCCCAAAAGATAGTCTATTATACTCAACTACTGAAGTATCTCAACCGAGTATTCAACTCAACTACTGAAGTAACGTTTAAGGTACCAAGTCAAGCAATCAGTAGAATTGTTTCTTTATCTTGTCAAACAAACTAATAGGCCAGGTTATCCCTTCAGAATCGTATTTCTCTTCGATTACTCTCATTTTGCCACAAAGATAGGTCCTTTTGTGATGTTTCAACCAATAGGCCAGTATTCCTTTCAGAATTGTATCCTTTTGCCATAAAGATGCTTAATTAATGATCGTCTGAGTTCTCTATTTTTTCTAATAACAAAGGACTTTTCGATTGTCACCACAATTCTGCAAAGTGAGTTTCTTTTAATCCAAAAAAAGCTACCGATAAATTTCCATTTGAGAGCTTCACCATTTCTACAAAACCTATTGGCAGTACCAAGTACCAACATCCCTCTTACCAGGTGAAGTAGATATCTGGTACCCATGTTATTCAATATTGGATATTTTAGAGGTACTACACCTATATAATCCTATACCTGTCTCATATACCATGGCAGCCATTTCAATATGACAATGTACCCTTAACTAAACCGCCATAGTCTTTATCTCTGTCAAATTGGCCTCATCAATCTAATCATTTTCTATATAACAAACTCTTCACTTAGTCCCACAGGCCACTTCCTATACTAATCTAACTCTACTAGGAACTTTAAGGTCCTACACCCTTTCCGAGAATAGTAACAGCAAATCACAAATGCTCTTCAGACAATGATGAACTTACTAAATACAACAGAACAGCCAAGAAATCATATAATTAAAGGCGTAATAGCACCATCAAATACTGTTCATGAGAGTCCAGAACTTTGTTATCAAGCCCAACACTTATGCTCAAATTTCCGGCCCAAGTCCAATAATACCAACCTATAAACAAATAACAAACAACCCCAACTCTCATCCTCTCTCCTCCCCGACCCACCCCGGCCGGCCACAGCTCCGCCGTCCCCCTGTCCGATACACCAGTACCACCCCGTGAACTCCACCATCCAGACGAACATCGCCGTCGACTCCGCCTACCATGTCATTTCCGCGCATCGCGTCCCACCCACTCTTCATTTTGGTTCTCTCTCTCCTCTACCCATACAACCCCACAACTCAGCCCCTTACCCAACCACTGCCGCCCATTTCCCGCCGGCGACACAACCTCCATGGTCTCATGCCGCCGGCGCCCTTTCACTGACCACCACCACTCGTCGCACTCGTCCCCCTATCGCGCGCACCCCTTCTCCCTCATTCTCCGCGACTTAATCACCATTTTCGGAATGATATGACGGTGACGACGAGGTGGATGGGGATAGGCCATGTGGGATCGTCGTGCTGCGGTGAGTGCTGGCGGCCGGTGAAAATTTGGGGGAAGGAGAGTAGATAGAGAAAGAGATAATGGGAAAGAAGAAAATTTAGGAAAGAGAAAACAAAATTGATCTCAACCTAAATTGTTGATCTAAGGGCTTTAAGGAACTAATGATTATTGATGTAAATAATGATCATTTAGGATAGAATAATGACCAAATAGGAAAAAAGTGGATGATGAGTGAAAATTGGATATTAATGAGTGTGAAAATGAGAAATAATCACAGAAAATTGGATATTAATGAGTGAAAATTGAGAAATAATGACTGAAAATAAGGAGATAATGACTATAAAGTGATATATAATAAATGTACAAATTGAGAAATAATGAGTGAGAGTATAAAATGATTGAAAATTGAGAAATAATGAGTGCAAATTGGTAAGTAATGAGCGAAAATTGTAAAATAATGAGTGAAAATTGAGAAATAATGAGTAAAAAGAAAAATTATGATTGAAAATAAATAATGACGATAATGTGACATATAGTGAGTGAAAAATGACAAATAATGAGAAAATTCGGGAAATAATGATTGAAAAAATTTCGAGTCATTGTTTCAATTTTTCACTCATTACTTACCGTTTTCTAATCATTAGCTAAATTAGTCATTGTTTTTTATTTTTTGGTCATTGTTTTCTAATTTTCACTCATTATTTACCATTTTCTATATCTAAAGCAGTCATTCTTTTCTAATTTTTTACTCATTATTTACCCTAAACTAATCATTATCTAAATTAGTCATTGTTTTCGAAATTTTGACTCATTATTTACCGTAAACTAGTCATTATCTAAAGTAGACATTATTTTTCATTTTTGTACTTGTTGTAATTTCCACTTTATAGTCATTATATACTCACACTCATTATTTCTCAATTTTCACTCATTATTTTTTCGGATTTTAACTCATTATATACCACATTATAGTCATTATATACTTTCACTCATTATTTTACAATTTTCACTCATTATTTCTCAATTTCACTCATTATATACTTTCACTCATTATTTGTCAATTTTCACTCATTATATACTTTCACTCATTATTTGTCAATTTTCACTCATTATATACTTTCACTCATTATTTCTCAATTTTCATCATTATTTTTTCGGATTTTCACTCATTATGTAGCACATTATAGTCATTATATACTTTCACTCATTATTTTACAATTTTCACTCATTATTTCTTAATTATATACCACTTTTTATTTCCACCCCGACCACCACCAAATCCATCGCCGGCAACTTCGGCCCTATACCTGCACCACCTCCTCACTTCATCCTCCTTCGCCCTATACCCCGCGCCATTGCCACCACTCCATTTTCTCTCTCTTCCTTCTCTGTCCTCATTTCCCTCTCTCCCACCACCATCGAGACCACCCAGCGACACCATCACCATAAGCTCTAGTCGTCCGTCGCCGCAAAAGTGGCCCAGCACCCGCGCCACCGGCTCATATCCCCCGATGGAAACGTGAGGAGAGAGAAACAAGGAGGAGAAGAAAAAATGGGGGAGAAAGAGAGGGTTGCGTCGATGGTGGTTGTCGGAGTAAGGTCGCCGGCGACTTACCATTGATATGGTGTGGGTTCTGGTGGTGGTCGGTGGCGCAGTTCGAGCGCCGGTAGGGGCTGTGGCGGCCGGGGAATGGTGGAGTCGTGGAGGAGAGATAATATAAGTTGAAGGTATTTTCATTTTTTTTTTATTACATAGGGTGGGCCGGACAAGGTTTGTATATAAACAGATTTTGTTTTGTTTTGGGCCGCGTTTTTTGCAAATTTAAAGCCCAAATCAAATGACTTATATAAACTGGGCCCCTAATTGACGTACCCCCGGGGTACCATATACCGATTGATCAAACAATACCGCAGGGACAGAGCTCTACAGATCGAGTAGAGAGCTTATTCAGCAGGGCCCTAAGCGAATTTTACTAAGGGACAATGAATGCTCAGTGCTGACCATATATGTTTGAAGACTACCACATTCTGTAGACCCTAGCTAATAGTAACAAGGCGATAAATTCTATGTGCTGCCGGATTGCTAGTTCATGAGAAAGAAAGAAAACCTAGAGATAAACAAAAGCAGAAAGAGACCAGTTCAAGGGTCTGAATAACAAAGTGACAGAGATCAAAGAAGTATAGCCGCAATAGTTTCATGGGGAGGATGAGAATCATACAATTTCTGTGGAATCTACATGAGTTCCAATCATGTTTAACCAAACTTCACTGTCATTCGGATTCTTAATCTGCAAAAAGAGCCACAAATCCTTCATAAGAACAATGCCCAGCGTACATAGATTAAAATCTCATCAAGTGATCAAACAGTGATCAGCAGAAAAACGTACTGAGCCATCTGAGGTCGTATAATTTGGCCGTGTCAGCAGATTGAAACTCAATATCACCCAGTATCAGCTACAACCAACCGGAACAGCAAAAACATTAAAAACATACAGTTCACTCGAACACCTTAAACAAAAACCACCCCAATCAAATTGGCATACAATACCACTTAATGTTTACTAAACCTACCACGTGTAAGTTTGGCTAACATAAATCGTCATATGTAATCATCTCGAGTATGTCATATAAGTTAAATATCATTCTCACAATTTAGAAGGAATTCAATTGCATAAATTAAAACCCATCTGACAAAATTCAAAAAAGAATCAAATAAACTGTTCCAATTCCTTGAATTTAAACATCATAGACTTTATATTATACAATGAAACGAAGGGGGTAAAAGAGTGTAATTACTTCAAAAACAGTACCTTGGTAACAACAGCTTCGACAATTTCACAGGGTCTAAAAAAAGATGACGCATTTATACTTGTCAACTCCGCCACAAATCCTGTAGAACAATGTCAATAACGTGGTAAGATCAAAATTAGAAAGAAACCCAGAAAACCCAATTGGATCAATTGCAATGCTAGTTGATCAATTGATTAAATCAATCACATTAACAGAAATTCGAAATTAGGGTTTTGAAAATGGGAGAGGTGAAAACCTTCACCGTCTTTCATGAGCTTGGAGACGAGCTTTTCGCGAAGACGCATTTTTACTACTTTCTGATGTTCAACATTAAGTAAGACCTCATGACCCCGGATATAAAATCCGAGGCCATAACATTAAGTACACTTGATGACTATAAATTAGAGTTGAAAAGCAATCTAATCTTTTTTTTTTTCTTTTTGTTTTGGAAGGGAGAAGATTAATATCATCATTAATTAAAAGGTCATACGGTCTACAATATTATCGATAAGTATTAAAATTAGACAAAATCCTAACTCCTATTAATTTAAACACGTATTTTTACACATTACAAGTTGTTGATCATACAAAATACAGTTTACTATAAGAGTAGTCAACTACATAAAGTTATACAACCATATTGATCATAAAATATTTGAAAAGTAGTTGTACGTGGGAATATGTGAAAACTATATTCCACGTACGTATTGTATTTTACTATTGTGAGCATTGGGTAATCGATAGTTCGGGAAGACCATCTAGCTGCATATATGGTCTTTGGCGGATTGTTGTATCTTCGGAGAGTACACATTATATAAATCTAACACCTGTAAATATAACAAATATACATGCTTACTCTAAACCTTAGCTCTCTTACTTACTGTCTCGTTAATTTTATGATCGATATGATTGTATAACTCTATGTATTTGACTACTTTACTCTTATAGTAAACTTGTACTCCGTATCTGGTATGATCAACTTGTAATGTGTAATACATGTTAAATTAATAGAAGTTCCTATCCCTAATTTGCACAACCTATTTTTCTATCCCTTATAATGTTGTTGTTTAATTATAAATGTTTTTTCATCCAATAATTTAAGTGAAAAATCACCACACATTTCATTTTTTTTTATGTTGCATAATAACCTCTAGGTCTTAGGTTCGATTCTCAAAACGAAATACTAGTTGTACTAATCTATATGTTCTGTTTCGTTGCCCCTTTCGTTCTAAGTAAGGTTATATGTTGGATAACATGTCTGCAAAAGGGCTCAAAGTCGACATGCATTATATATAGTCGTCAGACTCGTCAGTCGTCGCTACCATCACAGGCTAAGCCACATTAACATATACAACTGGAAAACGAAATTGTATCAAAACATACCTGGTTTATCGGAATTTTATGATAGAGAAGTGTACTAATACAATACATAATGAGATTATGAGACAGAGTCAGAGACAATGGAACTATATATATATATGGAGGCAGAAAGATTATTATTAATAACGCTCAAAACTCCTCCAACGCAGCTGGTATGAGCACAAAGTCGACTAGGCAATGCGCAGAGGGCCTTGGGAGCTGTAACAGTTTATTGTAGAGTTGCGTGAATCGTTCATCTTTAAATGTAATGCTGATACGAAGCAGCTCCAAAACTCGGGCATTGCTTAAAAAGTAGTTGAGCAAGTGCAACAAAGGATGTTCAAGTCCACGAACAACGGAGCGTATTAATATGTCGATCCTCTTGACACAACCAAGTATACATTGAGGTGTTGAATCAGGAAGTTGCCAACATTTACTACTGTCGCATATATCAAGAAAAAGATCGGTCAAGTCCACGGTAAGGACCTCCAACGTAGGACATTGTCCCAGTAAAGCCAACCCGTCAAGTCTGCTTGTAAATTTTAAATGGGTCAGACGACTATAGGTTGCTTCTGCAATTGAAGGACTAAGCTGTTTAGCATCGATAGTGAGGGATGTAACACTCGTAGAAATAACACCGTATAAATTGGAAGGTAGTAACATATTTTTGAGAGACGAGCAGAAGTCAGTCGAAATCGTACAACCAAGCAATGCAGATGGGGCGGGATTCGCAAAGGAAACCAAGCAATTTATGGCGCTGGATGAGATAGAATGAAGTTCCAAGTAAACCAAGTTAGGTGCTGCAATTACAACTTGAGTGCGATAATCGAAGTTCAAAGTCAACCGCTTTACGCTCCTACTCGTTACGTTATATTCGTAGATTTCGGGATGAGTTATGGTTCCGTAAAAGTAAGCCTGGATGGACAAATCTTCCAGTGATGGAGACGAAGATATAAGCTTTTCCAAAACACTTGAATTATACGCAAACAGCTCGGTACTGAAAACTTTGAGATTTGGGAGATGAAACCGCACATTATCGCCGTCGTAGTTGTGATGCAAATTACGCCAAGGTTTAAGTTGGAGGACGATGAGAGAAGCGGTTTGGAAAACACTTAATGGCAGCTCGGGAGCCGCTTCATACGCGAAAACTTCGTTATGCTCCATAAGTAAGCTTATTTCGTGCACCTGCTTTTTTTGACGACATACCCAATCAAACCACTTGGCTGCAATCCAATATTTGTCCTTCTTGTTTGTGAGTTCCTCCTCAAGATGAGCCACACTCAGGTTCACACAGAATCTGCTTACGATCGGCGAGGTGAATTTAGGAAGGAGTTTATCTATATTAGATTATGAGATTGGTGAAAAGCTTAACTTTCATTGATACAAATGTTGAGTATAAATACATGGTGGTACAATGTGAACACTAAGATAACAACATATAATAGTGAGGATTCTATGCCTGTAATCTAGGAAATAATATAGGAAAGGATTAATTACAAAGATTATCACAATAATAACATTTATACTATACACTAGAAATATATATTTCCTTATAATCTACAATGCCAAAAAAATCACCTCTGCACTTGACGAAATCCACGTAGTACAACAAGTCAATGTTGGGGATTTTAGTCCACAGCCCCCGCCACCGCCGCGATAGTATTCCCGTCGCTATGGCGGATCGCAGTGGAAGGCGGCCGAGGATTGCCACTAGAATGTCATCCGGCAATTCACTCCATCGCTCATTATCACCACTGCTTTTCCTCTTACCACCTCTGTCCGCTTCAATGATACACATGGTTTTTTTTTTGTTGTTGTTGTAGTTGTAGGGAGTTTATGCACTTTATTCAATTGGCCGTGCATTATTTATACTTGTTCAACACACCCTCATACATCAGAGTCCTATACCTAATAAGATTAGTTAAATAGAAATTAGGAAAATGTCAGGAGTCTATATGTAGATAATGGAAATTTAATTATGGTTGCACTAAATTTTTAGTGTTTAATTTAGGAATTAATTAGATAATAGGAAAGTGAGATAAATTAGGATATTAATTAGGAAAGAAATCTTATATATTTGATTTTACTACAGGGTGCTGATTTTACCAAGGCAACAATTACAGTTGCCAAGGCAAAATCAAGTGATTTCCTATTTTGCCCTCTAATTAATAAAATACGGAGTATGAGTAAATATTATGAATTACTCCGTAATGTCCAATGGAAAAGTGATTCTTCTACCACTTTATTAGCCCTTCCCCACGCATGCACCCCCTGCAACTTTCTCTCTCCTTCCCAATTCTTTTCCCACCCGTTACAGGCAACCAACATTAATTCCACTATAGTGTCCTATTGATCCACTCCCCTAAGGCGGCGGCGTAAAACCAAACTGCTTGGCCCATTCCCCGACGGTGTTAATATTGACGACGACGACTCTTCAGGATACGATCTCTTTACGAATATTGTGTTAATCTCATTTGAAGAATCAATTTAATCGATTGATTGGTTAACCCTAGAATTTGGGATTTTATCAACTCTTTTGTGGATTTTTACTAACAATCAAGAAAATTTAATTCGATTGAAATTGTAAGACCGTCGACGTCGGCCAAACCTGGTGGTGGTGTATGAGGTTTGAGGAGGTGAATGCGGCGGCCGGCGGGCATGGGCAAGGCAGTCGGCAGGTTGTCGTTGCTTTGGGGGTGGAAAGAGAGGATAGAGAAGATATGGTAAATTTAAAGAGAAAATAATTGTAAATTTCAGAATTATTACGGAGGGTAAAATGGGGAGTCACATGATTTTGCCTTGGCAACGGTAATTCTTGCCTTGGCAAAATCAGCACCCTTACTACAGATGCCAAAAATTTACTATAAATCATGAATATTTACTTCAATCCCATATATTTTTACTCTCTACCATCTTGATTTTACTACACTTGAGATATCTAATATATATTATAAAAGCCGAGTACAACCCTTCATTGATGGACACTTGGCATAATTCTATTGATTTTACTACACTTGAGATATCTAATATATATTATAAAAGCCGAGTACAACCCTTCATTGATATGGTAATGATGTGATAGAAGAGGTGATGCGATACTGAAAAAAGAAAGATGAAATAGCATAACAGGTGACGTGATAGTGGAATGAGAATGAAAAAAAGGGTTACGGGACATGGAATGAATGGAACAATATAACGAGTGACGTACAAGTAGAAAGGAAATAAAATTACGATAAATTAGTAGACATAATAATAATATAATATAACGGGTGACCAAAGTTGAAAGGAAAAAATCATGTAAAGCATCGTTTCAAATAATATTATAATAAAAATAAACTTACATTTTTATGAAACGTATATAAACAATATAAGTAGGTAGGTAAATTAATTGACAATTTCATAAAATGAACATAACAATATAGATATCCAACAAGTATAGTCCTAAGATAATCCACGGTTTTTCGATAATATGGCTTCGGAGCAAAAATCGCTCAAATTTTGGTGGTAATCTCTAAGTATGATATAATGAGGATTTACAAAATATTAGAGTAAAAAACCTAATAAAAAATAAGGAAAACGGTTATAAATCCATACAAAGTGACGAGCGTCGAAACGGATGAAATACTTCACAAAATGAGGAACCAACACTCAAATCCAACAAGTATAGTCCTTAGAAATCTACAGTAATGTTTAGAGGACATTTGAATTTTTTTCGAAAAATTGATCAAATTTGACCAGAATCGCAGTCCATAATCCACGGTTTTTCGATAATATGGCTCCGGAGCGAAAACGGCTCAAATTTTGGTGGTAGCGTCTAAGTATGGTATAATGAGGATTTGAAAAATATTAAAGTCAAAAATCTAATCTATGTACTATTATAAAGAGAACACCCCTTTCATGGTATCCAAATTTGACTTTCCCCAAAATAACCTTCCGCTACAGTAATGATCCAAAATTACGCGAGGGCCATTTATGTAAAAGACAACTCTAACTCCTCCCTTCCACTGGAGCTGGCGGTTAATCCTTGAGAAAACTGCTACTCCCTTTTCTGTACAGAAACTTCCCATCCCTCTTTTTCAAATACACAATCACATTTCAGTTACCAATCGTCCAATTGTGGTTTGCCTCTTCCAACTCTTTATTTCCAGACCAAAAAGAAAGGAAAAGAAAAATTCACACCCAAAGTAGTGCTTTGATCAACCAAATGAAACAGGATTCAAAGTTTTTGTAACTGCTCCTCAGGTGTGTCTTTGAAATTGTTCTTATCTAGATGTAAAGAACTCAACTTCCTATTGCCATAGCAAGGTTTGTGGATGCGAGTTTTATTCATCGTTCATATATTATATCATGAATTACTTATTGATTGATTCACATGGTAGCAATCAGAGAAGGTTTTATTCAATTTCTTCTTCTTCAATTTTAAAGGTTTGTATGTTCACTTTCACTTATTTGACATTTTGACGGATCAAGTTGGAAACTTTCTTATGCTCATATACTCTGCATTTTGTATCCTCAGCTTCTATCTCCATCTTTCCCTAAGTCATGTATGGTGGTCCGTTTGAACTCCCATGTAGGAAAACTTGACACTTAAGTGTTGGTATCTTTCGATTTGAACTCCCATGTAGTGATACGGAACGATTCTTTCATCTAGTAAGTGAACTTCGTCTTGAACTCCTAAAATGCAGGGTAAATTCTGGACATGTCTTACCTTAGACCCTTTTTAAGTTCCGCGAAGATCCTTAATTCACAAGGACTTGTAGCTACAAAGCTAATTTGGCAAATGGTGACCTTCTCATGAGTGCTTCTAGAAAAACCGACCAAATCTTTCATAGAAGAATGCCAACCCTTCTCACTCACGTAGGTGATTCTGTCTAGCTAGTCTATCTCCACATAGACCACCCACAATAGGGCTATAGAATCATTAAGAGCAAATGCTCAACCTCACAAAATAAAGCAGTGAGTCCAAATCCTTCTCAATATAGGACCATCCAACATATGGATGTAAACTCATTAAGAGATAAATATAACCTTCATATACGGTGATCTTATCAAGTCCGTCTCACTAGAACCACCCAAATTAGGGATATAAGATTATTAAGAACACAATGTGTTCAACCTCAATCACATTCGGTGAATCCATCAAGTACGTCTCAACAGGACCACCCGAAGGCTATGGACTCATTAAGAGCTAAGCGCTCAACCTATCAAAGTACACATGTCATAGGAATGGGAAGTGTGTACTATGTGAGACTTTCCATGGCTTCGTTTAACCACCCTTGCGAAAGCAAGTTCGGGTATCAACCATGAATTCTTCACCCCATGGGCGTTACCTCATTCCCCTCGACAACTCAGGACCTAGCCACATATCTAGATTTCCTTTGTAAATAATCAACAATTAAGTTCCTGTCACAACTCATAAACTCAAACACGTGAGTTTCAATCTCAATCATTACCTCAATATATCATGTACAAAATATGTATAAAATCTCATATCACAATATACAGCATTCTCAATACACAAATATATATTTACTTGAGAAACACCATAATAATAGGGAAATAGGTAAAACTAGTTTGTAATTACCCCCACAATGCTATTGAACCAAAACATACACATGATACACGGTAAAGTTAAGTTGCATTTACCGTACTCTTCCTATACCTTCCCCCTCCCATGAACTCCGTCAAACTCTTCCCTTCAATCCCTTTGTCCCAATCCTATCACTTCTCAATTAATCCTTTCGATCCAAATCAAAGCTTAATCTTTCAAGGTCGATCGGTTTTCTTGTACTTTGTGTTTGTTCTTGCAGGTACATCGGGTTTAGCTTGCCCTTTACTATTTTTGTTTTCGTAGTTCGTAGTAGTAGTATTGTATAGTATAGTAGTAGTTGTTGTCGTTATACTCTCGCATCGGGTGTCAACCCTGGTTAGTAGGGGGACCTTATGCTCACTTGTATTCTTACCTGTACCTTTGACGTTTTCGTACTCCCTCTAAATAATGTTCTTGTTTGTTCTGTCTTTAACTCACCATATTGGAAACCAGGTCTAAACCAAATGAAATGTGCACTTATTATCTAAGCTAGCGCATAGTTTCCCATGCACTGCCTTTATCAATTCCCCTTATTGTTTCTTCAGCAAACAAATGTCGTTACTTTTTTTTTTTTTTTTTTAAATGAAGACTTGGGCACCCTAGAACTTCTCGTATAAGAAACATTCCAACGTAAAGCATCCACAAACACCACTTTCTATACTACTGAGTATATCATTTCCTTGTTCAGTATTGTCAATTTGTCACTAATTCACCAAACAAGAAAATAAATTGCTATCAAGTTATAATTACCTCTATCATTGGTAGGTGTGAAACCACTTGGTGCTTTTACTTCCGCACCAAATGTACGCTTCCTTTTCACCATTTCCAGATCCAACTCTTTGTCGTTCTCTTCATCTCTCATTGAAGATTTGAAGATCGCATATATTCATATGAGAACAAAGCGTCACCAATGAAGAACGAATGATGGAGAAAGGACGATGACAAGTGACGAACAGCGACGATAGAGTGTTAAACAAAAGGGACTTAGGATTATACAACCATTAATTAGTAAACTTTTCCCAAAATGCCCTTAAAACTGGATTATCAAGATTTTTAAGGGTCGACGGTTTAGATATAGGGGTCGAATTTCATTGGTTGTCAACCGATCGATACGATGGTGGCTGGATATTGAAATTGATACAAGAAATTGCAAAGTAGGTGTAGATGATAATACCTGTGAGTTGTTCTTTGTTGATGGTGAATATAATCACGAGTATAAAACAGAGAGTATAGCAGAGTATAGGAGATAGAGCAGGAGAGTTTGAGGAAGAATGTTTTTCAATAAGCTGCGTACAACGTCTATATATACAATATATGGATGGACTAGGTATGAACCCTAGCTAGATTATCCTACAATTAGGCCCTTTGCGATTAGACTGCATTTTTTAAATCTGATTTGATTTGAATTGAACTGATTTGATTTGATTTGAATAAACTTGATTTAATTTGATCTGAACTGAATTAATTGATAAATTAAATGCAATTAGACGAATTAATAACTAGAAATAGCCTAAATTCATCGATTGTTATTTGGATAATTCTGATCTGATTTGATTTGATTTGAATAAAACTGATCTAAATTGATTTGATTTGAATAAATCTGATCTGATTTAAAAACACTGTTGAATAAGTTGAATCGCACATGGCCTAAAGCACGTTACTTATACCGTAAAAGCACATAATTTATACCTAAAGTAAGTTATTTACATATTACATGTTAAAAGTACGTTACTTTCTTACTTATACACTAAAGCACCTTTTGAGGGGTAAAAATCTCATGGAATCTAATCCGTTGAAGTACCTTATTTTACCGTACATAGTTTGTATGTTAGGGTACCGTAATTTATAGGGTAAAAAATACTTAATTTACATGAGTTATATAATCATACATTAATATACATGAATAATATAACCAAGCATTAAAGTACCTTTCAGTCTTCCAAATATACCGAGTATATTTTATTTCACAATTAAACTAGACATGAAAAGTGCATTACCATTTACAAGTTTACAACAAAAACAAATGTACATGGAAAATGAGATTAATATTTGGGCCAGGCCGATGCACATGTACCATGGGCTAAGTGTAAAAGAGGTCAAACTATCTTTTTCTGTTTGAAAACATGAATTTGAAAATGTGTAACTATCAATTCCATCATTTGAAAATGTGCAATACAAATACGAGTATAAGTCAAATGTTTGGACAGGGTAAGAGTTTAAAATGACACATCATCATTTGTTTTTGGCCTAATTAGATTTGATACAAATTTCAATTGATTTGACACAAATCAAAATTCTCAAATTTTTGAGTTTTCAAACATAAAATTTGTGTCAATCCTTGTTTTCAAACACTCTTATTGAAATTTGGAACTACTAGGCTCCTATTCTTCTCCTAGTATCATGTGACACTGAAGATAGAGAAAGTGACCAAAGTCCCAAAACAGACGATGGATTATCTACAAATCAAATCATGCACTACCTATTGCCTCAGATCAAATCAAGCCACTCATCTACACCAAATACAACTTGCATCATCATGATCGTCGCAACAGTAAACAAGAGGGGGGGACAGGGAATTTCTTCCAGATAAATTCTACACCAATCACGGTGATTAGAGCCCCAATTCTAATCACCATTTTTGGTGAACCTCAGTCGTCCATCTTGCTTTTACAGAAACTCCACCAACTCCTCACAATAAGTTTCCGCAGTCTTTCTCTCTCCTCTCTCACAACAAAACTCCATCCCTCACCTGTCCACCACCTTTGTGGCTCTGTCACCCCAAACCACCCATGTGCTAGTACCACCGGATTTTGGTAAAAAGCCACCAGAATAAGTTTTTAGGTCTAATCCCCAAATTCGACCCATAATACTTATTCATCACCTTGAATATCTTTTTTATGAAATTAAAGTAGCAAATCAGAAACATGCGATCGTTGTTGCCTTACTTGTCTTCGTTGTCGGTCGCCGGCCATATGTGGTGTTGGATATTTAAAATGGTGATTTTCTTAAAAATCAAATTTGAAATGGTATATGGGAAAAATGAAATAGTATATGAAAATTGTGGATGGTATATTGTAAAAAAAAAAATGGTATGTGTGGTGATGTGATTGTATTGTGATAGTGATGAGGCAATGCTGATCTGTGTGCGACTATTGTTGTCGGGTTGAGTGGGTATCTTATGGGTTTGGGTTGTTGGTGGTCTAACACTTGAATTGTTGTGGTTGTGGTGGAGAGAGAGCTTTAGGTTGGTGGTGTGGAGGAGATCGGAGTGAGGGTATGTAAGAGCTAGAGGTGACGCAATTGTATATACAAAAACTGAAATGGTATATGATAAAAGGTATAATTGTATATATGAATTTTCTGGGATGATATATTTATATATTAAGTATTATGATGGAGTGCTTTACTTGATTGTGAGGGGGCGTCCTAGTGTCGTCGAAATGCGATTTCCGGTGGTCTCCGGTAGTTGGTAAGGAGGACTAAGGGCATGTGTGGTGGTGACGGCAAGGAGGGGTAGTGTAAGAGGTGGCAGAAGAGAGGAGAGAAAAGTTTTTTGGAAATAGAAATCATATATTTTTTTTCTGCTCAGAACCCTAATCCCATGTTACTTTTGTTTGAGAAATGGGGTTTTCTTGTCTTTTTGTGCGGTGATTAAATTGGGGCTCTAATCACCGTGATTGGTGTAGACTCCCTCCTTCTTCCAAGAGTTTGTTGAAGTCTTGAAGGTAGACACAACACAAATGTGTTTCTTACTACTTTCTTAAACACAAGAGTACCTAATAGTCTAATACTAAACGTCAAAAAAAAAAAAAGTCTAATACTAGTAGTTGGATTTGAAAGTTGGTTAGAAATAATTAGACAATACTCATTGTAAAGGATCGGATAAGACCTGATATAATTTGGGTCATGTCTTTTATTTTTTCCGAAGTGGAATTTTATGTCTTTTGTACTCGTGTATTACTGTTGGAATATTGAGTTTAATTTGTAATTATAAGGAACCATTTTGTCTCTAATGTCGAACATTTAATTAGTTCAAAAAATGGTCGCTCCAAGCATCTAACAATCAACCGTGAAACCAAACCACTGTTATAAAAATTATGTTGTTTGCATATGTTAAAAGCGAGGTCTAGAGTGTAGTTGACTTTTTATTAGTCAATCATTTGATCACTCAAACTCTCAAAGTCAAACACAGTTTCATCTCTCTCGCTCTAAACCCTTCTTCCCCGCTTCACTTCACACTCTCTCCCACTCTATCTTCCTCAGGAAGATTCGATTCAATGAAATCTTCATCTGGGTTACGAAATCCCCAATTAGATTCAAACATAATAACCCTAAATATTGGGGGAAAACTCTTCCAAACAACTCAACAAACCCTAGAATCAGCCGGTCCAAAATCCCTACTTTCCACCCTCTCAAATTCAAATTCAAATGTGCCCTTTTTCGATAGAGACCCCCAATTGTTCTCCTTCTTAATCTCTCTCCTCAGAACCGGCAATCTCCCTCCCAATTTAGAAACCCTAGATTTACAAACCCTAATTTCCGAATCCCAATTCTACGGAATTGAGCATCTTTTGATCAATTCTCTCTCCAACCCATCTCAATTTAACCCTTATACCCTCCAGAAATCATCCCTTCTTCCCTTAAATGGAAGGGATTACCCCTCTGTTATCGCTACGACGTCGTTTGGCTCTGTTCATGTTGCTCATGGGAGCAAGATCACTTCTTTTGACTGGTCGTTGACTAGTAAGTCAACCATTTTGACTCAATTTGTTGGGATTGATTCTCTGTTGGCCATCTCGCCGAACGTTGTTGCGGCCGGTGCGACCGATTTTTCCGGGTTGCAGATACTTGATAATGCAAAGGGTGTTGTAAAAGAGTGTTTGAAATGGGAGAATTCCACTAGGTCTAGCTCGAATGTTCAAGCTCTTGGATCGTCAAATGAGTATTTATTCGCTAGTTTCGAGTCGGGGAGGCGAAACTCGAATGCCATTGTTGGTTATGATCTTATGGCTGAATTTAGGCCGGTTTTCGAGATTGCTTGTAATGAGATTTATGGCGCTGAGTTTGATTGTGGTACTCTCCCTGCAACGAAATTGAGATGGGTTTCGGGGTCGAATTTGTTATTAGCGTCTGGGTCTCATAGTGGACCGACTGGTGTAGTAGGTAGTGTCAAATTGTGGGATGTTCGGTCTGGTGGTGTCGTATGGGAGAAGGAGGAGAAAGTTGATTGCTTTGCTGATATTGCTGTTTCGAGTTCTTTGTCAGCTATGTTTAAAGTTGGGGTGAATTCTGGTGAAATGTTCTTTATTGATTTGAGGAAACTTGGTCCTGAAGCTGAGTGGGTTTGTTTGGGGAATAAGGCTAGGTTGATAAGTGGAAAGAAAGAGGGTCTTGGTTGTAAAGTGGAATGTCATGGAAATAATGTGTTTGTTAGTAAAGGTGGGGGTTTGGAGCTGTGGTCGGAGGTGGTGTTGAATTATTCGAGTGGCGAAAATTTGTCGAATGAGAGGGTTTTGAAGAGGAACATGATGGGAAGAGCTAAGGATATGGGAGGGAATAGAATTACCAACTTACAATTTGGCGGGAACAAGATGTTTGTTACAAGAAAGGATGAGCAGCTTGTTGAGGTTTGGGAAAGTTCGGCTAGAGGATTTACTTCTTCCACAAGTTTTCGGTAACTCTTGCACTCTAAATGTTAAACCTTGATTTACTGTTGTTGTAATTTGATCATGTATGCCATTGTATACGTGTGCTGTATTCTGTTTGTGTTGTACTTGCATTCGAAGATGTAGAAAGGCCGAATTGCTTTTAACATGTTGGTTTGTCACCTCAGATTATTAGTCATTACCATGCTAATATGTATGCAATGACAATGCTTTGGGTTTTATGGTGGTTCAGCTATTTACCAATGCTTAGAACATAGATGATAATAAGAGTCAGCCTTCCAAATTATCGCGTGTTTAGAAATCGGTTTTAGAAAAAAGAACCTGGAGTGGGCAAATTGGGACTTGCATTTTCGTCTTACTTTTTTTGGGGGTTAAAGCTTATAGGAGTACATCTCATTTCCAATATTGTGGCCACTTTAGTGGAGTACCAAAATTGCCATGGTAGCATAAACTTTAGGTCTTGACAGCTAAACATATGTTCTTTGGATCAAACTTTCTGATTAGTGATACCTTGGGTTGCGATTACATGAGCGTCAGAGAACTACGCAAGGATCTGCCTTGTACATCTTGGGCTATGTTGTTGAGAAAATGGATGGGAATTTTATGGAGACTTGTATGCCTTGGGCTAGAATGCTTTTGGGAGTACTCTGCCTCCCAATGGGCCAACGTTGTAAGAAGCTTCTTCACACATATATTCTGTTCTTAAATTACTTCCAAGTGATGAATTTGAAGGTTTTTTTTTTGAGGTCGAACTTATTAGCAGTTTATTAGGAAATTCAGGAAGTGAAGGACAGAGGGCATTGCTGCACCATTGTTAGAGATTCGTTTTGTTGTGTCCTTAATAGTTGTAGAGCGGTTATGTTTTAAGGGGCTGATGTCCCTGGAAAGACTCGGTCGTGCTATATGACTATCCCCAAGACCCCTACAAATAAGCTATCTGAGTTCTGCGTTAGCGGTAGATGCTGCCCCAAAATTCTTCCTGTATGTGACTTATATGTGAACTGTGAAGTTCACTGATTGGCTGAAGTACATGATTTACGTGTGATTGATTGGATCCCACCATGTTACATATAATTGTCATATGAAGAAACTGGCCCATTGATCTAATTGTGATACTCTCATATTCATACCATTTATAACTGTGAAATGATTGGCTGAGGTGTGGTCTGTGAAGAGTGGTTTATTCTCTGACAAACTCGTAACACTAATAACTGTGTGCTGTGATGAAACTAGAATGACAACAAGACTGGTGCAGAAGTGCCAATCTTTCCTACCCACCCTGCATTTATTCCCTGAAACCGGACTGTGACACTTTCTCTTCTTTTATCTATCAGATGGTTTAGCCTCTTTGTTGTTCGTTTGTTTTAGAGGAGGATACTACACGAGTCCTGACTAATTGAATTCACTTGAGGTTCTAGTTGTCAGTTATGATTGTAGTAATGAGCCCTACCGTGCTTTTTACCACAACCGCTAGGTTTGATCATCTAATACCATTGGTTCTATGCTTTGCGGGTGGAGTTTTTCAGCTCTTGAATAGAGAGACTAGAAATTGTGCTCTCGCTACAAAGAGTGTAAAAACCCCCTACCTATATCTGCGCGGCCACAAGTATATAATATAATACTCCATATCATACTCCGTATGTGTCATTCTGGATTTTAGTGTCAAAATGGGTCTTAATATCTTTGGGTCATGTGAGTTGTGATCTGGGTCCATCGGGTGTACAGCCAGGGCAACATCAAGTAATAGTGTTTGCTGGCCCAGCTAGAGTTTGTATTCTTTATTAGGTTTGATGAGATGCTGTTTTTTTTTTTTTTTTTTTTTTTTTTTGTGGTCTTCAGAATTTCGACCTCCTTGGAAATTATTTCAGAAGTAGACGTTGGTCCTCGCAACTAGGACCGACCTAGTCGCACCTCGGAGTCATAGAGTTAAGAGGATCTGTAAAATCTCACTTCTTTGGCCATCCTGATTCCCAACTTCTTAGTAAATATGATTGATTTTGCTGAAATTCCAGGAGTGCTAAAGTTTGTAAAGGTTATACGGATTTGGAGTCAGTTGGACTACTTATTTCTTTTTAGACCCTCAGTAAAATTAAATCCAGCATTAGTGTCTAGCCTAGTGAAGTAGTGATGGAAATCTGAATTACAGCTAAACCCATTTGAAATTCTGTGGACTCTGATAGAACGTGTTTGCTGAAAGAGATAAAAGAAACAGCCATTTATACCATATTGTTTGTCACAAGAAATCTTATGGGTGGTAAGCCGGTAATCCCTGATAACCGCGCCCTACTATAAGGGCCGCTATACCCACTTACCGAGTATAATGCTGGGTATACCATATGGCCCCCAGTATAGTGACCACCGCCCCCGTGTCCATCCCATAATAGAGTAGAGACAAACCGAGAATCGATCACTGAGTTAGTGTAAGTAGTTGACAGTTGCTGGTACTGACAGTGTCAACAAAACCCAAATCTACACAGGAAAAAATAATAAACAGAGAAATTGTCAATAGATAGAGTAAATTAAAAGGTGAGAGTCAAAGACGTACAGTTAGAAAGAACATGGCATGCTACTGCTGCTGCTGCCTAATCAATGTCTGATGGGTATATAATTGTATATAATGTTGTTGAGGCAAACCCTCTTTAAATGTCTCATTTACAGGAGGGAGAAGATGACAGTGAGTGGAGAGTCATGGAGTAGTTGTGTCAAATTTAAGTTCTCTCTTTTTTGCACTGAAATTTTGCATGTTCTTCCCCAACTTTCACCCACAACTTAATTAGGGCATCTTTTTAATCATTCTCTGCCCCCCCATAATTAATTACTGAGTTACCAAAGTCAACTCTCTTGCTATTTTACTTGTTTATGGCAGTTATGTACTGTTGTACTCTCTGTCTCTCCATTTTCTTAAGGTGTTCTGTTTTCCTCCCTGTGTTATTATGTTGTATGTTTGATTTGATTACGATGTGGTTAGATACTCTGATTATATGCTGATGTTATATGTTAATGACACTTTAAAACGTAGACTAATGATGTGTACGCGACTTTACTCCTGATTCAAAAGTAGTGGGAAATTGTCCTTTAGAATGTCACATCTCTTTTATACGTGTGTGATCGTATACTATAGAAGTGATGTATGTAGGGGGCAAAAGAGAATGTCTTTCACTTTGATGCATAGGCGAGCAGTTAATACTTCGGGAGTAGGGGATATGAATATTTTACACCAGGTCGACCCTTAAGCAGCTCCGAACAAACATCTGATCATACTAGACTGACTTTGCTCCTGTAGAATTAAGGTAGTCAACATATGCATTTACCTTTTTAGACCATGCACACATGATGATATGAAACAAAATTTTACTGACAAGAACAGATAAAAATACAAAGTCAACTCATTTATTTTATTACTGGAAATAAGATAATGAGAAAGAATGATGAGAAAACTGAAATTCATTATTACCTCCTTTGGCCTGCGTGTTTCGTAAAGGCTGACTCACATAGTCATATATTCATTCGGCATGCAGTCGCAACTCGCAAGTACTGTGTCACTGTGTGCATTGCTGCTAGAACATCTGCAGATTCAGGGGGAAATTCCCCTTCTCGATAACTTTCTTTGGACATTTTAGAACTTGGAGGTGTTTGACTTTGGCATTGTTAATGTTAATGCTGCTTAGTTAAAGAAAAAATCGAGGGTCAACACATTAAAACTTTCGTTATGTAGTTGCGGTCATGTTGTTTTGGTAAATTGTTGTCTAGCTTCATTCAATTTTTGAAAATATTGTTTCGGAAAATGTAATCCTGCATTTTCCGTAAATTACTTTAGATTTGAATTGCTGCTTAATAATACTCTAATGGTTTGCTCCAAATTGTAGATCATTTGCCCTGTTTTCTCATTGCTAATTTACTGCCCTAAAATGCTTGGTCGAAAAGTTTCTTTTCGACATGATATTATATCTCGATGGATCGAAAGAAGCATTGCTTTGTGCCTAACAAGTTATTTAAGTATCATGAAATTTGAGCTGGTACTAGTGTACTTGAACAATTTTGTAGTGAATTTTTCGCCAGGGAATATGGGGAACGAAAGAGAAGACACAGGATTTCCATACTAAATCACGAGGTGGTCCAAAGTTCTTTCATGGACAATGAGCACTCAATTTCATAAATGTACTATTGAGATGACTTTTTTGTGACCTATTAAAAGTGGTTGCAAGACATACATAAACTTACCTTAACGAACATTTAACAGCCTCAACTCCCTTGAAGATTAAATTCATGATGTACTTCTTGTAGTACAATTCTTTTTTTTTTTTTTGAGTTATTATGTGTAGAAAAATAGATGGGATCGAGTGATCAGATATTCTTGTAAAGATCGGAAAAGCTATAGGTTCGGTTCTCTTCATCAATTAAAAGTTAAGTGTTCGTTTTTTTGTTTTTCGGCCCACTGACCTTTTCTAGGCCTCAAACGCTTGGCTTATTCAGGAAGCATCTGCGTGCTCTCCGGGCTTTGCCGCATTAGCCACGTCTTTCTTGGTAAGCATTTACCTAATGCACTGATATGATGACATGACCTTGGATCGAGATGAGCCTACTCTTTCAGTCGGAGTTATTATCACAAAAATTATACAGTAGAACTCAAGTATGTTTAGAAGTTATAATAAGTGATAATTGCTTTGTATAATAATAAATCACCGAAATGGTCTTAAGTTCCCTGCAAAATTAGGTGGAGTGGGTTAGTTGTCATAATCCCTAGAACTCAGTATAATGTACTATGTATGTCGGATCCATTTCAGCTCACGCAATTTGGTTGTACAGTTGCAGTGTTGTACTTTAAAAATTCCCATACATTTAATTGTGGATCAAGCTCGAGTCTCTTCGACCGTCAAATGTATAAGAACTTTGTAGTTCTTATGCTTTTCTGTATCCTTAAAGTAACTTCAATATTAAGGATATCATTGGTTAAACAAGTCGATTCAAGGTTATTAGTACGAAAGCCTTTTTAAGAATCCGAGATTGTATTTGATTATGAAGTAGTTGCCTCGAGCAAAATATGGTAGGTTAATACTAAATAATATAGACGTATAGTACTATGATATTCTGACTAAATATTCTCAAGCTACTCTATCTGTTCAAACGAATCATCTACTCTTTTTTTTTTTAAACAAAAAAACACATTACTCCGTATTTTGGAAAAGATAGCAACTCAGGATTTGAGGGGGGGGGGGTGTTAATCTATTCGTGTTATGGGAACTCCAAAAATGCAATATTGATTGTTGTTCTCCGAGGTTGGCTAACATTCAAATGGCAGTAGAATTAGAGACTAATAATTTTAGAGAAACAACAAAAAATGTCATTATCGGAAACTAGTTCGCACAATACCATCTCAAATGTGTTCAAAATCTTGATAAATAGGTGTCACAAATCAATCCTACCAAAATGTATTGGTTGAGAGTCTTGAGACTCACTGAATAATTGCATCATCAACATTAATTAGCTTTTTGATGAACTTATTAAAGTATTATGTGAAGCATGCTCATTCAAACGTTTACCGTTTACGTTATACACGATAGATCATACAAATGCACTTTAAGTTATGAGTACAGTTATGAAAATTTATGCAAAACTCACACTACATTACAATCACCCCGAAACACAGTGTCGCTCATATATATGAATGTGCAGAAAGCTGTATACCGTAAACAATTAAAGTGTTTTGTCGCTCATACTGTATGAGGTCCTAAATCTTTATGGAGCTGAGCTAAGCATAAAGCTAGATATAGTGAAGAGTTGGAAGAATATGGTTGATTGAAGAACCTTTAACTCTCTCAACGACCTGTGTTGGCATTAAATACAAATGTTGTCCTATGAGCTGGTTAATAATTATAAGTGATCTATCAATCCAATCTTTTGCATAAAAAAAAAATTAGTAGGTGGGAAGAAAAAAAGCTGTTTTAATAATTTTAACAAGGGGGTAGAAGTAATGTACTCCGTAGTAATAAGACATACACTTATTTTCTTTTTGGTTGCATATTCTTAGCTAAATTCTAGCTTCCTCAACAAACAATGTGACCCTTTCCCACACTCTTATTTATTGCACCATCTGTCACGCCTCTTTCTTCCTATATATTCCTTCTTACTCTCTCTTTACTCTCCATAATTCTTCACACTTCATACACCCTTTACTCTTTCTCACCCTTACATACATTACCCATAATTGTACCCACATTTCTCCTACCTAGCCGCATTCCTCGGAAAATTTGCGGGTTTTGATATGAATGAATGATCCCGCCCCAGTCTATTCTGTCAGAGTACTTTATTATTAGTGCTCCTTGGTAAAAAAAAGAAAAAAAAAAAAGAAAAAGAATTTTCCGTAACGGGCTACATTTGCTAAATCCGCGAAAATTAATAAGTTTTGCAAGTTGGTATTGGCGGTAAGGGGTGTGGTTGAGTGTGGTGGTGTGTAGGGGAGTTACGGTACAACCGCAGTGATCAAATGGAGGCGTTTACTTTGTTGTTGATTTTGTCAGGTGTGGCGGCTTACATGATCTGGTTCAGATCAATCGCACGGTCGTTAAGGGGTCCACGTGTCTGGCCAGTATTGGGTAGCTTGCCGGGCTTAATAGAGAATGCAAACCGCATGCATGAGTGGATTGCAGAGAATCTGCGCTCCTCTGGTGGGACCTACCAGACTTGTATCTGTGCAGTCCCATTTTTGGCGCGCAAGCAGGGTCTCGTGACTGTCACGTGCGACCCGAGGAACCTTGAGCACATTCTCAAGGGTAGATTCGACAATTACCCCAAGGGTCCGACGTGGCAAGCCGTTTTCCATGACTTGCTTGGTCAAGGGATCTTCAACTCAGATGGTGACACGTGGCTTTTCCAAAGGAAGACTGCCGCGCTGGAATTTACCACCCGTACCCTTCGCCAAGCCATGGGCCGGTGGGTGAACCGGGCGATCAAGACCCGGTTCTGCCCGATCCTAAAGACAGCTCAAGTTGAGTCGACCCCAATTGATCTACAAGACTTGTTGCTCCGGCTCACATTTGATAACATATGTGGGTTGGCCTTTGGGAAAGACCCACAAACTCTAGCCCCCGGTCTACCCGAGAACGGTTTTGCAATGGCATTTGACCGGGCCACAGAAGCGACCCTGCAACGGTTTATTCTACCCGAGTTTATTTGGCAATTTAGGAAGTGGCTCGGACTTGGAATGGAGTCGAGTTTGAGCCAGAGCATGACACACGTGGATGATTACTTGTCCGAAGTCATTAAAACACGTAAGCTCGAGTTGGCAAGTCAGGATCAAAATTATACCCATGATGACTTGCTATCTAGGTTCATGAAGAAAAAAGAGTCATACACCGACAAGTTTCTACAACAAGTGATCCTTAATTTCATCCTAGCTGGACGGGACACGTCCTCCGTGGCGCTTAGCTGGTTCTTTTGGCTCGTGAGCTATAATCCACGTGTCGAAGAAAAAATCCTTTTAGAAATTTGCACCGTTCTGAAGGAGACACGTGGCAATGATACTTCTAAATGGACGGATGAGCCCTTAGTATTTGAAGAAGTAGACCGTTTGATATATCTCAAGGCTGCCTTGTCCGAGACCCTAAGGCTCTACCCTTCCGTACCCGAGGACTCTAAACACGTCGTCGCGGACGACGTCTTACCCGACGGAACCTTTGTTCCAGCGGGTTCTGCCATTACCTACTCCATATACTCTACGGGGCGTATGAAGTTCACATGGGGTGAAGATTGCCTAGAGTTTAGGCCTGAAAGGTGGTTATCGTCCGATGGTACAAAAATTGAGTTGCAAGATGCGTTCAAGTTTGTGTCATTCAATGCCGGGCCTAGAATTTGCCTAGGAAAGGACCTAGCCTACCTACAAATGAAGTCCATTGCGGCAGCTGTCTTACTCCGCCACCGCCTCAATGTGACTCGAGGACACAAAGTGGAACAAAAGATGTCATTGACACTGTTCATGAAAAACGGTTTGTTAATGGACGTGCACCCTAGGGACTTGTCACCTATACTTGCTAAAATTGATAGTAATTAAGTTACCAACACGACTCTGATTGATCGAGATGGAATGAATTCTTACTGAAGTGGGGGTATGTAAAAGCTGCTGTGATTATATACATATATATTATATTATATTGCTATTTATTGAGCCTGAAAAGTTTGTTAGGGTTGTTGATTTGGGGTAAAGTACGTGCAATTGGGGTCATCTGAATTGTGAATAGGATGCCATATATGGAAGGAGGGGGTGGAGCATTGAATACTATAGTTAGTTACATTTGGTATATTTATGGATGAATAAAAGTGACATTTATTTTACTTACTATAAGATTGGTTGTTGTTGGTAGTGTCATTTTTATGAACTTGTACATCCATACATGTATGAATGCGTAGCTCATTCTGATTGTAATTGTTTGATCATCATGTGGTCTGTTACTCTGTATCTTTTTTTTTTTTTACATTTTTCAGACATGCATGTTCCTTATTACAGTTGATAGCTAGCCTACTGTAATAGTTACATGCATGCAATGCAAAATATTATTGTATTCTCGTCTTTGGTTCTATATTACTTATGCAAATATACATACAACTATACACTGCACCTTCTTTTTCTGCGGATTGCTTGTGACATTGTATTTATAATGAGTTTATATATATTCAATATCGTGATCGAAAAATTTCGTATAGAACAAAATGCACGATTGAGATCCGCTAATATACTTGTTCTTGAGTAGTTAGAACTCATCAAGTACTTTACTAACACCAAAATATAGAAAAGCCACCTACGATATATATGTTGGGTATTCTAATAAATACTTGACTCAGATCAGTAAAGACACTTCGTTCATCAATAATTCGAATATAATCTAATTCAATATTGGCAAATCAAACCGAAATTCTAAAGATCTCAAGTAGTTGAGACTCGAGTATCGTAAACCAAATAACACGAAAGTCCTCTTATAGCTAGGTGAGAAAATTAATTAGCATGCATCCACAACAACATAATTTAAGAACATCAATTACTAGAATCCAATGCGCATGAGATAAGCTCATCAAAGTCCTAACACTCATATAATACTCTATACTAAAACCTGAAACCAAATATTTCCTAGAAGGACACTTGACATTCATTAACTGGATCAAACATAGAAATAGCATTAAATATAATTATCGGTTAGGACAAGATAATAAATTATCATAGAGTAGTATAATAATATAACTAATTTATGGAAAATAATTATTATGATAATTTATTAGAACAAAGATAAGACATAATATAATATTAGCTAATTTATGGAAAATAATCATTATGGTAATTTATTACAACAAAGATAAGCCAACATTTTTCTTATAGAATGAGTATAAACAATATAAATACGGAGTATATAGCCCGGGCGTGGCACAGACATGCAAACTAGTGATTAAATAAATTTTGGGTTAATTTCAAGCTGTACTCATGATCATGGGTGGGTTTGACAATATATTGACACGGCACATACGCTTCTCTAGCTTGAGACCGTGGTAAACCATTTACCGAAGGTTTTGTACTCGTATAAAATATGATCAAGATTCAAGAGTCAAAACAATCACCAACGACATTAGGCAAGACCGCATTACATTAAGTAAGCTTATGTTCTGCCAAAAACTGAAACTAAAAACGTGGAACGGCAAGATATGACTTAGTAACGAATTAATTTGCATTATTGGACAAGTTCTTGTACGTGTTGGGATAGTGTTGCATGTGTTTGGGCATTGTTAATCTCTCTATTGACGGAATTCTTTAAGACAAGTGTTAATGTATTATTATACGGAGTATTAGTTGAAGGTTTTTACATTATATACAAACAATAATGAAGTTATACTACATACTAAATCGAGATATAAAGATCTTGCGGTGAGTCGTTTTAACTATCATAAAGTAAAATTTGGGTTCATTACTAGCGATTTGATTAGAACTCTTGTTGATCTATAACAAACATGCGAGAGTGCCAATGACGCTATCAATCATTTAATTTCTCCCATTTTATGGCCGATTCAGTATACCAATCCATTCGTAGTTCAACAACTCATTTGCTCAAGTAAAATATACTTGAGTTGTTGGAAATGTTTTTCTTTCCTTTTCTTTTTGAAATGCGTTGTTGAGAGATTTTAGTGAAGTGGTACACGGTATGAGACACTTATTAATTATCTTTCAATGGCCGTAGAACACTTCCTCTTCTCTTTCTAAGAACAAAACGCGTTAGCATAAGTCAAGCTCTGAAAGTTGCTATGAAATGAACAGTTGAAAAATGTATTGAATTTGAAGGTCAATACTCAATACTAGAAATTTTGAGCTCCCAGTTTCTACTTTGTTGACTAGCAAGTAGCAAGAGATGAGGAGGTTTGTTGGGCTTGGGCCGTAAGGGTGTTGAAGGGTCAATTGGGCTGGGCCTGGGTGATTAAATGTGAAAATTATGTGACAAGCTACACGTAATGAAGTAATAAAAAAACCTCTAGGGTGGTCTTAGTCTCTTAGACGCAGCTGGGTCAGGTGACAAGGTAATACGAAGCATGCGGTGGTCGGACAAGGTCATTAAGGTCCGGTCAAGGTGGCCAATCGTGTTGATAAGGGTGGTTGGGCCGACTTGAGTGGGGATACGTTGTACTCCACTGATAAATGAGTTCTCAGTCTGAGTTTGAATAAACTGCCGAACAAAAATCTTGTTTACAAACTTAAAAAATGAATGTTCGAGTACTTATCTATTCACGTGAAACAATAGCATACTATTGTAAATAGTTCTCAAAGCGTTCTTACCTTGACGAAACTTGATATGATATAAATTTTCTTTAAGTTTGGGAGAATAGGAAAGACGTTCACCTCATTTCTCGACCGGCTTACATGATATCTACTATCTGTTATCTATTCATGTGAACCAATAACATACAATCGTCAATTTGTAATTACGGAGTAGTTTCCAAAGTGTCCTCGCCTCGGCAGAACTCGATACGAAAAAAAAAAATTCAGCTTGGAGAGAAACGGGATCATGTTCTCCACATTTCTCAACCGCTAGATGATATACAATCTGATGTCATAACCACAGGACAGTAACGTGGGCGGTGATGCTAGTACTTGCTCAAAAAAATTAAGTGTACTGAACACACCACTTTTGTCTTCTTTACTTTGGCAAAGGGTCTTCCTTCCATTTCAAATCAAAATCAAAATTTCTCGTTATTTATGCAAACATTTTCTCTCTCCTCCGACAAACTGTCACTGAACACTATTAACAGGTAAAAAAGCTCCGAACCTTTTCACTTTTTACCAAGTTTAATCATCTGGGTTCCTTTGTTTTACTGAGTAAAATTGTGGGTATTGATTAGACTTTCATTTTTTGTTTTTAATTTGTTGCAAAATTATGATGAAAGGTGTGTGCTTTACTCGTATTTGAGCTTCAATTACTTTGGAATGAGAGTAAATTAAGAGATTTTGATGTCTTACGCTGTTTTATTGAATGATTGCTGACTAATATTTGTCAATGTGGGCAATTTTATAATTGGGTTTTGACTTAGTCTGCTGTTTGATGGTAGAATCTGTCAACGTGATGCTTCAGTTTCTTCGGAATTGTGCGTGTATATATAAGGGAATGTGGGTTTTGTTGTTGAGGTAGGAGATATCTCAATTATTTGTGGCAGGTTAGTTTGAGGATAACCGTTGACATGTTCAGTTAGTCACTTTTGTTCATTAGTCAATGTCAGTGAAAGTGTTTTTTGTGAGTTCTTGTGGTAGTTGGTAGTGTTTCTTGTCTCATGTTTAGTAACATGGGTACTTTCGAGCAAAATTATGCTAGGCGGTACCAAGTTCAATCTTTGATTGGAATCAGGAACCACATTTGAGAGTGTGAAGCAGGTTCGGGGTTAGATAAATGTAATCGAAATGGAGTCTAGAGTACGTTCTATCAGTTGAGTGTGTTTTGGAAGCGCCTTCATGTTAATTGTTGCGTATAGTAGGTCAGCACATAGCTTGGGTATAGATTGGTAGTGAACTAGTAAAAATGTGCTGTGCAATGTCAACATCAAGCTTTGTTGGGTGGGGTTTTCGACATCTTATTTTCTTTCTTTCTTGATCGAGTGTTGATCAGGAACATGGTAGGGGTTTGAAAGCTATGATGGGGGAAGACTGATGGTAGTTTCAACTTTCAAATAAATCTAACTTATTGATTTTATTTTTCTTGGAACGAGTAGGCAGCGAAGGTTTTTGTTGCGCTTTGTTGCTCTGAAGATTTTTGCAATAGACAGAAAGTTACATGCATGTGTTGATTTCATCACTGGGGCAACTATTTTGTAGTAGAGCCTGAAAACATCATTTATACTACTAAATCTGAGGATTGCATACTTAATAGAGATGGTTGAATTGCTGCACTACAGATATGTTGATTAAGTTGGATTCATTGTTACAGCTGTGTCCTTGAATAGACGTTCTCCATATTCACTGACTAATAGTTGCTTAAGTGCTACTGATTAGTATGATACTTTGATCACTCTCTCTCTCTCTCTTTTTTTTTTTTTTTAATTTTTTATTTATGAAGAGGTCCTTAGGCTATCTGGCATGTTCCATTTCTCCTTTGTTTACGTCTGATTTTCCCTGCCTACAGCTCTTGTTCGAGGATCCATGATAGATTATCAGTGAAGTCTAGATTGCTACATTGCTATTGTTCATTTTGGACACAATTATGCCTTCATGGTGGGGGAAGCCTCCATCCAAAGAGGGCAAACGAAAGAAAAGCAGAGGAAATTTCTTTGAAGCAATACACAGAAAGTTTAAAGCTGGTTCGGAAGACAAGAAAACTGCCAATACTGGTGCGGTGCAGAGATTTACTAGTGATATACGTGCAGAAAAAGGCTCAACTCTGTCAGTATCATTATCACCATCCTTAGAGGTTTCACGCTGCCACAGCTTTGCTGAAGAGCCTCGTGCTCAACCTCTTCCCCTTCCTGTGCAACTTGCAAGTGTTGGATATACTAATTCTGACATTAGGACATCTAGCATGGTGTTACCAGTTTCTCCATTATTCAGTGTTTATGATCCTAGAAAGCCAGTTGCTCCAGATGGTTGGGGTGACTTCGGTACTGCCTCCATCTCCAGTAATAGCTCGTTTGACACAAGTGATCAACCCGAGTCTCGCCTCTTCAGCCCACAGGCATCGGACTATGAAAGCGGGAATGTAACTGCTATTAACAGCCCTTCTAGGTGAAGCGTCATGACCTGTTCAGCTATACTGTTATTCTTTGTTCTTGACCTGTTGTTTTACAACGTCACATGTTTATTATTTTATATTTTATGTAAAGGTTAATAGATCATTCTTCACTTGCTGCACGGAGACTGAAGGATCAAGGAAAGCTAATCAACTTGCCATCCCATGATCATACATTAAGAAGACGTCGACCTTTAAGCTCCCATGTTACAAAGCTTCAGATCCCTCCCCGTGCTGGTTTTATCAGTGCTCCAGACAGCTCTATATCAAGTCCTTTGCGAAGCCCAGTGGGAGTTTGTTCCCAAAAGGAAGTGAATAGATCTGATGGATGTGCAAGGAGAGCATGTTCAGATTTAAAGTGCTGTAGTCCAGGTTCTGGTAAAAATTCGGGACATGACTCAGTTGGGGATATGCTGCTCGTATGCCCTCAAAGCAGGTGTAGTGCAGAGTGTTCACCAATACTAAGCCCAAGAATGACTAGCCCTAGTTGCAGGTCTCGTATACAAAGTGGTTGTACGACTCCATTGCATTCTCGTGCTGGAGGACATTGCAACAATTTGCCCTTGGATAAACCTGATGATAGAAGGCCTCAGAGTCACAAGCTCCCTCTGCCCCCAGTATCAGTCTCTAATTCTTTATCAAGATATCCTGGTCGAGGAGAAAGTTCACCAAGCCCTGTATCACGCTGGAAAAAGGGTCGATTAATAGGAAGTGGCACATTTGGGCATGTGTACATGGGCTTTAACAGGTTTGTCAACCTATCTTTCGTTTACTATGTTTCTACATGTAGATGTGCTAGTCTGATGTTCATTGCTCATCTTCATTCTAATTTCTAATCTGCTGAGTGTTTGCTGTATGTAATCTATCTCTATGTTTTTTTGTTAACTATGTGTCAGAATTCATTTTCCATCTGATTCTGTCTTCTTATGTTGATTTGTAGTGAAACTGGTGAGATGTGTGCTATGAAGGAGGTTTTATTGTTCTCAGATGATCCCAATTCTAAGGAATGTGTGCAGCAGCTTAGGCAAGTATGTCGTCACATAGCTAAAGTCTGCTGGTCTCGTCATTGTATTTTGATCTTGCAAACTTTCAGTTGTTTTTATAATTACTTTGGATCTCTTTGCGCTCCATGGATTTCGTGCTATGTGACAGTACTAGTTCTTCTCAATTTATGTTTCTGATGACTTGACAGGAGGTCACTTTGCTGAGCAGCTTAACACATCCAAATATTGTGCAGTATTTTGGATCGGAGACGGTACAGTTTTGGTTTCTTCTTCGGTTTTGTCTTTTGGATTTTGCATCCTTTGAACGTCAGCTAGTGATGTATATCTGGCCTTCTAATCTATATATAATCCATCTAATCTAATTCATGATATGATGAAAAAGGTAACCAAATGCCGCATGTGAGAATTCGGTATTTTATCACCGCATAGCCTAATATTAAGAGGCCAAAGAAAATATGAAAGGTAACCCAATATCGAATTTTGGCTTTTACCCTAACATGACTTTAGTCAAACCAAAATTTTACAAAGAAAGAAGAATTCGTTCCGAGAAGATTGAGACCTACTTTACTTTTAAATGCAGCCCGTCGTACTTTTAGGAAACATGAGTATATATAAGACTATTAGAGTCGATATTATTAGAGTTGAACACCTACTATAGGTGTTCCAAAAGCACACGTTAACCTCAACGGGTGACACAAGAGGCGAAGTTGTTTAAAGGATTTCGTAACGAGCGAATCGGTTCTTAAAATCGTAGCACATTCCCAAGTATTCTATGGTAATGTCTTAGAAGATTAGAGACTTTGAAACGGGTGGCTTGAAAAAACTAAAATTGGGCAAAAACGAATGATATAAGCCACAATCTTTGCCCCTAAAAGTCTGGAACAAAAATGACTCAAATTATATTGGTGGAATCTCCCCTAGGGTAATATATGGAAATCTGCAAAATATTAGAAATAAAAAAATGTATGATAGGTTCTCAAAATAGACAAAAAGCGCACATGGCATGCCAGAGTTAACGGGTGACGTGTGCCAAAGAGACCTCATAACCAACAAGACTCTCCAAGGCTGGTCATGGTAAAGTTTTGGGAACATTTAGCTACTTTAAAAAAAAGAGGACTGTATTGGACAAAATCGTAGTATATAATCCACGATTTTTTGGATCAAAATGACTTTGGAACAAAAACAGCTCAAATTTTGCGAAAGTTCCTAAAGGTAATAATATGGGTTTTTAGCAAATTTTTGGAGCCAAAAACCGATTTCATGTCCTAAAATTGACAAAACATACACTATAGCCTTAGCATGTAACATGTGACGTGTGCAAAAAAACCACTAAGTACTTCTCTAATAGAGGACCCTGCTATCATATCCAAGTTAATGGTTAAATTATGACTTATGAGAGCATTACGCTACTTTAAAAAAGTGGTTAAAAATTGAATTATATAGATTTACCAAAAATGGTCCTAGAACAAAGGCGGTTCAAATTATTGTGGCCCTGACCATATTGTGGATTTTTGCAAATATTTCAGCCATAAACCTATGATAAGTCGCCCCCCCCCCCCCCCCCCCAAAAAAAAAAAAAGCACTCTAGCCTCAACATGTGACGTATGTCAAAATGTCTTCAAGAACTTCTCTAATAGATGAAATGGAGCTCATATGCAAAAAAGGCACTCCAAGGCTAGCCATGGTAAAGTTTTGAGAAGATTTGGCTACTTAAAAAAAGGGGTCCAAATTAGCCAAAATTGAAGTATATAATCCATGGTTTTTGGTTCAAAATGGCCCCTAAATAAAAACGGCTGAAATTTTTGTGGAAGCCCCTAGAGGTAATATTATGGGTCTTTGCAAAACATTAGAGTCAAAAACCTACATTAGGTCCCAAAATCGGCTAAAAATGCACGATAGCCTCAATGGGTGACATCACTCACATGTGACGAAGGGGCGTAAACAACTTCCGTAACAGAAAAACCGTCCCGCATATCCAACAAGGGTACTCCATGATTGTCCATGGTAATGTTAGGAGAATGTTTGGCTGCTTTAAAAAAAGTGGTGAAATTTGGCCAAAACCGAAGTATATAATCCACGGGTTTTTGCCCAAACATGTCCACGAAACAAAAACGGTTCAAATTTTTGTGGGAGATCCAATGAGTCATATTATGTGTTTTTGGCATAATATTAGAACCAAAATCCTATGATAGGTGCCCAAACTCAGCCAATTACACATAATAACTTCAACGGGCGACATGTGCCACAAGGGCATAATACACATATAATTGAGTTGTACATATGTAGCCTGGGCGTGAGCCAGACTCCAAAATAGTTGCAGTATTTTCTTTAAAGGAAAAAAAAAAAAAAACAGAAGCTCTTTTCTGCTTTCTTATTACCTATTAACCTGGAAAGGTGATTTTTTGGATCTGTCGAGCGTTCTAGATGCTGCTCATTTGTAGCTTGCTACATAAAGGTTGCTTGCTGCTAATGTGGTATTCTATGAAAGCATCTGCACCTGTTCTGTATTCATCATTTGCATGGCTTAAATTTTTGTAGGTTGACAACAGACTGTATATATACTTGGAATATGTCTCTGGTGGTTCCATCCATAAGCTTCTTGGGGATTATGGGCAGCTCGGGGAGTCAGCTATTCGTAGCTTCACGCTGCAGATTTTGTCTGGATTAGCATACTTGCATGCTAGACACACTGTTCATAGGTTAGTGTTGTCAAGCCCTGTGCGTTCAAGTAGCTTGATTGTGTGCTTCATAAAACTTAAATTGTAGATGAACTAAAGAACCTTAGAATAGGGTTTTGGTTTATCCTTACCTCATAATAAAGATATATACTTGTGGTTGATGCCTCTATCTCTGAAATTTGTTTGTGGTATGTCTGCAGAGATATAAAAGGGGCAAATATACTCGTCGATCCAAGTGGCCGGGTCAAATTGGCAGACTTTGGCATGGCAAAGCATGTGAGACTTCGTACTGGCTGAATCAACACAACTTGTCCTGCTACTTTAAGTATTACTAGGAGTACTAAATACTCCTATTAACGTAGGCATACAGGACATCTAGTTGTTTTGAAGTAGAGGCGTGTGAGACTGGCAAAACATAGTAACATTGTAAAGTTGTATATTGATCAGCATCATGCAAACCATACATATCTAGCTTGTGAGCTAAACTTCTAAAGTAATTGAAGTGGAACTCTAAGCTAGAAGGATTGCAAGTCTGAGTGACTTTACATGGTTGGAAGACTTGAGAATTTGTCTATGCATGTTCCTATTATATGTTTTATTCACAGTGGTTGATATTCTGAATATGATTGTATGCAGATTGCCGGGCAGTCTGGTCCATTGTCTTTCAAGGGAAGCCCTTACTGGATGGCTCCCGAGGTTAGTACGACTAGTCTTTGTCTGCTTCACAAAGTTTGTTACTTTTTGGATGTAAATGTTATCTTCGCCTTTTATATGAATTCAGGTAATAAAAAACTCAGATGGGAGCAGTCTTTCTGTCGATGTATGGAGTCTTGGTTGTACTGTCATAGAGATGGCAACAGCTAAACCCCCTTGGAGCCAACATGAAGGGGTGAGTGGTCTAAGGAAGGAATTAGATTTTTAAAGCACTATTTTCTATCAAGGAGTCAGGACTCTGTTTTCGTTGATGTTGGCACCTGTCTTTTTCTTCACATAATGGATATAAACCCAAGTCACTGGACTTGTTAAGACTAACTTTTTTGATTTGATTGTTCTAAGGTTGCTGCTCTCTTTAAGGTCGGATACAGCAAAGAGCTTCCTGCCATCCCTGATCATCTCTCAAATGAGGGTAAAGACTTTGTGCGCAAGTGCTTGCAACGGAACCCACTTGATCGTCCTTCAGCTGCTGAGTTGCTGAAGCATCCATTCGTCAAAAATTTAGCTCCCTCTGGAAATTACTTGTCAATCACAGAGCCATCTGAAGTTGATAATGCTTCAAGATACACGGTATGCATCAATTCTTTGTTAAGTGGAAATTCACCTAGTCACCTGTAATACAATTACTTTGCCACTAGGGTTGCATGCGAGTGCCTTTTGTCTCCCTAGTGGACATGGTTGTTTATGGTCAATTATGGATGTGAGGAGCTATTATCTGCATTGGGCTAAATAACCGGTCACCTTTTCCTGGCAATCCGAACATCTCTTAGCTTCTCTTAATTTGAGTTGTTTCTCAAGTTCCCTTTTGTTAACCTCCAAAATTAAAAAGAAAGATTACAAATTTTTGAACTTTACTAACTTTTTAGAACTTTGCTGAACATTTCTGAACTTTTTGAGAGTGGATCAATGTCCTAAATTGCTAAATAGGATCACATTAAGTTTAGAAATCAAACGGCAGTTTATGGGTGTTTAATTTGACGAGATGTTCATAATTGATAGTTCCCATTTGACTACTTGTTTCATTGACACAACCCTTAGCCTTTTTGTAAGTAGCACCTCCATTTCTTTCATTTCCTTACGTTGGATGTGGGCCCCCTTCCAAACTCAGGCCCAACGTAAAGAAATTGAAGAAATGGAAGTGTTTTTTTCTTTGGATGGCGAAATGTCTGTCTACATCTCTCTCTATCTAAATCTCAATTCATCTAGTGTGTTTTTGGGGGCTTTTTTGAAGAGGAGAAAGGATATGGGGACTTGGGGAGCGAAGTTGTAAACTTGTAATCGTGCTTTAACTTGAACTAGTAGCTTTGATGGCTTCTTTGGTTGATGGCATTTTTTGTTTTAATTCACTTGCAGTTCTTACTCAAGCTTCTATTTTGTAATGGTTTGTCCATTGGTTACTTCAGGGCTCGGGCCATTTGTCCAGAGGTTTCGACAGTGGATCACGATCAAGGTTTCTCTCTCTCTCTCTCTCTCTCTCTCTCTCTCTCTCTCTCTATATATATATATATATATATCATCTCCCGTGCATCATTAGACGGAATGAAAAATGCTAAGAATCTAATTACAGGAACGTGTAATTTACGGATGTTTTATGACAAAGTGAATTTCGTGTGAGTGAATCTTTTCACTTATATTGTTTCGACTTGATTCTGGTGGTTACAAGTCTTGCGTTTACTTTATACCATCTTATGTGAGTGTTTTTTTTTTTTTTTTTTTTTTTTTTTTGACGGGTCTTATGTGAGTTACATTCAAGGGTTTTGGAATATATTGAAATAAGGCAAAATGGCTCACTAGAGTGTCTGCACTTTTTAGTATGAAGTAGCAAATCAGTAGACGTAAACAGCCTCTCTATGTTTTTAACATAGGCACCCCCCCCCCCCCCACTTTGCCAAAGGAGGGAGCCTTTGAGGCATTGGGTTAATGCCGTATAATAGTCCTACCGATTATGTATGCAATACTATGCATTGACTCTTAAAAGTTCTTGAGTTGTTTGTGTATTGTTTGCAGTGAGCCTCGTATGTCTAAACACCTATCATGCCCAGTTTCTCCTGTCCGTAGTCCTCTCCTGCCTTCCAAATCATCACAAACAACATGCAGAAAGAGGTCTCCTTATATTTCCAGCCCTCACACCCCTGGTTCATCTACACCATACAAGGGTAGCATCCGTGCCCATCTCTACAATTCAACATGCCATTCTCACGAAGGGATTACAGCTAGAATGCCCCAAAGGAGTCTCTTCACCAATGGCGACCCTTTGTACCGTAAAGCAAAGGAAGAGTCGTTAATGGGTATACCGGAAAACTCTCAGGTGAAACGAGGAACTAACTTTATGTCAAAGTGACATCAGAGTCCGGCTTTTGGTAGGACATGTTCATCAAGGTGAATATCTGTACTTATGTAGAGAATTGTACAGTTTTTGGTAGAAATTGTAGCGTACGCAAGCACATAGTGAAAATCTGTCCTTTAGGTGTTTTTTTTTGTTGCAGTTCTTCACGGCATATATTAGCTGCAATGCAATAGCAAATAGGCCCAGAGAGTTTTCTGCTTATTAGTTCTCAAATTCTTATGTAAGATTATTGTTGAACCTGTCACTGTATTCAGTGTCAATGAAAAATCCATATTTCTTGAGTTCAATTGCTCTTTGGTTGAAATGAGCTCGTATATTTCTCATGGAGACTATCTCTGAATTAGTCTGGCAATTCCAGTTTCTGTGTTCTAGATTGGTAGGAGCATAATGCACTGATCTTCTGCGAAGAAATGCGCAATGGAGCAAAGTGTTCAATACTTCAAAATCGTATACACGAACCACGACTTGGTGCAGGAATAGCTCCTTAGTTTTGTACTGAGTTACACATGTCGTTACACACTACAGTTAAACTCGATTTGCTCGTAGCAGCACACTCCTGTGTTGTTAGAACTAAGATTGCGTGAGGTTTGAGCTGACCTCCCATAGTTTTTTGGCCAACTCTACATCTTGAGCTTGGGAGGTTGGTTGAGCTACATTACTGTCCATGAAATATTTGCCGCTTACTCCCTGATTTTGTGGATGCAACGCGGCATAACAGCTTGTTGCAGCTCCCTAGAGTAAGAATTGCCATCATTGGTTAGCGATTGTACACTGAATTTCTACAGATGAACAGACTTAAGTTGATGGTAAATAAAGATAAGAGATAACTTACTTGCTCAATGTTTTTCAGTACAAGTTTACCAACCGAGTGAACGATTCCTACACACGGAGGAAAATCGGCATAGTGTTAGGGGAGAGAAAACTTGTTTATCTTGTTCCCAAGATAACCAGGTGTTAACCTCAAAAAGAAAAAATAAAAATATAAAAAACAGAGATAACCAGGTCTTCAAACAATAACTAAGCGAATTGGATTTTTTTTTCGAAATAGGGCTCAAAAAATAAATGTTAAACAAAATGGTTTGAATAAAAACTTATTCAACCTTATGGGATGCACGTCACCCCCATTCAGCTTTGGGACAAAACCGCCGGGAACCCTGCCGGTTTTAAGGGTATCAAACAGTGCCGAAGAAGGCATTCACCCCTTAAAACTGCCAAGACCCTTGGTGGTTTCACTTCAACAAAACCGCCGTGAAGCTCGGCGGTTTCACAGTGTGTAGAACCGTCAGTGGCCCATGGCGGTTTCACACTTAGCCAAAATTTTGGCTTCAAACTGCTATTTTGAAGCCAAAATTTTGGCTAAGTGTGAAACCGCCATGGTCCACGGCGGTTCTACACAGTGAAACCGCCGAGCTCCTTGGCGGTTTTGTTGAAGTGAAACCGCCAAGGGTCTTGGCGGTTTTAAGGGGTCAATGACTTCTTCTGTTTGATACCCTTAAACCGCCAGGGTTCCTGGCGGTTTTGTCCCGGAGCTGAAAGGGGGTGACGTGCACCCCATAAGGTTGAATAAGTTTTTATTCGACCCATTTTGTTTAACATTTATTTTTTGAGCCTTATTTCGAAAGAAAATTCGGCGAATTGTAGGCAAGAAGTTTAGAGTACATATCAATATCAACATGCTAAAGAGAAACTTCATATGCAATGGAAGAACATATTATCCAAACAAGAATATCCTCGTGGTCAGTTATAGAATGACAACAATACTGAAATTTACCATTGATGAAATTGCGGTGACGGAGAAGGTTGGTTGTAATGGATCCAGGATGAAGTGAATTAGCGGTTATGTTGACGTCTTCTTCCTGAAATGAATAAATAAACAGGCAAATCTGAATATCTGATTCACATGGCATTCCATGTATGTCCTAGGATAACTGTCATCACGACTGGAGCCAAATATTGCTCCATGTTTCGTGTTTATGGTAGTATTACCTTCAGTCTCTTTGAAAGCTCATTGGCATGCAAGATGTTGGCAAGCTTTGACTGTCCGTAAGCCTGCATGGTGCTGTACCTGCAACATTTAGCAACTTTTAGAGTCATAATGTCCTGTCATACTTTCAAGATTGATCCACAGTACTCTGATTGTGACGCAGAACTTGGATGTGAAAGCAGGAGAGATCCAAGATAGTAATTATGTGTGCCAAATCATTCAGGCTTTCAATATTCCATGTGTATTAAACTACTAGTCTATGCAATAAACCAATATAACGAGATGTGACCGTTACCCTGACTCTTCATTTATTCTGTCAAACCGAATTCCTTCACTATATGCAAACCGATGAGCCTCCGAAGAAACTATGACAATCCTTCCTTCTCTTTTGCTTTCATGGGCAGTTTTTTTCATCGCATCTAACAAGAGATTTGTCAAAAGGAAATGACCTAACAAAGAAAGTGACTGTTAGCAAATAGTGTGTATGAAAGTGACTGTTAATACTTGAGCTTAGGATCAAAGTTAATAAAATTACAAACACCTGAAATATTATGCAAACGACAAGTCATCAACAGGCAAAAACTACTACCATATACGACTGAGAAAAGTTGGCTTTACAAAATCTTAAGAAGTACATTAGGAGGGCATAGGGAACGATATGGCTTACCTAAATGATTGGTAGCAAACTGGAGTTCAATACTGTCTTTCGATAACTGATAAGGGGTAGCCATAATCCCTGCATTGTTACTACAATGAAAGTCATCATTATCTATTATTTCAGGGGGGAAATGTGTGCTTAAAATTAATACGAGGGGGATATATATAAATATCCAGATCAGCTACTTACATTAGAATATTGAGGGGGTGACCCGACGACTTATATTCTGATGCAAACTTTTGTACTGATGCTAATGAACTGAGATCCAACTCCATCACATCAATTTTAGCAGCAGGGATTTCTTTAAGTATTTCCTCTTTAACATTTGAGCCAGCTTTCACATTCCTCACAGCCATAAAAACATGGACGCCACGCAGGGCAAGAGTACGAGTTGTCTCCACCCCAATTCCGCTTGATGCTCCTGAAATCATGAACACCATACTTCACATGCTTTAAACTGACAACTACTATATACATACTTTTAAGATACAAATTGCTGAAATTAATTGCACTATGAAAACCTAGAATTATGTATATCAATAACTGTCAAAATCGTGCTCAACTAATCCAATGATGTTGCTCAGTTTACTTTGTACACATTCTACCCACAAATACGATGCTTTAATAAACACAAGCAGTGGCAAATGCTGCCTCTGTAACACATTTGCCTTTGGCATGAAAACCTGTATGGCTGTATCACAATGAATTCTGATGCATCCAGCAAACGCAGTGCAACATGAGCAGGGGACACATCTATATGACTATATACATGCAATTGACAAAATTGCTCCACTACCCATTCAATAGATCAAAAGTTCACAACTTTTACTTCCTTTTATTTTGAAAAGGCTACTTGGCTGTACAAACTGTCTCTCAAAAGTCATTAGAAACAACCTTGCTTACCTTCTATTGACTCGTACTATCCTAGACTCAATCCTCATAGATACAACTTCTTTCATGCATTTCTAGATACCTCGCAAATGACATGAGCAATTGAACACTCCACACCAATGACAAATATCTCACTAGCCTAATATTGCTTGCACCAAATACAGAAGCGTGCGAAGGTACACTGCTCCCGGATTGCGTAATGACTGCATAAAATTCAACTACAGTTCAGCACTTCAGCAGCCAGACAGGAACAACACTTACTTATTCCCCATTCATGTATAAAGCACCAAAACTGAGTATTCAAGATTGGCCTAGCGGTTAAGAAGTCAATCTGCTTGGGGGTTGTCCCGGGTTCAAATCCTCATATCCCACCCCCGCAGCATTAGCCGCTCATTTGTACCAAAAAAGCAAAGCACCATAACTATATCATGTTCCAAAATCCAGCAAATTCCACAAGATTCAAAAACCAGAGCAACTAGTTTGTCTAGAGACATAGTATGACTAACAAAGACCAGTACATGGTTAAATTGGTGCGCGTTCGGTTTGAATTCTTCTCACATATCCAAACGAAAACGTTAACAATCCAAAAGAGCGGGAGAGGGAGTAACTTAAAAACAACAATTAAGAGTCACAAAAAAAAGAAACCCAAACAAAGTACAGTAGGTGATCTTGTTAATCAATGATCAATATGTGCAGTAACTCATACGCTCATATGAATTTGGACCAACACTTTACAGAAGAAAAAAAAAAGGTAAAAACTTGGGATTAAATAAAAGAAAGAAATAAAAAGAGAGAGAAAGAGAGATGAGAAATTACCAGTAACAATTGCAGTGAGGCCATTGCCATCAATCCCTTCAGTAACTTCTTTGGCAGTTGATGCTGCTGAAAACCCAGATGCTCCCTTTCTTGTAAATGGCCAAATTTTCATCATTTTTTTTTTTTTACTGTTTTTTTTTTTTTTTTTGTCTGAATTTTGATCCCAAAATAAAAAATTATTAAGATCGAATCAAGACCCTGTTAATTATGGTTGCTATGATTAATTCATTGAAGTTAAATAATTCAGCACTCACTCAACTTTTTGAACATTTGTGGATTACAGTGGGCCTCTAGAATTTGGGCCAAAAGGGTCTTTATAGCATCATTTTTAGGCTAACAAAGCTTGGCTCGGATTAGTCGTGGGAGTTGAACTCGGGACAATCTAATTTACATCGTGCCACTAGACACGAGTTTATGTGGAGGAAGGAAGATCCCCAACTCCAACCGCTCGATGAATTCCGAGAGTAAAATTGTAACTTGTAGCCTAATCACCCTAATGCTTAGATACACGATAAGCGTCTAGAAACCAACTCCAATGACGAGCGAGGATACATACTCCCTCCAATTCTATCAAATTTTCACGTTGAGTTAGGTTTCCCGGGCCCAAACATAGAGATTTGAAAGACACGGAAAAACTCTAGTGTGTGAAGTGTTTTATGCTTAATTCGCCGAATGAGGATGAAATAATTGACGATGTCAACAGAAAGATTGAAGGATAAAAAGAATACTTCTCCATTACAACACTCGGTACATTAACAACACTTGAGAATTTACACTCATCACTTAGCACAAATTTAACAAGACACGCTAGAGATAATAAGAGAATAAAGGAGAAACAATACTAGGTAGGACGTCAATTTCGACTCGAAAGTTCATAGAGAAATCTAGAAGTAACCAAATTACATAGAGGCCCTGCTTCCGGATTTAAAGGGTATTGCTCTAATGACTATTTGGTGGTACACGGCAGCAAGAGCAGCTCCGATGAAGGGTCCAACCCAGAAGATCCACTGCAAAACATTACATTTGATGAAAATTAGTTAATGATTAGGCGAAAATGTCATTAAAGAGTTTATTTAAGAGACTACTTAGTTAAATGGTGCTTATGAAGTCGAAAACTTACGTGGTCGTTCCATGCATGTTCCCTGTTGAAGATGATTGCAGCTCCCAAACTCCTTGCTGGGTTGATGCCAGTTCCAGTGATTGGGATGGTTGCCAAGTGAACCAAAAAGACAGCAAATCCGATGGGGAGAGGAGCCAAAATCTATAATAAATTCCCACAGATTTATTAGATTTCTTGAAAATATTGAGTTTTCTTGTATCAAAGTTGGTCTACACGAGGTTTGTTAAGCGTCTCAAATGCATTTGTAGGGTATGCTCGGAAGATATCAGGGCGACATTTTCCAAGAAAGTAGACGTGAATCTTAATGCTAAGGACACCTTTAAAAGATATCCGTGTGTGACATTTTTTTTCGAGGGTAAGAGTAAAGACCCCCGTGTCTGAATCTCATTCCCCTCGTTATTCATTGTATGCACAACCAATTTCGTATCAGAAAAGAAACAGCACAACAAGGTGAAAACATTTCTGGAAAGTGATGTAATTTGTATTTTGTAGATTTTAACACAATATTGTCTCCATTGTCAAAATTCAGAAGACTAACATTCCAGATTTGTTTTTGGTGGCTGCCATATTGGATTCCCATATGTTTAATGGCTTAACCCATACATTTCCATGTAAAACAAGCATTATACAGTTAGCATTACAAACAAACATCCAAACCAGGCACATGGCAAATCAGCTTTATTATCTCATCATGCACCACAACATAAAAAGACATAACACTACTCTGATTTCACCCTGACCTAAGCTCAAATTAGCTAGTCACATGGTTGCTGACCCTACCCTCCACAAAACATAGCCAAACTTCAAAAGGTTTTGCTTTGAAAGGCAAAAGTTACTTGTTTTGAACACACCAAACCACCCTTATTGGCCCTTTTTTAATCTTTTGGGCATCAAAAGTTCAAAAAGAACAGCTAGGTGTAATTGCTTTTGTACAAACCAAAGGCCTAACTTACATTTCATTTCAATTCAAAGATTATGGTACTATACTTTTGTAACAACCATATCCTAAGCACATTATTCACCATTCGGTCCCCGGTAAAAGCATCATCGGATTTCGGCCTAGTGGTTAAAACTCGAACAATATACAACATCAAGTTACATACCGTAAGGTTCGTTGTTTTTAATGTAATGGTGGTTAGGACTTGAGACAATAGGAATTTGGCCTAATGGTCGTAACTCGAACATTCTCATTATCAATTTACATACCCCAAATTGTGTTGTGGAATTCGAAATGAATAAAACAATAGAACTACATACTGCATGCATAATTTAAAGGAATAAGATAAGAATTAAGGAGTTATGCTTACAGGGACATGGGAGTCTCTAGCACTCCTCTTGGCATCAGTAGCCGAGAAGACGGTGTAGACGAGAACGAAAGTGCCGATGATCTCAGCACCGAGGCCATCACCCTTGGTGTAGCCAGGGTTCACAACATTGGCACCACCACCAAGCACCTCATATGGGCTGGGCTGGAACCCCTTGACAACACCAGCACCACAGATGGCTCCCAAGCACTGCATCACCATGTAGAAGAGTGCCCTTGTCAAGGACAGCTTCCTTGCCAATAGCAGCCCAAAGGTCACAGCTGGGTTTATGTGCCCACCTGCCCATTTTCCCTACAATTAGTTCTATATCCAGGCACCAAATACCCAAAAAAATTATACGAGAAAATTATACCAAGTACAATAATTAGTACTAAATGAGCTATGAATTCATAAAATGAGTCATATAATATCATAAATCATTTCAATTGGAAGCTTGTGGTGACAAGAAAACCATATAAAATCTCCAATTTGGGCTTCAACAGGAAAAGAATTGATCTTTATGAACCAGTAAAACATAAGAAAAACCCATGTAAACCTAACGCAAATTTTCAAATTTTATCATTTATTCTCTGAAAATAGACCAGATATAATCCCAATAAGTTGAAATCTCAAAAAGTTCTAATCTTTCATACAAAAGTTCATATTTGAAAACAAGAAGGTATATTATTCCCCTCTTAATTACAACACAAATTACCTTAAAAAAAAATTACAACACAATTTAACAGTCTCACGAACAAATAAACCATCAAACTTCCTATTTTAGAATTAAGCAACAAAACTTAACACATAAACATCATAAAGACTTCAACTTTAATTTAACAGTACTACAAGATAGTCAAATTTCAAAACTGGACTAAGACAATCCTAATCCTAAGTAAATTAGGCTACTATAAGACCGTCTTACGATAACTTAAAAACCGAGAACGGGAAAGTAAAAAGGTAAAAGAAATTACCTGAAATACCAGCAGTACAGTAAACAAGGGCAAAGATCATGCCACCAAAAGCCCAAGCAATACCCTGAATACCAACAGAAGCACACATATTGGGAGCCCTTTTCACACCCATAACAGTCAAAACAGTGATGTAAAGGAACAAGAAGGTGGCTATGAACTCAGCAATGCCAGCTCTGTAAAAAGACCATGACTGCAGCTCCCCTGGTTCGAACCATGGTGCTGGGGGTGCCTCCTTGTAGTCCTTTGTTTGTGCTGATGTTCCTATTGGCTGTCTCTCTGAGAACTTGTTTGCTCCCAACTTCACATCCTCTTCTTTCCCCTCCATTTTTTCAGATTTCTGGGTTTTTCTGGTTTTTTTTTTTTTTTTTTTTTTGTTTTGTTTTGTTTTTGTTTTATGAGAGTGTTGCTGTGAAAATGGATGTAAGTGACAGGAATTTGTGGGAGAATGTCACCTTTTATAGACAGGTTGGAAAGGGAAACCCTTTATCTGTAAGAATTGTCATTACATTTGTTGTACTTCCTAAATTATTAATTTGAATGGATAATCGATGACGTATTAGTCTAGTGGTTTAGTAGTTTAATATCGACTATTTCCTGTTAAGTTATTGAATAAGATACGTAAGATAATCCTGGTTTCTCCTTACTTGATAGGTTTGATAATGTTAAAAGTACTTATGAGCTATGACGGTTAGTTTAACTTTTATTAAGAACTGCATCTACTTGTATACAATTATGTTAGGATGGAGTATAGTCTGTATACGAGATGGTGTCACACAAATGATTAAATACGAAACTAAATTACATAATTCAAAGTCGAATTTGTAAATAATGTAATGCCTAATTTTCTAAGAATGAAGATAACATAAGCTAACTCATTAGTGATTCTCATCAGCTAATTTGTGATTCTCATTAGTTGTCACTCATCAGTACTTAATTAGAAAGTATAATGCTATGTTATTAAGTAATTAAAGTATAACACTATATGATTGGGAAGAGGATTGTTCTCGAAAGTGGGAGGGAATTTCTTTTGCATTTTATAGGCATCATTTTTTTGTTTGTTCTTATCAAGTTATCAGTTCCAGAGTGTTGTTCCCTCTGTTTTTTTTTTCAATTCTTTACTCTATTTCATTCCACCCTTTATTCCTCTTCCTCATCCTTTCTAAATAAGGCCAATCTATTAACACGAAAAATTTACGATAATTATCTTTGATACGCATTGGATAAAACCTCGACTAGTCGCAGTAAAACCACAATGTGACTCTTGTTGGGTAGTAGGGTTAGGGTCTTTTTACCCTCTTTTGATGTTTGAGTAAAATTCTTCTAGCCGTTTGAGGATGATATAATATGACCGTTGAGGAAAGTGATGGCTAAGAAAGAGCACATGGGGGGATGGGGTGCATACAGGCCACTTTTTTTTGTATAGATAGCTGTTCTTATATTATGGCATGGACATTGGTATGATATCATAGAAACTTTTGTGGTCCTTGAGCTTTACTATTCGCCAAAGTTTATCATGACAACTAGCCTCGAGAGACCAAGCACAATAGGCCATTGCAACATCCAACATACCAACTCATTGGACTATTAGAGAACACTGCTTTAGTTCGGGGTGTTTAAGTTGAAAACCCGACGTAGACGAATTTTGAATCCTAATAATTTTGGTAGCCCCGTGTTCTAAATCGTAGTTCCGCATAAGATTTACAGTACACACATTGGATAATGTATGATGGCAAGACAGCTCACGAATTTAGGAAACCAACATGGTGGTTTGGTCCATTCCACATGCAAAGATCTCCTACAGTTTTTTTTAGGTCCACAAAGTCGAGAAGTTAGTCGTTAGGTGACCCTTTGACAACCATGCATGACACTATATACTCTATACGCAACATCCTCTAAATCTCAGGACAGTGGCATGACTGGCATCCCTACGTGTTGTTTTGCACCAAGTAATTCAATTTATGTCCCCTGCATTACTCCCCTTTATAAATGTTTCGAGTACGTTACTATCTTGTCTTTAATGAAGCAACTTCGATTTTACAGGGTAAGACTCACGACTGACAATACATCTCCTCTCCGCGATCCGAAATTTCACCATAATCCGGCAACATTGCTATACATAATATAATTGAAAAACACACCGGCCAACATTATTAGACAATTAAGAGCCAACCACAAGTTTAAGTCTTAGTATCCGTTATAATATGCGGGACAATATATCATGCTGGCTGTAGGACATAACATAATTAGCTAGTAATACCTACCCTAAAATTGTATTTTTAATTTCATGTTTAACGAAAAAGGAATAAAACGGCTGTATTTCGATTTCGAATATCATATGTTACCTGACCTTCGTTTGCATGATGTTACTGGACGGCTCAATTATTAGACATTATCAGCTGCTAATGATGAGATTAATGAATTTATAAGTTCCCAGGAGATATGCTTAATGAAGAAATGTAACATACCAAGTCGATGTGATATGATATGAGAATATTACGAGATAGGGGAAGCTCATGCTAACAACAGAACTCACCTGAACTCAGGAAATTGATTAGACAAGTCACCTGATCTCAGGGAATTGAATCGACAAATACCACATACAGGCCCGTGATCGTGGAAGATGGCTGTTTGAGAGAAAATTAGATCTTACATTACTGATCGGGGCTAAGGGCCTAAGGCACCAGAAGGTTGAAGGATGTTTCGATATATTAGCTCATTATATAGCTACAATATACTAATTACAGAAAAATTAACCACCTCTTGAGCAATTCTGTGAAAGGGCGTCTACAAGTCTTGGGGTGAATCAGCGGCCATATGCAAACGAACATGAGGGCACAGTCTCTCCGGATCTCCCCTTGTCCAGAGATTCTTAAGATTGCCTCTCTTTCTTCCAAGCATCAAAAATGTCCCTGGTATGCATAAAAAGACATTTACATGAGAATACTTCGATATGCACTTGCAGCACTTTCATATCAACCAAAAAGCATTTTTGTTAATAACTACTCTAACTAATAACTTCTTGACTAGCCTAAATTTCTGATTGGGGAAAAAAATTACTGTAAAACTTGCCTAATGTAGCAGGGACGATGTAAAGCAAAGCGGGTTGGCCATGTCCATCCATCAAATTCAGTGCCACATAAGTAATGAGAAGACCTGTTGGGGAACATAAGAGGATGCAGGTGACATCAGTCAAACGGAATAAAACGCTGCAATATCAACAAGTCTAGGAACACGAGAAAACAAAATCAAGAAACGATGGCTCAATGTCCTGGTTACTCTGTGTGATTGATGGCATATCTTAAGAACATGATCAGGAAATATAGGGTAAGACAATCTCATTTTACCTAATCCATATGCAAACATAAGCCACAAGAAATATCCAGCCCGAAGACTCTTCTTGGCTAACCAGTCATACCTGTCAAAAACACATGAACATAAATATACATCATTTATAGCATTTTTCAGACTGACAAACTTTCTCATAGAAGCCTACAGGGTTTGTGTTCAATAGAAGCATGACGCTTGTCTATGGATTCTTCATTCAGCTTCCAAGAAATTAGAAAGCACACTCGTTTCAAATTATTCACTCAGCTTCCTAAGACATGGGAAAACATCAAGCAGAATACTACAAGGTTCATACCTGAGAGCAAAAGCTACAAGCAATCCAGGCAAAAGAATGTCACCAAAACCAATAATGCTATAACCACCCCAGGGGTCAAACATGCGTGGAATCTTTAGCAGCATTGGAATGCCATCTTCTCCACTTTTATCACCACGAGCAACCTGATACAACGGAGGAGTCCGAGTTTCCATGAAACTGTTGACACATTCCAGAAATCTTTAGCTAAGCTACCATACAGAGGTATAACTTACCACAATCATGACACTCTGATGGAACAACTTCTTAGAAGCAAAGACCCAAAATATGTCATACAAGAAGGCACAAGATAGGAGAACTGTACCAACCTGGTCCACAAAATGAAAGCAGTCAGTCACTGCCACCCTTTTAAAACTTGTCAATTGTGAATAGAACAGTAATAATAAGTCGCACTTGTTAACAAAGTATCCAAAGGTAGAGGAAGAAATAAAGGGACTCCAAACATCAGCTACTATTGTACGAAGAAGAAAGAAGATCTCAATAGTAGAGTACAATCTCTAGATGTTAAACTACAAAGTTGTCAGAAAAAGAAAAACGCACGAGCCATTATCTAGCTTTCTCGTAAGGAAAGCCAGGGACCAAGGAACCTAGAGAGGAATCCTCGAAGATATAGCACAATACATAAACCAGTAAGTCGCCTCTGTTCCCTATTCTTCTCCACCTTTTTTATTTCCCTTTGCCCATAGGGAGAAGGGGGGATTAGGGTTACGTGGGTGTCTGACCAATTGACCATCTATCAATCAGCACGATACCTCAGTCCCAGTATGATTGGTGCAATTTATTACCTTGAGATTTGGAATCCTAACAATTTGGATGACTGTCATTATCAGAGCAATTCCCTGCAACCATAAATTGAAGTACATTACTACAATTCAAATTTCACGCTGTAATGGCAGGAGGTACGCAATGCTGTGATGAAATCCTTACAAGCACATCTTGACCAATCCAGGCAAAGTGAAGATCACGATAGACTCCCCAAAGGGCTGCAAACGTGATGCAGAAGGGTGAAACAGCTAAAGTAAGATATGATACAGCTCCAAGAAGCGGTACTTTGACATATGACCGCGTAAAGGGTTCACACCATCTGCAATACAGAACAATTATATATTCATATGATGAAAAATTGACGACAAATAACACCAAAGGTAATTAAGATGCTTGCACTCAAGCCTCGAGTAGGGATAGGCTTGAAGCTTACATATACAAAGGCACTTCTCCCCAGCTCTAGCCCACCATCCCAAACCAATATTGAAATGTATATGCTTTTATTTGCATAATCCTACGGGAACTAAGAAAAATTAGCTTACATAAACTTGATCTATAGAAGTAGTTAAGCACCAGGACCGTAGCAAGTAGTTGATAGGTACACCTAGTAATGTTGCCTAAGGTTGGCTATTTGAGCAATTATCTTCAGAATAGCCTTAATGGTCAGCTAAGGCAATTCTTATGCCGTACCACCAGGCGTAAAACAACAAAATTTTGATGAGCAACCGCAAATATTTTAGAAAAGGGCAGCCCGGTGCACATTGGCGGCCCTGCAAAGCAAGGGTCCGGGGAAGGGTCCCACCACAAGGGTGTATAGAGGGCAAGCCTTCCCTTGTCAATTTTTGGACAAGAGGCTGCTCCCAGGACTTGAACCCATGACCGGCAACACCATTACCGGTGCGCCAAGGCTCCCCTTCCAACCACAAATAATTTAATGAGCGAAAATATATGTAACTAAGTAATCATTAGTATAAGTCAGTAACATTGAAAATCATTTACTAATCTTTAAAAACAAATGCTCATTGACTTATATACACTAATGCTCATTAGTATATGTCATCGTTCGACAAAACAGTACTAATTGCTCATCGAGAATGTTTCAGGGGGTACAAAAGCTAGATATACACACGGGGTATAATGCAATATCCAGCCACGGAGTTTAACAATCGCCAGCTGACATTGCAACCGCCAGCTCTAAACATGTCAGTGGACATGGCAAACCATATGGAATGTTTTGGCGCAAAAGTGCAAAGTTAAGCATTGCAAGGACGAGGAAGTTATAAGATTCCTATGTTAACAGTTAACATTACATATCAGACTATGCCAAATTTCACTACAGTTGAAGAAAATAAGGAAAACATACCTTGAAAGTAAAGCTACCAGACATGTCTGTAAGCCCTGAAATAGTCAAAGTAAAGAAACAAACATAAGTATTGATGAAAAGTAGAATGGAGATACTACTCAGTCCTTCCACTTTTGTTTATATTCTAAAGGTTTATCTAGCTATTGCAAATGAAGACAGTTTAGATACCTGAAGACATCCTTGCAAATGTGACTCTCTTAGTTCCAAGAGCAAGATATCTTATGACTTTTAACTACCTTGCCTAGTTTCAGTGAACAACTACTTGACATCGTTTTCTGTCAAACACTACTTAACATCATTATCTTCCTATGTTTTCCTTCCTATTCTGCTCAGGAACAAGAATAGCCAGTAGCCACAAACTTGACCAAGGCTGGAAATTGTGAAAATCGTGTTTTGGTATGTCTTTGAAAAAAAAAAAAGTAACAATAAGGGAAATATATAATTTTTGACAAACAAAATCATCTTAAATCGGATACCATGTACCCCTCCAAACAGGAGATAATATAGCAGTCAGTCCCATGGAAAACTAATACTATAGCATATTTAATCTTTTCTTTTCCTTTAACAAGAATGACAACAATTTAAGTTGGGAACAGGTAAGATGCCATTCTATAGCCTTCCAAAATTCCAATTTTGATAAGGTTGTTGCATTTGCCTTAACCAAATGGGTTTGCAATCATGACAAACTATCTTATATCTACATAAAGGCAAGCAAGCAACAATCAGGCAACACATATATGCATTTCAGAGAGCGCTACACGTACATCTACTCATAGAACAAAATGTCTACGTTCAAAACCTGATTTAGAAGCAGCATTGTAGCTGACCTAAGAATTCTAATTGTATCTCACTAAAATCACAAGGCACAAGCTACAAACGACTAGCAAAAAGAAAGGTGGTTGGTTCTAGGACTGAATAGGAAAAATATAAATAATGTCATAGATGCGGACTAGCAAAAGTCATGTCTCGCTCTCACCTCTGCACCCCCAATGCAAAACAGGACCACCAGAAGCAAAATTAACCAGGATGCCATCAGTTTGTAGAGGATAACAAGAAAGCACGAAGCGACAACAACAAACAGGACTGCTGACATTGTGCTGATCATCACCACGCCACCTGAATTCACATTTGAGAATTCTTCTGCAGCATCCTACAAGTAAATTAGAAATACAATTAGAGATAAAAGAAACTAAGACTCAACTTCTTATATGGCTGAATGCAAAATATCTTTATCCACTCCACTATACTCTATAATGGAAAGTGCAAACTGGGAACGAATCAAAATAACTACTTACCTTTAGTAGCTTCTCATGTTCAGCAACTGCTTCTCTAGCACTCCAGGCAGACCAGTAAGATGAACATAGGATGGTACCCACTGCCATAAGCCATAAGAACACTTCGGCAATGTCAACTACTGGACGTTTAGGAGAGTACAGCTGCACAGATACTGGAAAAGGGGAAAATGTTTAAAAACCCAACTCAATGATTGGAAATGCGAATCGCCTGCATGACTTGAGATGAAGACAATTATGGCAAAAAGAAGAGAAAATATTACAAGACAAATATTCTTATAGATACAAAAACTAAAATGCTCTAGTCCGAAAAGGAAGGGGAAACCAACCTGAGGAGCCATTTGTCAGCATTTCCTCCAACCTCGTACCAGCAACTTGTGGGAGCATGACGGCAGGGATATGTATATCAAGATCAGTCTCATCTGGTTCACACACCATCTTGTACAGTTCTACGGCAGCATAACAGAAAGGTATTAAGATAGACCTCTGCCATTGAAATATTATAGAAGCGAGTAATATTTTGATAGACCTCTTCGGTTATGCATTCTTAATTTGCTTTAAGATTCATGTCAAAGAAGAAGAGAACACCAAGCACTGATCGGTTTGATCCACTAAACTTGCATTTGTTTACTGTTAAGATAACATACTTCTAATGGTCGATCTATCTATTTCAGTCAACGCAGGTCACACAGATGATATAATTGCAGTCATCAACATGTAAAGCAGAGGAACTTTTCAGGTGCTTTGAATTTGACTAAACAGCCGATACAGCGAAAGGCACATAAATTTACCATTTTGGTCATTTATAATGAGGACGGCTGAAGCACCAGCAGCTTCTGCAATGTTTGCTTTAGTGGTGAATTTGCAGTGCCCTCGGTGTACCATGATGACATCTCCAGCAAGCTAAGACAATGATTCATGAGCAGACAATGATAACTAGTGTAATTTCAAAGTTTAACATAGACAGGGTGATGGATAGGAACCTTATTCTTCGGCTTACTGCAGCAATCACGTGGGTCAGACAGCGTGAGGTGAGAGTAGTTAGCCTTTTTCTCCTTTGAGACAATCGTTCTACCAAATCTTGCACCAACACCTACAAATTCTTCATCTTCATTCCCATCAACCCAAGTTTGCACTTTCACCTAAGCAAAACCAACCATGAGTGATCATCACCATCCAAATGAAGGCAACCTAAATTCTAAAATCGTCTAAATAAGTTCACCATTCGCCCGAGCAGACGCTTGTCCTTGCAAAATATCAAATCTCTTAACAACAAAATGATACAGTATATATTCTACAAATACAATACAATTTCATAGTAAATCAGCTTAATTTCCAAATGAAGGGTAAAGTATGGAACTTTTTACTGCTATCAAGATTAGGGCATATTCAAAACAACTACAACTACAATCTTATAATAACAACTAACTAAGTAAGCATAAATAAATCAATTAGTACACCACATCCCCACTTCTATCCTATAATTAAAAAGCTTATAGATGAAGCTATAAGTATCCCAATTCAGAAAGAAAACGAAATAACAGTAAAGCACAACAAGTTCCCAAACAAAAATGGTGAATTTAGCATCAAACCCAGCAAGAAAAAAAAAATCAAGGAAAATTGCAACAATCATCAAATTCTAGCTATATTCAAGGAAAAGTCCAAATTTTGAGGGATACCCAGATAATAATTCCCCAAAATAGAAAGTGGGTAGAGCACAAAATTAAGAACAAACTCACCAAAACAAAATCATTCTCACAGCCAGGTTTTTTAGGGGTGTCATCATCTTGGTGAACAATATCTCCAGCTCTGACACTGACAAACAGGAGAGCAGAGAGAGAGAGAAACAACAACAACAAGCTCACTCTCTGCAGATCCATCACACTTTGATTCTCCTGAATTTTGCTTCTACTGCTGCATCAGGGAAAAGTTGTGACTTGATGATGACGCACAATTCTGAAAAAAAGGAGTTAGAAATGGAACAAGATAAAAGATAGATTTCTTGCTAAGAATTGTTAATTAATTAGTGAAGTTGGAAATACTAGTAGAAAGATTTGGTACTCTTTTTGGTAGTGTTATACTTGGGTTGAGTTTATCAAGATGCTTTTTGGGTATGGCGAAAAATTCATGTGTATGGTCGTTTTTTCTTGCTTTATATTTTATTATTATTATTATGCAGGAATTCGAAGAATAAGCTTTGACTAGTATTGAAAGAAATGAAAGATGAGTCAATCAGAAGTTTTTATATTTGAAATTACTTTGCGTTCAAATCGTGTGAATTTGTAATTGTTTTATGATTTCGAAGTATTGTTTAGTTTCATTAAAACCAATGGTTGATCTAATGATCTATCTTTTACCTTAATAGATTGTGTCTATTGGAGTCTTATTATTTGTTTAGTTTATCCGTTTAGGGAAGGGATTGGTTATCTCGTGAAATTACATTCTATAATCCGTAAAAACAGATGATTTTTCCACAGGAGAAAATCGATGGAATAGAGCTTGAAATTGGGGTGAAATAACATTACTTTATTGAGGAAACCTTGGTACAAGTGTACAACTGTAAGCAAGGGTTGTATCTTACATCATTGTAGCCTGAAGATCACAGATTTTGGCAGTGTACAAAAGAGGAAAATTTGCCACATAACACCTTTTATGTTTCCGAATTTAACAGCTAGCACATTTTATGTCCAATTCGACTACATGACACCTTTAAGTTACTCTTTTTTAATACATCACACCAATTTGCTAATTTCCGGCCAAATCTTGATTGACCCCGGTGTTGACCGAGTGTGCCGGTCACGTGAACTCTCTCTTCCTCTTTTCTTTTCATTTTCCCCCAATTCTAACCCGACACCCTTCTCCTCACTTCATTTCTTCTATTCTTCTTTCTTTTCTCCTTCTTTCTCCCTCTTCCTATCTTCATCTTGATGGCTAGAAAGAAAACAAGTTTTCTAGTCTTCCCCTTCCCCTTTTCTTGAGCTGCTTTCATTTCACTTAGCTTCATCTTCAATTCATCGACTTCGTTTGACAGCGGCATAACAATGTACTCTTCTATTCGGTCTTTTTCATCACGTAGAGAATTGATGACATCTCTTTGCCAATCGGTGCTCACCTTATCACACCAATAAATAAAAAATCACACATACCCCTTTTCTTCACATGGTCGTAGAAGTGGCATCCCCAAAACCGTCACCCCGGATTTGCCCTCGTCGTAGCAGTTTAGAGCAACGCAGCCCTACCACAATGACAATTACTACCACAATGACAATTAGGCCAAGTAATTGTCATTGGACTTGATTCAAGACAAACCCAAACCCTAATTTAAAAATCCCCAATTTAATTGAAATTATTGAAAAACCCAGAAATTTCAATTACAATGAATGAAAGTAAAGCCCAACAAAGAACTTACCTGATTGTTACCTGATTGAAGTCGAAAGAGAAGAAACAAGGACAAAAGAAGAGAAGAACAAGGAGAAAGAAGAAGAACAGAAGAGAAGAAGAGAAGAAATGAAGTGAGGAGAAGGGTGTCGGGTTAGAATTGGGGGAAAATGAAAAGAAAAGAGGGAGAGAGAGCTCACGTGACCGGCACACTCGGTCAACACCGGGGTCAATCAAGATTTGGCCGGAAATTAGCAAATTGGTGTGATGTATTAAAAAAGAGTAACTTAAAGGTGTCATGTAGTCGAATTGGACATAAAAGGTGCTAGCTGTTAAATTCGGAAACATAAAAGGTGCTATGTGGCAAATTTTCCTACAAAAGACCCATAGAAAAACAAAAACGAAAAACAAGACACAAAATGGAATAGAAAATCCTAATGAGTGCGGACGTCTTTTATTTGGTTTTTTTTTTTTTTTTTTTCCTCATCAAATAAATAAAAAGGTATTTGAAAACCAGTTGCCTACATTAGTCGCCTTTCTGGAAATGTTCCTAATATAAGAAACCTGGTGCAGATCTCTCTCCAATTTTTGCTGCATCAATTCTGACTTGTGGTTCTACCTTGGTTGCATGTTTCCAGCTCTAATATTATCTGGTGAATGTAAAGGCATTAGTCCACCTTGAGCATTAAATCTCAACTGCTGATTGTAAGCACCATAACTTTCACTGAAAGGATGGTTCCCAGTAGGCAATATCGGGTGTCCGCTGTTTATCCTCAGTCCTGATAAAATGCTTTCCTGAGTGTGATACTGTAAGCCAAATTGGTTGGTAAAATTTGGCATGCCAATCCCACCATTTAGACCTTGAGAAGGAAGCGCGAAAGGATACATATTACCATTTCCATTTCCATTCCCATTTGCATTTCCTCCAGTTAGTCGGATATTTCCACTTATTGGTGTGGCGTTTTGCTCATAATCACTCACATTCCTCATACCATTCTGAGAAAAGATTCCATCATTGTTCTGAGATATTGGCGTAAAATTCAGCTGAGAGCTAAATTTCATTGCTTGATTCATCAATGTATTTCTCGACCTCATATCCCTCTCACTATTTTCCCCTTCTGAATTAGTTCTTTCGTTGTATTCAGCCTCTTGTCTAGGCAAGACTGTAGGCAAAGTAAGATAATTAGACGCAGAGGCACTTGCAGCAGCAACAGCAGCACCAGGTGCAGGTGCAGGTGTAGGTGTAGGTGTAGGTGTAGGTGTAGATGTAGGTGTAGGTGCAGGTGCAGGTGCCTTGTCAGTCTGTTGATCACCAGCAGCAACCTTTTGCTTCTTTGCAGACGTTCCCGATCTCTTTCCTTTCTGTTTCTGATTCTTTTCCATAGTAGTAGGTCCACTGGGAACAATTTCAACGGGTATGCCCGGTACAACCACTTCACTGGTCTCATGAGATGTCTTGCTGTCTTTGACTAACTTGTCAGAAGATCCATTTTCGGATTTATGAGTTGTGGTGCCTGATCTTCTTCTAGCCTTGTTTGCATTATCTCGCGGAGCCGCACTTCTTTTAGAGTTAATGTTCTGCGCTTCTTTACTTCCCCGTCTTTGGCTCTTTTTTGCCGCAGCAGGCTGGGAAGGCTTGTCATCTTTAAAAGACTTCTCCAATTCAGTGCTCATCCATTTTAGCAGATCTTCTCTAGCAACTTTAACTCCTTCAACCAAAGACTCCATATGCCCTCTTAAATCAATCAAGCCACCATCAGAAGGCTCATGGTCAGAGGCCATTCTATCAGGTCTCCTTATTCTAGCTTTTCTCCCTTGCTTCTTGCACGATTTTTTTGGCTCTTTATTTGGCTCTCCATAGCTCGAGTGTTTTTCACCTCCAGGTTGTGACTGAGGTTTATGCATGGTTTTCTGATCACTTCCGTCAGGTAATAGACGAGTAGGAATTTTATGCTTCTTCTGGGTTGGCTCACTCACAGAACTAGGTCTTGACTGGTCATCACTCGATGAATCCACACCACAGTCATTTCTTCTGAATCCCCATCTTTGTTGGAATTGCTCATCCTCATCACTCATTTTAGAATGATAAACCACCTTAGTACAGATTTATGAAACGACAATGGAAGGGAAAGTTGACCACTGATCAAATAAAAAGAACAAAGCATCATCATCAGTTCTTCAAAAGACAATCAGAACTTCAAAATAATAGGTAATTCTGCAGTCTAACATAGCCTTTTACTGGAGATTTTGATTAATAAAAGTTCACAATCACACAAACATCAGTAAGAATGTAAGTTAAACATAACTTCTCTGAATACAATATAAAAGTTTAACCTATGCATGTTTAACATAATTTCTCTGAATACAATATGAAACAAAAAATCTTCGAGTTCATGTTAATCTAACCTACACCACCCTATACAGTAAACACGTATAGGTTACATAGATTTGTTTCGCCTCAAGTATCAAGCAATATGGAACAACTGTATTTGAAAAGAAGGAATATTATTTAGGCCAGAAACCACGCCTTTTTTCATTGCACACAAAGGAAACCACGTAACAGGAATCATATGGAGAGGAAAATAGCAAACAAAAAGTGGTTGAAAGAAAACGCATGAATGAACAGCAAACCTTGCAGATCAGAAACGATGACCAATGAAACACAGCTGGGAAATGCAATAACAATTTTCTTCTTACAGTTTACAGCCGGTGGAACATCAGTACCCTTTTTTATCTTTCAGCAGTCGGAGAAGACTGGAAGAGACATTCCTCAGCACAATCCTGTAAATAGGCTGTCTTGGTAACTGCATTTATATCCTTCCTCAGGGATCTTCACTAAACAAGGAATATAATGATACAATAGCTTACAATTTATGGTTAGTGAGGGTACTTTCTATCTGAGCACCGGTACTAGAATTATGACGATTAGCCACCTAGATATCAGACTGCTGTAAGGTTTAGATTATAGTTTACATACATTGTACACAAATATAAGAATAACGAGTAATTAATTTTTCTGACAAAAGGAGAAACCTGTTCTAAGCATGAGAATGGTTGCCTGATTTGGATGATTTATTAGCACATTAGTAAAAACATAAATACTAAACAATTCAAATCACCGAATGAATAAATGATAGTTAGTGATGAAATCTTTGATTTCCATAGAATGATTATTCATACAGCTATTTAGCGATTACACAATCTTTCCATGCAAATATCTGAAAGAAACTTGCATGTCATAATGTGACGATTTCAACATGTCAGCAATGAAGGGATAAACTCGTAACCCTATAGAATGCAGGGAATATTGTTCAGCAATTGAGGAACGGAATTCAGAGATCAGAACGAACCGATTACAGCAGCCATTGCAGCCATTTATCTCACGAACCACCAGGGCTAACACTGTCCAAATGTGACTGATATTTATTGTCAGTTGCCACCACACCAGCAATCACATATCCTTTAGGAGCAATAACTATAATGGAGAACAAAGACACGAAAGCAATCACAGTATAGCTTAGGATCAAGTATAATTAATACTTGAGACCTTAAGTATAACCCCGATGGAACGCGCATGTTACATCTATTCATAAGACGAGCCTTTCTGTTATGAGAAGAGAAGTACAGTAAACTTACAACAGCGGATTATACACTTACATGACTAAGTAGCACAAATAGAGTAATACACTTACAAAATTGTTGTCCTGATGTGGCTACCTAATTGTTAAAATGCCCGGTGAAAAGGCATTATTCGATGTCCAAACACCATAATGTGATCCAGCCTGCATATAGATGTGGAGATGAGGGAGTAATACATTAATCAGAGTCCAAACAAATTAGGGTGCAGCTTATTTTTCATTTATCACATCATCTCCAACATCAAGCCGGCACCTAATATGAGTTTCAATTTGCTTAATAAATAAGATTTGAGAAGCTTGAAGACTGATAGCTACTTTAATTTAGAATTTTATAGCCCCCATAATCTCCAAGGGACAATTTTCAGCAGCACACAAACATGACCTAGTCAATATTAACTTCAGGGAAACACGAATATTTGTTTATTAATCTGATATTACGATATTTCCCATTTGCTAATCAACTATTGGAAGCAAACAATGTATCTTGTTCTTGTCTCTGATCTAAGTACCAACATCATCTCATTAAACCCCTGTACGTGGGTGGAGCAATGGGCACTGGACAAATAAAGCTAAGAAAAGGTAATTTAGAGGGAAGTATACAATCAATATCTCTCCAAATAGCATCTTCCTTTACTGTTACCTCGTGAGAACCAACTTACGAAAAGATGAAGAATTTCAATAATAATACTACAAATATGTAACTGCAGAAACAGGACTTACCTTGACTAAATCAATGCTTGCCGAGACAAATTAGCCGCGAAAAGAATGAGACTATTCACTACATGCTTCTAACTTGTAGAGATATACATGGAACTAGGGAAGCAGATCAGTAAGAAGATGCTGGCCACTTTGTTCCACAAGCAGGAGGCTGACTTCAACATCAGCCATTCTTAAAGTCCGAGCTTTTAACAATACACATATGTCAGTGGCTCTCAGGTAACCTGCAATGCAACAAAAAAATAATTAATATATATTATTAGAAGTAAAGGCATTGTTATTATGGGAGCCAGAGAAGATATACAGTGGACTAAATATAAAAACCATACCGCCATGGAAATTCACTTGTGTCTATTCCAGCTTGGTGAAGCTCATCAACATACTGCAGTGCTTCCCGGCACTCCTCCCTGTCATCAAAGAATTCCTTTTTGTCACCTTCAATGTGATATGCCTCATGGCCCTTCCCAGCAACTACCTGCAGGCAGCACAACCAATCAAGTTCCGGCGGAAGTCTAGGGCTAAATGTTTCCACAGAGTATATTAGAATCTCAGAACTTACCACCATATCACCTTCCTCGCCCATTGCAACAGCACAACGTACGGCTACTCGCCTAATATCATGCAGGAAAAGCCGGTGACCATTTGCAAGAGGGGGATAATAATCATTCTCACCATGCTTCAGATAGTCTTGCATTGTCCATCCGATTCCAGACAACATGTCATCCAGTATGTCCACTTAACACAAAAGAATTTACACATCGATGAGTATTTGGTATGGTTTCTTAGTGGGCTAGTATTTTCCCCACTTGTATTCTTTTTTTTTTAAATGATCCCCACTTGTATTCTTAGATCTTACTTCAATACAAGTACAATTTTCACCCAAATAAAAATTAATAGAGTACTCTGTATTTGTTAACTTCACCAATAATCGTAAAGCAGTTAATTGCAGGTATAGGACAATTCAATATACAACTTTTGCAGGAAGGACAAACTAAGCACTAGCATACACATATCTTCATAAGCCCAAGTTTAACTTAACTCCTCCACTGGGTGGGGTGTTGCAAATTTGCAATATTTCAGTGTGATATACTGTATTTAGCAGTTGGGACAGCCCGAAACAAGATAACTCATATCAGAACATCACAAAACTATCTATATATGTTCAAATGCAAATATAGCAACAGCCCGAAACAAGATAACTCGTATCAAAACATCTATGTTCAAATGCAAAAATACCAACATCGATTTATGCTTCTAATATTATCACTTCCATTATCCAGATCAAATCAGATAATTAACTGCTAACTTACATGGATCTTCATTCCTGGGATTATCAGATGTCAGCATAGTTACATCACTTTTATCAGTTGCAATCTTTGTCAGCAGAGGTCTTTTTCCCCTCTCCTGCTCACCAGAACTGCCAATAACTGGTCCAGATAAAAGAAGTTCAGCCAACAAATCAAAATTAACTATCAAGGATTCAGGATGAAAAACTGATGCAACGTACCAGTGATAATCCTCCTCGGGTTAAGCTCCCTCACTGAATCAAGAAGTCTGGACAAGCCGTCGGGAGTACTAGCATGATCAACAATCACCCCAAACGCCTGTTCTTCATCAATTAATTCACATCTTCCAGGGACCGCATCAACCTCTTCAATACCCCTCACAATATCTTCCAACGGGGCGCCAACAGCAATTCCAACACCCACAGCTGCAAGTATATTGTAGATATTATGCTTCCCAAGCAACCCTGAAGATATCTCCAATATGCCCTGAGGAGTATTCACCAAGACAGTGGTCTCAAATAGCGAAAGCTCGTACTTTAAAGGATGAACATCTGCGTCCTTATTCTCCAACGCAAAAGTTATAACAGGTACATCAGGGTTCCCCTGTGCTATAAAGAATGGTGCATTTGGATCATCAATGTTGACAATCTTCCTATGTCTATCCGGATCAACCATCCTAGAGAATAACTTCCCCTGTGCAACCCTATACTCCTCTTCAGTCCCTTCAAAATCCGAATGATCCTTAGTCGAATTAGTGAACACCGCAATATCAAAATCAACTTCCTCACACCTACCACGAGCCAGCTCATTAGTGGAGGCCTCCATAACAACAGCTTCAGCTCCATTATGAAACATCTTAGCCATCAACTTCTGAACCAAGACAGCATCAGGACTAACACCCGGTGAATCCAACTTATTCTCACCATGTAAATAATACGCAACTGAACTCATCAAACCCGTCCTCAAGCCCATTGCTTCATACATCCCCTTAATCAAGAACCCAGTCGTGGTCTTCCCATGAGTACCCGTAACCCCAATTACCGACAAATCCCTGGTGGGGCACCTAAAAAACGCAGCAGCCAACGCAGGGAGGGCAGCATTAGTATCCTCAACAAGAACCAAAGCCTTACACCCCAAAGTCTCCTCAATATTAACCTCCTTACTAGCCACAACCGCGACAGCACCCCTCTTATCAGCCTCACTCAAGAACAAATGTCCATCCGTCTTACTCCCAACACAACACACAAACAAATCCCCAGCATTAACCAGCCTCGAATCGTGTTCAATTCCACTAACCTCCACCTCTAAATCACCATAAACCGAAACCGGCACAACCTTACACTCATCTAACAGCTCAGCTAATGCCATCCTAAATCTAGGTTCAATTATCCTAACTTTACTCTTACCAAAACTATCAAAATCATCAACATAATCAAATGAAGAAGCAGCATCATTATTCATATCAAACACATTTAACTTCTTACTCAAGCCACCATCTCCTTCTTCATCAGCATCATCATCGTCATCATCCACGCCCTTAATCTCACTCAATTCATCGATTTCCTCGAGATCGACAACTTCATCTGCATCCAATTCATCAGCAACATCTTCCAATTGTTCCGGTTTTTTACGCGGGTTCGGTTCAAGTAACCCTTTCTTGACAAACTCCTTTCTTTTTTGGGCAATCGCCTTGTCGATATCCGCAAATAAACCCTCCGACGTGGCGGAGGACCGAGCGGCGAAGTCATCGTCGCCGTCGTTGTCGGGGGCGTCCTCCACGTCGCGGATAGCGTCGAGGTAGACGGACTGATTGGCGGCGAAGTCGTCTTCTTCAAGTTTCCGGGCGCGGGCGGCTTGGCGCTTGATTTGCTGGAATTTGGAGACGCCGTGGGCGGTGTCTTCGGGGGATTCCGGCGGGTCGTCATCTGCTGGGTTGGGAAAGGTGTTGGTGTTTGCGGTGGCGGAGAGGGGTTTTGGGTGGTGGAGGAGGGGTAAGGGGCGGCGGTGGAAGGGGTATTTTGGGAAATTTACGGAGGTGGAAGGAGATGAGGTGGAGGAGAGAGAAAAGGGAGGGGGAGTGAGGAAGAGTTGAAGAGACATTGATGGAGTGGAGTGGAGTGAGTTTGAGTGAGAATCTTCAGGAAGAAGATGAAGGGAAAAAAGAGGGGTTTATTCAAGGGTTTTTGTTGGATAATGTTGTTGGGGAAAGGGGTGATTTGGGTAACTAACTACCCGTTGATACGAGTAACTGTTTTTGGAGCCAATAATTTAGCTTTATGAAGTTGATTAAGCATTTTTCATTTGCGAGTGAATGCGATTCGTATGAATCAAAAGATTGCACACCCTTGTAATGAGAAGTTAAACAATGACGTGATGAGGTGTAAAATAATACTATTTTCGATTTAAAGAGATTTTTCTATGTACCAATGAAACTCTCGTTTGCCTTAAAATCAAGTAGACGTAGAATTGGTACTCTCAATATGCCACCTTGAAATTGGAAGCCTTTAGCAAGGAATAAAAAAGGAATTTGGAGGTGCGGGGAATCGAACCCCGTGCCTCTCGCATGCGAAGCGAGCACTCTACCATATGAGCTACACCCCCTTATTTGTCAATCTCTAACAAATTTGTTAATTTTTTTAATCTTTTCAAAAAATCTATAGTATTATCTTACGTAGCCCATTTGGCCCAAACATTATGAGGCCATGGACCGGTCCAAACAGGGTACATATTTGGGTCAATGCTTTGAATGGCCTGACTTTTTTTTTTTTTTTTTTTTTTTTTAGCACATCATTTTTTATGCTACTCGTATTTAGGCAGGAAGTAAATTTTGTGGCTTTTTGCCAATAAATGTGAAACACTAAAAACTCTAAAAGTTAGAATCCAAAGAGATACCCTCAAAATGAATTAATTGTTTAAAGGTTGTTAACCCAAAAACTATATGTTGTGAAATAATTAGATAAATACTGCATTTTTATAAGTAGTCAATCTAAATTTATAACATTGTTTAAGAAGATGGATTCCTTTGTGGTCTTGGTATTAAGAATTCTTACAATTTTATTAATTGCAAATTACGTAGTACAAGGATTGACACGAATTCAAGAAATGGAGCTCGAGAAGCAACTACAAGTCATGAATGAACCTGCTATCAAGTCTTTTCAGGTATGTTTCTACTAAGATCGCACTTATATCTTTGTTTTAATAAGGTAACGAGTAACTTTGTAGATGACGGATGACTCCTAGATTTTGATATGTTCATATGTATGAAAATTTTAATATTATATCTTCATTCTTCAATGTTTAACAGACTAAGTACGGCGACATAATCGATTGTGTAGACATATACAAACAACCAGCATTTGATCATCCTCTCCTGAAGAATCATCTTATCCAGGTAGAATAATTACTCCATCACAATCTCATCTGAGCAATGTACATCAATAATAATGTTAATAAATCTCAGTTTTTCATAATTAAATGTTTCATTAAGTTTATATAATATGTGCCCCTTTCTTCTCTTCATAGATGTCACCCACAAACGACGACGTTCTAGAAAAAATTGATACTACATCAAAATTGAAAACGTTACAACTCTTGTCTAAAGATGGTACTCCTGTAAGGTGTCCAAAGGGAACTGTTCCCATAAAAAGAACTACTCGTATGAAGGAAGATTTTATGATGTCGAAATTTTCGCATTCATCCAATCTAAATTCAGTTTCAAATGCAGATGAACAAGTCGAATATGTAAGTGTTTTAACGTATCCTGGCCTATAATATCACTCGATTAATTTTACTTTTTCATTAGAAATTAGTCGAACTACTCTAAAAGTAAAATTACTCTAATAATTTTTTTTTTTTTTTTTTTTTTTTTTTTTTGGGTGAAGTCTGCAGGTCTTGAAATGATAGCTAACAATACAGGAGTTCATGGTATGCTTAATATATGGGATCCTAATGTAGCAACTCATCAGTTTTCTGGTGTTTATATTTATGTTGCAAGTGAAGATAAATCCAACGTTATTCAAGCAGGGTGGTCTGTAAGTACTAGCTCAAATTTAACTCTTTTGGACTAAATCTTCAAGGGAAAGCTCAATTTTAAATCCTACCTTACATTAATTATCGATTACTAAAAATATGTCTCAACATGCATTTACATGCTCGTATATTGTTAAATAATCACATTTTTTTCGTTTGTCAGGTGGATTTCATTGATTACAAGGTGAATACGACCAGGTTATATGGATATTGGACGGTAAGGCCACCACGTACTAGTAATTCTTTCTTCATAACTCCCTAGCTAAAATTTGTTCATTTTGACTCCTGTATTGAATGCTTCCTCCGTTCTTTTCATTTGACATTAACAAATGAAAAATGCGAATAATTTGTAACTGTTTTTCTCTTACATTTGATGGTTTTTCATTTCATTGCAGAAAGACGGAGGAAAAATTACAGGTTGCGTTGACCTCCAATGTCCAGGATTCGTACAAGTCAGTCCTGATCCATACACTCTGGGCTTGGCAATCGAAGCGGGTCCCTATGTCCCCGGGTCATTGGATCAGGCTGAGATGCCTCTATCAATAAAGCAGGTATATATCATTACGTCACAAAGACTCGGATAATAGTAAAACCGTATCACAATAACTTATTGTTCGTCCTTATAACAAGTAAGGTCGATAAACATGACACATGAAATACTATTGTAACAATTTGTTTGGTGATTTAATACAGGATGCTAAAACAGGTAACTGGTGGGTTAACCTCCCAGGAACTAACCTTGGCTACTACCCTAAAGAGCTATTCACTACCTTAGCAGGCGGGGCGGCCCGACTAGGATGGGGTGGGATAGTAAAGAGCCCAAAATCAGAGCCGCTTCCGGCTATGGGAACAGGGCTATTCCCTGAAGAAGGAATGTACAAAAGTTGTTACATAAGGAGGTTAAAGTATTGGGACATGTCTCGTACAAAAGTTGAGCCTGAACAAAGTCAAGTTCAAGCTTTTAATACAAAGCCTGAATGTTACAAAGTCTCGGATATTATAGATGGTGGTAGTTTTGTAGGACAGTATATGTTTGTCGGGGGACCTCCTTGTAAGCTTTAAGATTTGACAACTTTGTTAATTGAAAGAATTATTGAACCCTTTTATTCTTCGTTTCGACGCATATTTGGCCATTTGGTCAATTGGGTATCAAAAGCCTCGGTTTTAAGGTCAATCGGAATTTGGAAACAATCTCTTTGTTACTTGAACGGGAATGTTTCGTACGTGAAATGAGAGTAGTACATTGTTACATATCCAGGGCAAATGTTACAGGCCATTGTATATGTGTGATAGTGGTGGAAAAGCAAGGCATTATACTCCGTATGTTTTTTGGAGAACCTCGTGACCGTAAATTTTGATAAATGTTCCAAAAAACAAAAGGAATGTAACGATGTTGCTATGTGCGTTATTTGGAAACAAATGTTAAAGGGCTAATGTCTTAATATTGTGAACTTTGTCATGTTGGTCCAAAATAAATCCCCATATCTTGTATTATAATCTACTGATTAAGACATAAATCAAAACAGCTCAGGATTCCCAAAATAAATGATTATGTACCATAAATAACAATTAGAAAATCATTTAAAAGTAGAAAGAAATATGTAGGAAAAATACTCAGCAAATTATTATTGTCTACTTAAGCAACTTAAGCCTGATTGTGTTCTCATCCAAAATATGGTTTCTATGGAGCTCATCAGTAAGATGAAAATGCTTGTGATTTTGTTATTTTTTGTGCAAGGATTGACGGCAATGTCATCTGAACAAGAAAGCGTGATAGAGAAGCAACTGCTGAAAATCAATAAACCCGCCGTCAGGAGTTTCAAGGTGACAATTCGACTCGTTTGTTCAATTCTTTTCATTTGATTTAAATTTCTCTCACGTATTAGACTTTATGTTAAATGTACAGACAAAGTATGGTGACGTATTGGACTGTGTGGACATACACAAGCAACTCGCTTTTGATCATCCTCTACTAAGAAATCACTCTATACAGGTTCGTATATATACCACTGATGATATAATTCTGTTTTCGACATTTCGTTTTCTAAGACTCCGAGTTTCAATTTCTTTGCAGATGAAACCAACTTTCCCTGTGAAATCTTCAATGGCTCCACAAATTTTGCCAAAGAACGTAAAATGCCCTAAAGGAACTGTAATGGTAAGAAGGGTGCAGAAGGAAGACATTTCACAGTCGAAATTTTCAAAGAATTGGGTCAGTCCTACGACCTCAAATTCACAAGACTCTGTCGCAAATCAAATTTCTGCAGGACATCAAGTAAGTGGCTAGCTAATAAAACTCGAACCACATTAGTAATAAAATTGGTAGCCAATTGTTCTGTTTGATTATGTAATTAGGTCGCAACTATGACTGTCCGAATGAAATCCATTGGAGTTCACGGTAACGTCAATGTATGGGGACCAACTGTGGCAGCAAATCAGTTCAGTTCAGCTCTAATTTACGCTGCGAGTGATGATGGATCGTCTCAAAATTATATAGCAGCAGGGTGGTCTGTAAGTATATAAAATTGCTTCTGTTATTTCACCATGTAAAAATGTTCATATGTTCATTCTTCAGTTCTTTTCTTTGTGTTGTTACATTTTGTCAGGTGAATTCGTTTTTATATCCGAATAATGGTGATACCCGGCTACACACATTTTGGACAGTAAGAATTCTTACTAGGCGACTTTTTTCATACTAGAGTAAATTATTACCCCGTTTACTAAAAATGCGAGTCACAGTTTCCAATATTGTGAACAAAAGTGTGTATTATTGGCGAGTAATAAATTTTGATGTTTGGAATCAATTTCAGGCAGATAGTGGCAAGAGTACAGGATGTTTTAATTCAGTTTGCCCAGGTTTTGTACAAGTTAGTGAAGACGTTGCCCCTGGACTAGTAATACACCCCTTGTCAATATTTGAAGGAGCTCAATATGAGTTTCCAATCAGTATAAGACAGGTAAAATTTTCGAAAATAAAATTCCAACTTTTATCGTGTGGGGTCTTGTCTTGTACATGACTTACTCTTTGAAGGGCAAGAGGTGACGGAAAATATGGATGGTATGACTTACACTTGACTAATTGACTAAATCCTTTTTTTTTTTTTTTTTTTTTTGTTAACAAATGGCGAGTACAGGACAATACAACAGGGAATTGGTGGATTTATTTCGGAAATAAATACGTAGGGTACTACCCGCCACAACTCTTCACCACCCTAAAAGGCGGCGCAGACGGAGTCGGATGGGGAGGGGAAGTTGCTGGTCCAACAACAGATCCCTTTCCTGGAATGGGAAGTGGCCACTTTCCAGACTTAGGCCCTAAAAAAGCATGTTACATTTCTCAAATGGAAGTGTTTAATAGCACAGGTCAAACCATTAATCCTGACGCAAGCGTCCTCCAAACGTACGAAAGCAAATCTGAGTGTTACAAAGCTTTATATGGAGGACAGTTAATGTTTTTTGGTGGACCTCCTGGTTGTAAAAGTTGATCAAACTACTCTAATAATCTCTCTCGATTTTCTGTGAAATTAACATTTGATTTAAACATTTGATTTTCTCTCTAATAACATTCCAAGATCCTCTTCTTTTTGTCTTATTACTAGTTTTAGCAAACTCTACCAACTCTACCAAAAAATAACTCTAGGGGATTCTCACCCGATTTAAACTGATTTAAGCAAATAAATAATGTTGACTCCGAAAATTTTGTGTGAGGAGTAGTATTTTGTAAGATCGATTTTTTTATCCTTTTTTGCGTAGCCGGGTTCGTACATTCAATGCAAGCCCGTTAAACTAAAATTTCAATTCATAAATACTTTTGTATTTACTCCAAGAACTCCTTCAAAAAGTTGACTCTATACTACCCAAAGTCGATATAAGAAATTAACACCCTAAAAAGAAAGTGAATCATCAGGGATTTTCACACTAATTAATTTAATGGTGTCACGCACACATTATTATATAAGCAACTCAAATATTTGATCTTTCAAAGAAAACCTTAGTAGAACTTACAAATGGTCGAATAATGGAGGCATATCCCTTCATATTACTGATCGTATTAACAATTTTTATTTTGTTAGTACAAGGATTAGTAGCCACACATATCAAAGATGAAAACTTGGAGTTAAAGAGACGACTTGAGATGATCAACAAACCGGCTACAAAGACCTTCGTGGTATCTAAACTAATGTTTCGTTCTATGATATATCACTTTGATTAAGGCTAATTGTTAGCTTAATTGATATTTCTGTATGTATATGTGAATATGCATACTCCGTATATGTTTAATTGATTTCATTTGCTTAATCAGACTAAGCATGGTGACATTTTGGATTGCGTCGATATCCATAAACAATATGCTTTCGACCATCCATTGCTTAAGAATCATACTATACAGGTTAGTCGTCGTTAATCACTATGTTTGGACTAAGCTAAGACGATTTTGTTGTTGTTGTATGTACGTAGTTATAATATATCGCGTTTCTAAAGTAATAGTGTCGTTAATTTTTATAACATCTAATCTAAATCATGCATGCAGATGAAGCCTACTAGTACTGGTAGGGCAATTTCTAATAATCGCACTTCATCAGAATCGACATCTTCCCATTTTTTACCCAAAAGCATGACATGTCCAAAAGGAACAGTTCCAATCAGAAGAATTCTTAAGGAAGATCTGTTAATAAAGAAAATCCCACCATTGTCTGGCACAAGATTATCATTTCCATCTTCCAATAATGTTTCGATTAACCTTGAAGGGCAACGTATAGTAAGTAATCCATTTTTCCGTTAGAAATTTGAAATTGTGTCGAAATAATTCAATTTATGGAAGATGATATGACGTACTTGTTACTTAAGTTACAATTGTAGCTCAAATATTACCTATAAGTCGTTACACTCGAACTCCCGATTAGACGACGGGCTAAATATTCTAACGTTATTTCAATAATCTGTCACCAGATTGCAGGCATCATAGCACCTGCAGTAAACTTGGGTGCATCAGGCAAGATCAATGTTTGGTGTCCACAAGTTGAAGCTGACCAATACAGTTCTGCTTCTCTCTTCGTCGCAACTGGGGATGAATCAACTAGCAACATTGTTCAAGTAGGATGGACTGTAAGTTCCGTAAATCTTAATCTCCAACTAGATTATTCATTCCCGATATAGCGATATATATAAAACTGTTCACGCTTCATATATTGCAAATCTAAGTATTAATTAAACGTAATTTCGTGACATGTCTAACGGTGTATTTTTCTCAATAATGAAGGTTTACCCGGCTTTGTTTCCAACAGACGTTCGTTTTTTTATATATTGGACCGTAAGTAATTCACCTAATTAACGTACATATCAATTAATTATAATTTTCAAATTTATCCTATGTTAACACGCACGAATGAAAATGTTACTATATATACACAAATACTGCAGAAAGACGGTGGCCAAACCACGGGGTGTTACAACTTGTTATGTCCAGGCTTTGTGCAAGTTAGTCTAAAGACTTACCTTGGCGCACCAATAAGCCCTATTTCAAGAAGATGGAAAACGCAATATTTTATTTCTGTTGAAATACGGCAGGTAATCACTAGCCGTTGGGCTTAACCATTCGAGGACCTGAACTTTCACGTTTCTTTTTTTTGTTTAGGATAAACTAGTTTGCATGCCCGGTCCGCGTTAGGGCTGTACATCTACATTGTTATATTCATTTTATATAAATGTCAATTTACCTTTGTTATAATATTAATAGCAACACTATTATTTTCCATAAATTAGCTTATCACCCTATATAATCACCATAAATTATATTATTTTCCATAAATTAGCCAATAATTTCCATATTATGTAATTACTTAGTGCTATCTAATTAATAAATGTCAAATGTCGTCCTAGAAAAGACTTGGTTTCAGGTTTTAATATATAGTATTAGATAAATTTTTATTTCTCCGCCATTAAGGAATTTAATTAACACCGTCAATCTAATGTGGCACTATAATTCATATTTGATGACGTATTTGGTATCGATACATACACATGCATGCAGGATATAAGGACTAAGAATTGGTGGGTGTACTTTGCTGGAGAGGCGATAGGCTACTGGCCGCCGGCGCTATTTGATACGTTAGCGAAAAGCGCAACGAGAGCTGGATGGGCAGGGGAAGTCTACACTCCAAGTTCAAAGCCCCCTCCAGATATGGGGAGTGGTTTACAAGCAGATCCAGGAGGAGAAAAAAGAGTTTGCCAAATGACAAACCTCAACATGCTTTCTCCTGAGTTATTCCCCCAAAAGAGAGATATCCAGTATGATGTGACTGAGTACGCGTACACCGTGCTTTATGACAATTATGGTGATTGGGGAAATTACATCTTTTTTGGTGGACCTAACCCATTTAGGCCCATGTAACCTCATTAATCGTAACTACTAACTACAACGATTATGGGTGAATGTAATAATTTTGTTAAGACAATGATTATTGTTATTTCAACAAACTGTTTTCAGGATGTTTTTCTAACTCCTTCCTACCCTTACATGTTCCATCAAAACAAACTTTAAGCTTATTTGACCAAAGTAGAGTACCCGTAGTTTATTTGGCTAGAATTTTTAAGCTACTCATAGTAGATTTGATCAAAGTAGCTTATCTGACCAAAATATAGAGGATTTTAGGATCTCATTAACTAACTACTTTTTTGGGTCTTGAACTTCGCAAAATCGGTAAAATCAGCACTTCCAAACTTTGTCAAAAAAAAAAAGGACCTCCGATCCGTTGCCTTCCGTTTGTTAAATGTTAAGCCGGACATATATATATATATATATATATATATATATATATATATATATATATATATATAGTGAGGATCATAAGAGTACTCCTTTTTAGGTGAGTACTGCGCACCAATTATCAGCCGTACGATCAAGCACTTTCGACGCCCCTGATTATGCCACCTGTTGTTCCCTAGAAAAGAAACTGGTCTCCAATTTTTTTTCCCAATTCCCACCATTTTCAATTTGTTTTGTTTCTCTCTCCTCCAATTCTCCTCTCCTCGACATTTTCTGTCTCGTTTCCCTCGCTCTCATCTCGCCTTCCTTGCGTCGAAGCCGCCACCTCCGTCGCCGGTGACGCCACCTTCGTCGCGTCTGGTACAAGCCGCTACCTCTCCTTGCTCTACGCCGGTGCGATCTCTCTTTCTTCTCAGCTTCACTCTCTTTCCTCGTCGTCGCAGGTTTCGATTGTCGTCGCTGGTTTTGATGATCGCCGCCACCGCCTCGGTCGCGTTACCTCTCATACTCGTCGTCGCCCTCTCTACGATTTTCCGTAAGATCTGTCTAGATTTTTTTTATTGTTTTGATTGATTTGTCCTGATTAATTCGATCTATGTATATTATTCCTATTTTGCTCCCATTTGTTTTGTAATTTGATTTTAATTCGCTGCAATATGTGTTGTTTGAGAGAAATGTTGATTTTTTTGGACGAATTTGAGAACTTCGACGGCGCTCTGGCGACCGATTGAGAACTCCGGCTATGTTTGAGTTAATCGTACGTTTCAATTGAGTCACATTCTTGTTAGTATTGATCGAATCTAGCTTAATTTTTATGATTTAGTTGTTAATTTTGTATTATTTTATGATGTGATTTTGTGGAAAATTTATTTGATGTTTCTGGTAATTTTATCATCAGGCTTTCGCCGATCTATTACTCGCCGTCGCTGATGATATTTAGGTTGTTATTTGTTGTATTCCGATTGTTGTTGTTGTTATTTGTGGCGGCGACAGTGGTGGATGGTTGCGGTGGTTGTGGTCACTGGTTGTTATTGTATGGATAATCTATAGGCCAAACCTGTCATTCTATGGGATGTGTTTGTTATTGTATGGATAATCGGTGCCATTGGATGGACACTAGGCGTCATTGTATGGACAGTTGGTGTCATTGTGTGGACATTGTTGTGTCATTGTATGGACAATGAACACCATCGGATGGAGGTGTCACTGTTCGGACACTCTTGTGTCATTATATGGACAATTGGCGTCATTGGATGGAGGTGTCACTGTATGGACACTCTTGTGTCATTCCATGGAGGTGTTATTGTATGAACTGTAAGTGTCATTTCATGGAGAGTGAGTGTCATTGCATGGAGTTATGCGTCTTGTGTGCCCTGTTGTCGTGTTGTCTTGCTCTCTGTCCATGATTGTTTGCTGCTGTGTTAAGATGCTATATTGATTGGATTATGACCGAGTTTATGGTGGGGTAGTCTAGGTTTGTGCTTTAGTGTCATGCTTGTTAGTGTCTGGAGTAGTCTATAGAGTAGCAATAAGAGACTATAGTTTCGTCATTTTTACACAGGTTTGTTTCAAATCTTGAAGCATAGAGTAGTTCGTAGATACGAGTTGTAGTGGATATTTGGTTGTACTTTCTCCAAGGATGGGATTTGAGATGGTATCGAAGTAAGCTTAAGTGTTTTTTTCTAGTTAGTATATGCAATGTGGATGCGAAAAATGTAGACAAACTATGTAGATGATCAATGTCATTTCATACTTTGTGTTTTTTCTCTTTAAAAGCCGGCTAGCTCAATTGGAAGAGCATCGTGTAATGCACGAGGTGTGGGTTCGATTCCCACGTCGGCTACACAACTGTATAGACTTTTAATTTAATTCTAATTGTGATTCCAATGTCCATTGAATCTACAAAGATGGTGGACGTTTGTTTTAGCGTGAAGAGTCAATTTCACAATCATTGTTTAGAGAGCTCATGTAGGAATTGAACCTACAACACTTGTGCATATATGCACTAGTGTCATACCAATTGAGCTAGGATTTCATTAGTTCCATTAATATATCACTGGAATTGTGTAAATGAGAAGCTCTTTCATATGGAGTAGTTAGTCCACCAACAACCGAAGCAAGCGCTGAGCTTGTGATGGAAGAGCATGCCTCTTTACTGTTTCACAAACTAGCCAACGAAAGTTGTATTAAAACCAGAAGGTTAGAGAGGTACTAACGTCCTCAAAATCAGGTCACCAAGCACCATAGAAGGATAGAGTGACACAAGTTTGTCGATAGAATGACACAACCACAGAAGACACAATTAGTATCATGCATTTAACATAGAATGACACACGTTTGTTCATAGAGTGACACAAGTTTGTCGATAGAGTGACACAACCATAGAATGACACAATTAGTTTCTTGCGTTTAACATAGAATGACACACGTTTGTCCACAGAATGACACACGTTTCACAAGCTTGTTTATAGAATTACACACGTTTATACATAGAGTGACACAGGTTTGTTCATAGAGTGACACAAGTTTGTCGATAGAGTGACACAACCATAGAATGACACAATTAGTTTCTTGCGTTTAACATAGAATGACACACGTTTGTCCACAGAATGACACACGTTTCACAAGCTTGTTCATAGAATTACACACGTTTATACATAGAGTGACACAGGTTTGTCCATAGAGTGACACAAGTTCGTAAATAGAGTGACACACCATTGTTCATAGAAGTACACAACCATATAATGACACACGTTTGTACATAGGGTGACACCGGTTTTTACATCAAGTGACACAAGTTTGTCCACAGAGTGACAAGGTGTTTTCACTCAAAAAATCAATCTCAAACCTAGTGTCATTTTATTGTTCAGCAATTGTCATTGTATTTTCCATGAAATCTAAAAGTCTCAAACCTATAAATTTAATTCTAAATTTAGATCGTTCAACTAACATTCAAAAAATAGTGTCATTATATTGTTTAGTTGGTGTCATTGTATTTTCCACAAAATTATAAATCCGAAAACCTAGAATTATAGGATTGAAACAACAACAACTGGAATGAAACAAATCAAATTGAAACAGATCAAATCCAACTACATTTTCTGGACAAAGAACAACAAATTGAAACAAATCAAGCAATTTTTTCAGAAATCGAGAAAAAGAGATGCGTCGTAAAGAAATTACAATAAAAAGCAAATAGAAATCTCACCGAATGTGCGATTCGTACATTGATTTTAGGCGTTCTCATCGTTGATGTAGATTGGCTTTGATTCCATGTAAATTCGAAGCCCAGATGTGAGAAATTTGATGAACTTTTGTGAAGTTTTTGGGGATTTGCAAGAGGTTGAAGAGAGAGAAAGAGCAGGAGGGGGAGGAGGAGGAGAGAGAAAGTGAGAAAAGATTGTTATGATCAGAGGGAAGTCTGGAATGCTGACCCCTTTCTTTTTTTTTTCTTTTTTGGTTCAATATATGCGGCTGTCATTCTATGTGACACGGACTGTCATTGTACAGTGGTGCGCAGTTCTCACGCGAGCGAGAGTTCACACCTGATCTCGTCTGTATATATATATATATATATATATATATATATATATATATATATATATATATATGAAAGACCTAAACTTGTTGCAAATTCAACTGCAAACCGACAAGAAAAACCAAAAGTGATGATTTTACCAAGACAAATCTGCATCTTTTAAGACAAATATGTCCATTATATGGAACAAATTAATCTGTTTTGGCGATAGTAATTAATGGATTGGCAAAATCATCACCCAAAAGCAATAGAAAGACCTGATTGATGCATGAAATATTGAAATAATAGCACTAAACTCCAACAAAGTCGCGCTTTAAATAAATTTTCATTAATTTCCCTTGTATTTAGAAAAAAGGCTGTTTGTATATCCTCACCCAAACAAAAACAAAAAAAAAAAATCATTAAGAAACGGAAAAGGGAGAAAAGGGAAGTGAATCATCAGGGATTTCCACACACTAAATGTACATTGATGAAATGGTTCATTGACCATGATTAATGGGATTGATACAATAACTTCACATACACAATACACATACATGAACTTGATTATTTAATCTTCAATGTGAGCATTGTTAGATAACCAACTGAGCCAAAAGTCTAGACTGATGGTTAGAGCACCCACAATGGTCTTATACTTCAACACGCCCCCTCACGCAAAGGCCCACTTGGGCTTGAAGCGTGGGTAATTCACTGGCCCACAAACACAACACTTAAACTGAGCTCTTTTTATTAAGGCTCCAACACAACAAAGGAGGGGGCTACCAGGATTCGAACTCGAGACCTCAGGATCGCTGAGGCTCTGATACCATATAAAAAATATAACGCACACTATTTAGAGAATTCATAAACTCAATATAATTCGTAATAACTTGTTTACAATGACCTTAGGTAAACCCTATTTATACTAATACATAACTTGACCCTTACGAAACCCTAACGCACAATATATTCCTAACATATCATATTTCTAAATTACATACTCGTAATATGGTAATATTCCTTAACCCGAATACCCAATGTCCTCTATTACATGTTAGATAACCAACTGAGCCAAGAGTAGTCACCTATGGCAGCTTGCCAGGCTGTGGGCTGACCTCACAGACCAACACGGGTCCTTCCGGCGCAGTTTGACCTCACTCGTGCGCACCCTAGGAAACTTCCCAGGAGGTCACCCATCCTGAAATTGCTCCCAGTCAAGCACGCTTAACTATGGAGTTCTTATCACATGGGCTTCCTAAAAGGAAAGTCGACTTTGTTGGTATGAGTAGCACTATCATTCCTTTTAAGCACCTCATATGAGCTCTTAATCTTTCAGGGATCTCCTCTGAAATTCGGGGTATTACATTCACCCCTTCTTAAGAAAGCAACGTCCTCGTTGCGACTGACAGCCAACCATAGTCTAGCTCCAGGATCTTTCCCCCGTTAGGCTGCTGACCTGGGCTCTCCTGACCACAAGATCAACACGCGGTCGCAGGGTTGCTCTGATACCATGTTAGATAACCAACTGAGCCAAAAGTCTAGACTGATGGTTAGAGCACCCACAATGGTCTTATACTTCAACAAGCATCAAGCAACTCAACTAATTGATCTTCAAAGAAAAGCTTCGTAAATTTCACAAATGGAGGCACCTCCCTTCATATTACTGATCGTATTAACCGTTTTTATTTTGTTAATACAAGGATTAGTAGCCACACATATCAAAGATGAAAACTTTACGCTAAAAAGGCGACTCGAGATGATCAACAAACCTGCTACAAAGAGTTTCGTGGTATTTATTATCCTAATCTTTCTATGCTATGTCACTTAATCAAGGTGAATTAGCTTGTTAATTTCTGATGAATACGTATAAATATTTACGCATTGATAAAATTACTTTTATTTGTTAAACCAGACCAAGCACGGTGACATTTTGGATTGTATTGATATCCATAAGCAATATGCTTTCGACCATCCGTTGCTTAAGAATCATACTATACAGGTTTGTCGCACCATACTCAAACCCTAAGGTCTTGTTGTATGTTGTCGTGATATATACCGTGTTTCTAAAGTAGTATCGTTATTTTTCTAAACATCGAAATAATGTTGCAGATGAAACCAACTAGCAATGCAATTGCTACTACTAATCGCTCTTCAGAGTCGACATCTTCCCAATTTTTACCGAAAAACATGAGATGTCCCAAAGGAACTGTTCCAATCAAAAGAGTACAAAAAGAAGATCTTGTAATGGAGAAATTCACACCATTGTCTAGTACAAGGTTATCATTTCGATCTTCAAATAATGTATCCAACGATGATGAAGGACGCCACGAAGTAAGCAATCATTTTCCCATTAGAATTTTAACTTTGACGACTACGTTTTGGATGAACTTGTTACATACGACAGATTTTGAAAACGAGCCACTAAAATACTCAAATATTACCAATGACCGTTGCAAATAATGATTTCGTGGAACGGGTTCATACAAAAGTTTACCACTGGTATATATATACTCGATTTTATTCTTTGTAATATATTACTTTAATTTGTCATCAGGTTGCAGGCATTATAGCAGCTGCTGTAAACTTGGGAGCAACCGCTTCTATCAATGTTTGGAGTCCACAAGTCGACGCTGACCAATATAGTTCTGCATCTCTCTTCTCTGGTGCCGGGAATGACGAATCAACTAGCAACGTTGTTCAAGTAGGATGGATAGTACGTTCCTTAAATCTTAACCATACATACACATCTTATATTACATCTATATATCTTGATATCGCCGTGCTAGGTTCATGCCTGATTTAACTGTTCATGCTTCATATATTGCATACGGAGTATATATTACACTAGTCCGTAAATGTAAATTTTCGTGACATATGCAATGTGTAACGGTGTATTTTTCGTTTTAAAGGTTCACCCGGCTTTGTATCCATCCTTCGTTCGGCTATTTACATATTGGACCGTAAGTATTTAATTTTACGTAGCTAGCAAATCGTCAATTTTCAAAGTTATCTAGAGTAATTAACACGAAATGCAAAATGTCGAATATTGCAGAAAGACGGAGGCCAAAAAACGGGGTGTTACAACTTGTTATGTCCAGGCTTTGTGCAAGTTAGTCAAAAGATTTACGTTGGCGCACAAATAAGCCCTGTTTCAAGACGATGGAAAACGCAATATTATATCAACGTTGAAATACGGCAGGTAATAATCGGTAGCAAACGTGTGATAATTACGAGTTATTGGTACTAATTCACCTAAATTCGGATAATTTTAATTTTTAAAGGTATCTGATTAGTTATAGTCAAATAATTCAAATCAATTCAAATCAGATAATATACAAAGATTTATTTGCTATGGTTAGGACATAAGGACTAAGAACTGGTGGCTATACTACGCTGAAGAGGCGGTAGGATACTGGCCGGCGGCGCTATTTGACACGTTAGCGGGTGGCGCAACAAGAGCAGGTTGGGCAGGGGAAGTCTACACCCCATATTCAAAGGCGCCTCCAGATATGGGGAGTGGTTATCAAGGAGATATAGGAGGATATAAAAGAGTTTGCCATATGTATCACCTCAGCATGCTTTCTTCTGAGCTTTTTCCTCAGAGTAAAGATCTCCAATATGTTATGACTAGCCCTATAGCATACAAAGTGGTCTATGACAAGTATGGTGACTATGGAAATTACATCTATTTTGGTGGGCCTAAACCATTTGAGTAAATCATAACTGTAATGTATCAGAAAGATGATTTTGTTAAGACAATGATTACTGTTACGTTGAAAATTATCGAAAGATTTATATTTTACATTTCTTTTTGACATTTTCTTACTCAGTTATCAAAACCTTCTTCCTAAGGATGGAGCAATTATGCATACGATGAAGTGCAAATAATTTCTTACGAAATTGAGAAAACTCGATACGGTCTATGACAATAGCTAGAATCATTTTTCAACTTCAAAGGCTCTTGGATTCCCAATCCATTACGGAGGACTAATTACAATTCTTAGTTACAACCAAACAAATCTAATCTTCTATTAACCAAGTTAAGAAAAAAAAAAAAACATTCAAAAACCTTAATTTTCTTTTGTAATGTATCCTATTCCAGCCCCATGTTCACCCGTAAGATACATTGCCACAGGGCACATACATAAAAGAAGTCAAATGTTAAAAGTATACCGTGTAGACACTTAAAAACAATTAATTTTATTATCTTAATTACCAGTATCATATGTGATTCATATAATAAATGCACATTCACAAATTTTATTAATCTTATCTTATCCAATGTAGGAAGTTATAGTAGCTATGTTTCCTTTCAAAAAAAAAAAAAAGAAAAAAAAAAAAAAGTTCAATGTATGTCTTCACAAACCAGCAAAAGTGCTTAAACATAATTAGCTGTTGATCTTTCAAAGAAAAGCTACTCGTAAATGGAGGCACCTCCCTTGTTATTATTGACTGCATTAACAGTAATTACTTTGTTAATACAAGGATTAGTAGCAGATGAACACTTGATGTTGGAAAGACATTGCTTGGTAGAACATTATCATCTCCATCGACTAATAATCTTTCGGCTTAGCAAGGGAAACACGAAGTTAATTACGATTTTAAAGACTCCAACCTTTTCAAGCAATAATTGTTTTCATGAAACAGACTCGTACAAAAGTTTACCAAATTAAACAACGCAAAGACGTATTTTTGTAACAATTTCTCATTAGGTTGCAGCTCTGGTAGCGTCTTCAGTAAACTTAGGAGCATCCGGCCATATCAATGTGTGGAGACCAGAAGTTAAAGCTGGCCAATTTAGTGCTGCTGCTCTCTATATTGCAGCTGGTTCCGGTTCAGCTACCAACAGTATTCAAGTCGGATGGATTGTACGTTCCTTAAACCTTAACAAGGCCGGTCTCTTGATATCGAGCTAGGTTTATGCTGCAATAAACTGTCTACGCTTTTTCGTTAATGCACTTCTCATGACACTCCTAACCGTCTAATTTCTCAAAATCTTTTGTTTTGAAGATTAATCCAGATTGGCACTCACAAAATTTTGTAACGTAACCCCCAAAATAAAAGAATCTCCGATATGTTATACTACACAAGTACGCATAACCAAGGGATCGAAACCCATCTAAATGTTCCTACTGACCAAGTTCAAGAAGTTGACTTGTAACTAGTAACGTTCCGGCCTTAATTGAGGGAGTCGCGTGTACTTCTTCTACCAAACTAAGATACACAACCAAAAGTAAAAAAAGTACAAACCTGAAAACATCAGTAAAAAAATTCATTAATTAGTTTCACATACATTCATCATGAACTTTGTTACTAGTACTGTATTATACATGACCATTTTAATTATATAATTAATGCACATTCATAAACTTCATTAAACCTCATTAATCAATCAATTATATTAGTTCAATTTTTCACAAACCAGCAAAAACAGCTTAATTTTGATCAGTTTTTGATATCTTCAACGAAAAGCTACTCACAAATGGAGGCGCCTCCCTTCTTAATACTGATTGTATTACCAGTAATTGCTTTGTTAATACAAGGATTAGTAGCCACCGTTGTGAAAGATGAACACTCGATGCTGGAAAGGCGACTCAGGATCATTAACAAACCGGCTATAAAGAGTTTCGTGGTATATATATACTATTGTCTTGTCAATCTTAATAGCCGATTAGCTTGCTAAATTCTTTATGCAAATCGTTACTTAGAGATATTCATGCATGTTAATTTTGTTTAATTTTATTGGCTTAATCAGACAGAGCATGGTGACATTCTGGATTGTGTTGATATTAATCGGCAACATGCTTTCGACCATCCATTGCTACAGAATCACTCTATACAGGTTCATCGTTAATCATCCTCTTCTGCGGGCTTTATAGTTCTTGTCGTCATTAAGATCGTGTTCCTACTTCCTAGAGCAATTCTGGTTACTAACATCTTCAAATGATATGCAGATGAAGCCTACTGGTACAATGGACGAAGGAACAAAGTCGCCAAAACCAGTCAGAAATCGCACTTCAGATTCGACATCTTCCCAATTTTTACCAGAAAACATGAGATGTCCCAAAGGAACAGTTCCAATCAAAAGAATACAGAAGGAAGATCTTATAATGGAGAAATTTCCACCACTCTTTGGTAAAACATTATCATCTCCAACTTCCAATAATGTTTCGAATGAAGGGAATCACGAAGTAAGTAAATCATCTTTCAACTTTAACTGTGTTGAACTATCAAAGGCAAGTACGATTTTTACTAACCTGTTTTTAACAATCTCTTTTGCAAATGAGTCACTGATAGAACTAGGGGTGTGCAAAAAAAACCGCCAAACCGAAATCCGAACCGAAAACCGATTTACTCGAACCGAAAAAGCGGGTAACCGAACCGATAAAATGCGGGTTAGGGTCGCAACTTTGTGTGTATGCGGTTAACCGAACCCGAACCGAAAGTGGACATAATGCTTATTTTCAATAAATTAGGTTATAAGTCAATTAATTCACAAGTCTAAAATAAGATAATTAATCCAATATGTTGTTAAAATTCACTTGTTTGAGGGAAATAATACATAAATTAATTGAAGTATCGACGTATAGTGGAATCTTAATATTTTATCCATCAATTTTACTTAATTTGGTAGGTCAAATAGTGTCCCCGTACTAAAACATTACCCGATTAAACCGAACCGACAAATCCGTTTAACCGATGTGCGGTTAACCGAACTAACGGTTACGGTTTAGGGTCGGCCAAAAAGTGACAAACGGTTAACCGAACCCGCATTTGCACACCCCTAGATAGAACCAAATTACTTACCACAGACCGTTTTGTTTGGTAAAATCCCGTAAAAACGCAAATCTGATCTCATCTCTGATCCCCCTAGCTGCACACTCAATCAAACAAAGCTTTAAACAGACATTCTAGCAATTGCATAGTCTGTAATAGTTTCTTATCAGATTGCAGGCATCATGATACAAGTGGGAAACACGGGAGCATCCGGCACCATCAATGTGTGGAAACCAGAAGTCACAACTGACCAATTTAGTACGGCTTCTTTCTACATCGAAAATGGAGACGGTTCAAATATTAATGCTATTCAAGCAGGGTGGATGGTATGTGCAGTGAAGCTCAACCATACAGGTCTATTGATATCAGCCTAGGCTTATGGCTCGATAAACTGTCCACGCTTAAAGCTTTACTATGGATAACTAGTTGGTCAATGCAATTCTCGTGACATTCCTAACTGTGCATTCTCCGTTTGAAGGTTTACCCGGGTTTATATCCTACTGACGTTCGGCTTTTCACATTTTGGAGTGTAAGCAATTAAGCATTTTACCTACCATACATAAATTTACAAAGTTACCCTTGCATACACTGGTACAAAATGTACACTCACTTATATTAGTGTCATATATCTAATCACATTGTTATATTTTGCAGAAAGACAGTGGCAAAAGTGGTTGTTACAATGCCTTATGTCCAGGCTTTGTGCAGGTTAGCCAAAAGGCTTACCTAGGCCAAGTACTAAGCCAGGTTTCGGAAATATGGAGAGCTCAGTATTTTATAGAAGTCGAAATCCGACAGGTAATTGCTGGTTAGAGTGTGCTTAAACTTGTTAAAAGACCTCCTGTTACACTCTTTCTATATACAAAGGAATTACTTCTCAGGTCTCTCGTTACCAATAGGTTACGTCCACCCGACACGGAATGAGCAAAAAAATGCTGGCCTCTAGTATAGTAGGTTATTGACGCCAAGTCTTGTATTCATACAGGACACAAGTACGAAGAACTGGTGGCTATACTTTGAACATGAGGCGGTAGGATATTGGCCGGCAGCGCTATTTGATACATTAACAAGTGGTGCATCAATAGCAGGCTGGGGAGGGGAAGCTTACAGTCCAACTACTGGCATCCATCCAGACATGGGGAGTGGCTTTCAAGCTGACTTAGGAGGTTTTGGAACTGTTTGCCAAATGAAGCAACTCAAGCTGCATTCTGATGATCCTTTCCCTCGAGGTTATGTCCGATACCTTATGAACGACCGTGATTTCTACACCGTAGTTTATGACAATTACGGTGACTATGGAAATTACATCTATTTTGGTGGACCAAGGTTAAAACCCAAGTAATTTGGGAGTGTTTTTTGGATTGTACAAGCCTACAAGGTCATGACACTCATGAATCATGACTTCAAAGTTCAGAAAACGTTGTTAAAGATGGTGATTTTGTTAAGGCAAAGACTATTGTCACATTATCTTATCATTTGCTGTTAGATGCTCCGTATGGAGCTTGATTTCTGATTATGGAGGACTAATTTCACTACTCCCATATATGTTTTTCTTCCTATTACCATACAATGAAGTCTATGTTCTTGGCATCTTAAACAGCTATAACTTGTATAGTTGTATGAACAGAGTTGGCATACGTGTCACGTGCGGCACAATCACAGCACGACACGAAAGTCGAGCAGGCCGAGCGGGGTAGCACGCAGTTGGCCCGTCGAGGTATGCTAAAGCACGAGATTTTTAAAAAGAAAAAAACGAGAAAAACAAGGAAAAAAGTCCAAAAGTAGTTGTTAGCACGCAGGTCAGCATGCTGTGGCACAACACGACAGAAATGTTCCACCAAAAAAAAAAAACACATGATCATCGAACTTTCGTCATCCATAACACAAATGATCAAAAATAATAAATTAATGATCACTTCCCCCCTGATTTAACTGTAAATGATATTAATGGAGGATAGATATGTTTTCTCTCAGCACAGATGTATGTTAACCTTTAATTTAGGAAGAAAATAACCCAGTGATCATGTAGCTATATAAGACCAATAATTTAAGGAAGAAAATTAACTTATTTTTCTTCTGGTTTATTTATTTATTAATAAAGGAAGAAAATCAACTTGATGTCTAAACATTACTAACATTTAATACATTACCTTCCTTCAAAAAAAAAAAAAAAAACATTTAATACATTACCAAGCTACACATCAGAAATGTATATATATAAGTATATAACCAGAATCGCACAAGCAACTCTAGTCCTAAGGATCTCCATGGCGGTATTAGCAAACTCTATCCTTCTAATTTTACTTATAGCGATATGTTCGCTAGAAGAACTCGTAGCATCATCATCTCCTAAAGAAAAGTTGACAGTGAAAAGACGACTTCAGCTCCTAAACAAACCCGCAATCAAGAGTTTCACGGTATGTCAGCGGTGCTAAATCCCATAACGGCTATCTCTCCTCGAATGACATAGATTATGTTCTTCCCTAGACTCTTAACAAATTGTTGGTTTGATGTGATTTAATTAGACTAAACATGGCGATATCTTGGATTGTGTGGAAATTGACAAGCAACTTGCCTTTGATCATCCCTTATTAAAGAATCACTCTATACAGGTTTGTTAATCTTCCCTATGTTACCCGTTCATGATCCAGAGTTGAGGCTCACATGAGGTTCACACTTTTCTGCAGATGAAACCTAGTCAAAATGGTTTTACAAAGTTCATAAAACCAAAACAGCACCCTTCTCTCGAAGAAGTAACACCTTCACAACTTCTACCAAGTGACGTGATTTGTCCACAAGGAACTGTTATGGTTAAAAGGATCACAGAGGAAGATCTTGTATTCGAGAAAATGATGTCGTCGCCATTATTGGGGAAGAAATATTTCATTTCCAATTCCTCTACATCTGGCCACCTTAATGATGCTCAAACACCAGTAGGAGCCCAAGTAAGTACTCCATCCTTCCCGAAAATAGAAGGGTCCAATTTTCAATTTCAGAAGATATGTTCTAGCAATCTGTATCACCTACCAGGCTACCACCACAATTAGTCAAATCAGACATTATTTGATACTTTCAGATTTTCTAATTCCCTACAACCAGTTTTCTTCATAGTAAACACTTGGAAGTTGTGTTCCTGAACCTTTAGTAATTAGATTACAGGCTTACAGCCCAGTAGCCCACTGTCACCATAACTTCACGACCCCTTCCACCCGCCTCCTAGTAGATCACCAATTTACGGTTCTCTAATAGGTGAACTTGCAGGCTATCTATTGATTCTCTCTAACTTGCAGGCTGCAGCTCTTGTAGCATTGAGGGAAAATTCAGGACTGGCTGGTCAGATTAGTATATGGGGTGTGGATGTTACACCTGACCAGTATAGTAGTGCCTTTATTTCCGTTCAAAGTGAAGATGGCGAAGTTGTTAATGCTATCCAAGCAGGGTGGATTGTAAGACCTTACCACACATCTCAAGCATTTTGTTTCTTGTCTTGCTTCTTTTGACTAATTTTATATAATGCATAATAAATACGAGCTTGACAAACATCTACTTGGTACTCAGTTTTTCATCATACCGAACAAAGAGGTCATCCTAACTACTTGTCCAACCAGGTACTTCCTTGGCTATACAATGCTAAAGACACTCGGTTTCACGCATTTTGGACGGTAAGAAACATGAATCATGTTAGCTGATTTTCTCTCATATACATTTTTCACATGCCAACTAGTTTCGTTTAAGACAGCCTTACGATACAACATACTAAATTTGCAAGATTTTGCGGTGGGTATCTAAACTTAAATTTTCAACTACCCTTATAATCAACCACCTTCTATGTAGGCAGCCATTGGCCGGAATTTGGACCATCTCCCCATTCTTTTATCATTACCAAGAAACTTATCCAGTCATAATTTGTTTTCCTACTTTGATTTCTCTTTATTAGAGGACTAATAGTAGATGAATTAGTCATTGAAGTAGCTCTTCTGATACTGCAGAAAGACAGTGGCAAGAAAACTGGGTGTTTCAATGCATTGTGTCCAGGGTTCGTACAAACAAGTCAAAGGATCCCTCTAGGCCTCATTTTGGACAATAAATCAACATATGAGGGTAAACAGTATTTTATGGACATCAAATTGACACAGGTAATTGAATGTAGTAGTGCAAGTGTACAGATTATTTATAAATTGATATATCGTTCTGTCAATATTGTTAATCCTTGCATTTCTGATTTCCGTTGATTTGTTTGTCATGCAACTAGATGATTTCATTTAAACCCATCCTTACGCGTTCTCATCATTTGCCTACACAGGATGCTCAGACAAAAAACTGGATGCTTATTCTTGCTGACGAAAACATTGGCTATTGGCCAAAGGAACTTTTTAGTAGCTTAGCAGATGGAGGAAAATTAGCAGAGTGGGGAGGGCAGATTTTCAGCCCAAAACCAGGGCCAGCCCCCGCCATGGGAAGTGGTCATTTCCCAAAAGAAGGATTCGGAAAAGCTAGCTTCATCATGAACCTAGACGTATTTGGTGTAGATGCTTTTCCTAGAGATGACCTGAAATACTTCTTAACTAAGCCTCAATGTTATCTGTCGCAATATATGGGAAGGATAGCTGGACAAATGGGACAAACTATGTACTTCGGAGGACCTCCAAATTGTTCATAGAGTTAACATGATGAAAACCTTCGGGAAGTACCCTCCTTTATCCAGGTTAGATTTAGGTAGTGAATGCCTTAAAGAGCACTTTCCGTTATCAATAAGGAAAGAGAGAAATGAGAAATAAAATTGCAGTCTTATTCTGGCTCGAAAATATTCACAGTTCTTTACCCATTTTGGTCACCGATTTACTGATACATATACTACCAAAAAGTCTTTGACTTATTTGTCACCTCTTAGATCCTTGCATATTTTCATATTTCAGTTTGGGAGAAGATTTGTTGAATAGAGTAAGGCAAATAATATTATTAACAGATAACTGTACATGCATACATAGAAACAACAAATAACCATCATGCAACTTACTGTGACATTTAGCTTGATCTGCATCCTGAAACTTTCAATGCAATCTTCTGACACCATGACACATGAGAAGAGTTTCATCTCTGCTACTCATCAGTGACACAACCCTTTGAAGCTGACTGGACACTCTTGATGTACTGAAGGTTAGAAACACAAAAATCAGTGCTCACAGCATTTCTACATATAGTTTGGTTGCGTGCGACTGAAACATGCAATTAATTTTATGACAAATTCATCAAACAAATCAGGGTTTTAAGCATCTAGAAGCTTAGCAATATACCCTTACCTTATACAATACTCCTCGATTAACCTTGTATGGAGTCAGAGTACATTTTTTCTTCCGCTCTTCCATCGCCTCCTGTGTCAATTCAACATCCACTCTTCTCCTCTGAACGTTGATTGTAATGATATCTCCATTCTCAATGACAGCAATTGGTCCACCCTCCAAAAAAAATTACGAAAGTTAATAATCAAATGCGATATCTGCAAAACTCCCAAAATTATCGACTGAAGTCAGAAGCTAGTACCTGTGCTTCAGGGCACACATGACCAACAACAAATCCATGTGAAGCTCCTGAAAATCTTCCGTCGGTCAACAGAGCCACTTCCTGCAAAATACAGACGCGGAGTTAAGAGCCAGAGAAGGCCTACTCCTAACCTCTAATATTCTTTCTTTAAATATTAAAAACTTTGAGACGTACATAACATGACATAATTGTTTAGTATTCTATGGACAGCTTACAATGCAACTCATCCCTCACACCTGACGATAAGTTGACTACAATATGTTGCTAAGATGCTATGAAGCTTGTCTTACTTCATGTGCCACGTTAAGTGAATAGCCAAAAGAAATAAAGAACATAAAAATCATAATGAAACGTAAATTTGAAATGACATTTGGAATGGTGTAGTAATACCTTCCCAAGGCCTGCTCCAACTATGGCGCTGGTGGGTGTTAACATTTCAGGCATACCTGGTCCGCCTTTAGGCCCCTCTCCTCTGATAACAACAACTTTTCCCTGAAACATAGTAAAGGATGCCGTAAGCCATTTGGATTATGGATATTGATAAAGGAAATCTAAGGAACCAACATGTTCAAAGCTTCGAATAGATAGGCATATGGCAATCTTAAATGACACTGAAACCCTATATGTAATTAGGTATAAGAGTAAATACTAAATGTTTCACGGATCAGCTGAAATGCCCAGAGATAGGTTCATCTTTAAATACGCATCTGAGCAGGATGGAGACTCAAGTGGTGGATTTTCTTGCTAAGGGTGCAAGGCAACAAGGTGCAGAGGAGGGCTTTTGGGACCTTGTTAGAATCCCAGACTGTAATAGACCCTTCTTTTATAAATATGTAATAAGCTCTGCATAGAGCAGAAGAACTGATGTACATTGACTTCTTTTATTTATGTTAGTATTCCTCTCCTTAAAACAAACAGAAAAGAAAAAGAGACCTTGAAGCTCTGGGGGTTTTCCGAAATCACTGCAATCATCGTATCTTCTCCTTCGAAGACTAGTGCAGGGCCTGAAACAGAAATGAGAAATGTTATCAGTTTTTTTATATGACATGAAATAAACCTACGACATACCAATTAGGCGCAATCTAAAGTCTGATTCTGGCTGTAAGGAACAGTATAAATGCCAGCAAACAGCAGAAAAAAAAATCACAGTACCTGAAAAGTATAATCCTTCTTTGCCAGTAATTTTTGCTACAGAACCTCCTGGAGCAATGTTACCATACAGTATTTGAATGTGACCTGTTTCCTTAATAGGGTTAGAGTGTGACCAGATTATTTGCTGAAACATACCATTAAACAAAAAGAGAAGTTATAAAACAATTTAATAGTCATATAGTCACTCCCATATCAATTCAATCATACCTGGCCCTCGGCTAAAGGTGGGTAAAGCTTCGCATTCTCAGCCAATGTTTTTCCAGTGACTGGACAAGAAGAAGACAGAAAAAGAGCAAATGAAGGAAATAGTTAAATGCATTTACATCCTCTAAAAAAATCAGTTGCGCTTACCAGTAACACAATCCCCATTTAAGAATCCCAGTTCAAGAAGGTAGCGAATTACTGCCGGTGTACCACCAATCTGCATGGAAAGATCACGGCAGAAAGCACAAAACATTCATACGCCCAGTCCAACCAAACAACACGCCATGAAAGCAATAGGAGTCACTTTCTAGCTTTCCATTGCTCAAGGCAGCAAAGAAGAGTGCTAGACATACCTTGTGCACATCTTCCATGAGATATTTACCACTTGGCCTAAGATCTGCAAGGAATGGAACTTTATCACTAACCCTTTGAAAGTCATTAAGAGTCAAGTCCAGACCAACAGACCTCAGAGGAAAAGCATAAACATTTTTAGCCCATTTTCACTGCAGCCTGGGGCACAAGGAAGTGGCCAGCAGTTGGACGCTCACCTGGCAATGGCAATCAGATGCAAGACAGCATTGGTGGACCCGCCTAAGGCCATCACCATAACAATAGCATTCTGTAGTGATTGTTCAGTAATTATGTCCCGTGGTTTCAGATCCATTTTAAGTAATTCAAGGATATACTTTCCAGCAAGACGACACTCGTCCAACTTTAGAGGATCTTCAGCCGGTGTTGAAGAGCTTAGAAGAGAAAAAAGATAAAATGCAACATGAGAAATTCATGACTATGAATTTGATTGCTGTAAAGCATACGATATGCATCAATAATAATACCTGTAAGGAAGACTCATTCCCAAAGTCTCGATAGCAGATGCCATAGTATTGGCCGTGTACATTCCACCACAAGCCCCAGCTCCTGGACAAGCATTGCGGACAATATCCATTCTCTGATTATCATTAATGGCTCCACTTACATATTCTCCATAGGGCTATTGAGATAACAAGAGGGACGTGTAAGATGTTGCCTAATAAATGTTATCATTTTAAGGTTGAAATTAGAGCAGTATGCGTATTCAGAAGTAACAAACAGGAAGTTATGTATCATCAGTAAAGATTACTTATGCAAACTATGGTACAATGACTTAACATATCTGATGGCCATGCTAAACATCGTCCAGGGACAGGTGGGTATCAAGAGATTTCAATACACTAACATAGCTAGAAGGATAATCTGAAAGCATGTTATGAATTGAATGTCCACAGTCATGACTAAGGGATGGAGAAGTTGAAAAGAAAACACAAGCTGCTGAATAAATATGCAGAAACATAAGAAAAGGAAACGTTCAAAAGCACACACTTTTAAAGATCACAAAGCCTGCAAATGATGCTTATAATGTAGCCATCTGTAATATTAAAGTCAATTACCTATTACCATCATCATATTGTGCACCTCTCAGAAAAATCAACTAAGCAATTAAGAAATGCTTGAGATACAAGGAAAACATTTTTGATATCTGAGATGGTGTCAAAGTGGAAATATTTAATACCTCTAAAGCACTTGCAATATCAAAGGTACGGCCTTGAAAATGAGCAGGCTGCAAGTTGAAACAAAAGCTCATCACTTCTTCATACTATAATCATTAGGTAGGAGAAATATTAACAGGCAGATTTTGGACTAAAAGCATCTTCTGGACTTGCATAGAGGCATGTCATAGACAATGAGATCATTCATCCACCTCGTAAGAATCAGCATTGACCAGACCTCACTCAAACATAAGGTTGCAAAGGTTTTTCTGCGCGGAAAATCTCAAATTTAGCAGCAGAAATGATTGGAAGTAACAAGGATCTTACTTGGGTTCAGAATAAGAGTATTTGTGTGATATGGTCATGCTGCAATAAGATATAAGTATCTAACTGCTGTCAGTTATCGTGCAAATATTGCATCAAACCAATGACGTTTGTTTGTGCAGGCAAGACTTCTACAATGGCACAACAACTATTACCTCCAAGGATGTCAAAGTTTGTATATTGAGTTCTCACCCAGTTTGATAGCATAGCATGACCACAAGCATAAAAATAAGAAAACCAAAGAAGAACTATGTGCAAGACTAGTTGAATGAACACTTTAACTGAAGGAGAAGAAAATAATTGAGTAACGATATAGCTGACCTTCATAGAGCCCCCATAGATCATTATACTCGGACGATTAAGGCGTCCCATAGACATTATAGTACCTGGCATCTGGAAAACTATTTGAATCAGGAGAGACAGAGAAATTGCCAACTTATAGCACAAATATACAACTTGAAGATTGCAACCATCAACAGACATGCAGCTAGTGACATCATACGAATCGAGACACAAATAACACAATTTTGACCAAGAGTCAGGGTCAAATTGTGTGGAAATCCCACTGAGAACAAGATGATCATTTTTCTTCCAGCAGGAAGTTGTCAACATACTGATTTTTTTTTAATGGTAAATTAAAATAAAGACAAACTCTAACACCCATCAACTATCAACCCACATCCAATCATACCATCAAAACCCAGGCAGATGAACATCAAGTATTAAACCAACTTTAGCGAGGGTCACTTTTGAAACATAATTGCACTTATAAATGGTAGCCAACAGAGTTTTTACCAGCAAAACATACCAAAATGTGACACAATTAGTTACATTAACCCAGGAAAGTGACCATTAAGCACAGGATGCTGGAAAGAGTAAGTAAAGCTTACATTTTTATCACATCCAGGAATAGAGATGTTGGCATCATACCACTGGGCAGACATAACAGTCTCAATACTATCTGCAATCAGATCCCGAGACAGCAAACTGTAACACATACCCCTTGTGCCCATTGAGATGGCATCACTTACACCAATAGCGTTAAACCTAAAGCCAACCATCCCAGCTGCTTCAACTCCTTCCTTCACAGCTTCTGCCAAACTTAATAGATGCATGTTACAAGTGTTACCTTCATACCAAACAGATGATATACCAATCTGTGGTTTGTGCATATCATCATCAGAGAGTCCAATCCCATATAATATAGCCTGTGAAGCGCCTTGGGATTTCGGCTCAGTTATGCGAGAACTATACTTATTGAGCTTATCAAAGGGTTCTGATGTCACAGCTGGCGGTGGTTGATTAGTTGGGGTTGAATGGCAAGCTGTTTCACTATATTTGGACATGATATATTCAAGCTTGCATTCGGACTTACTACAGCTGCTTGCATTGTTCCTTATCACTACAAATGAAACCAACACAGCCCCTGTCAGTACCAAACAAAAGCCTACACAGGAACAACACTTTCCTGATATTACATCGAAATGCTTAATATGAATCTAAAATTAAGAAGAATAGGATACGATCAGCCAGTCCAACATACTACCATTTTCAGGAACAACAACATTAAAAAAGAAAAAAAGAAACCCAAAACCCTTTTAAACAGATCACCCAACAGCCACCAGAAACAGTGAAACTCAACAGCAACGACGGCGACAACCACCACCACCGCCGCGACCAAGACCACAACAACAAAAATGGCAATAAAGTTCACCATGAAAATCACTCTTTCCTTGAATATCACCTCTCTCTCACACGAACGAATAAAGTTTAGGAAATTGCCAAATTAACATAAAGTTAACATCTTTCAACAAAACTCCCGACTACCCACATTAAGAAATTTGCCAATTTGTCCTCCCAAAGCATAAAAACCAGAAACTTGACATCTAAAATAAAAAAGTATAATTCTGGACATGCAAAACATCATAATACTTCCTCCGTTCCTTTGGAATGTTAGCATTTCATTTGAAATCTTCTCACATACTCATTTCGAATATTAACAATTCAGAAGAACTAGAAAGAACAACAAACCCATGAATAGATGAGCAAAACAAAGCATGTATAAACAGTTTTAATTGGAAAATGTAAAAGTAATAGGAATGGAGAGAGAAAGACTAACGGAGAAGTCGGAAGAGGTGGGATGTTGACGGAAAGTGAACGGCGGGGTGAATTGCTGATCATACTCAAAACTGGGCTGTTCCTTTTCCAGCTTCAATGTGAAGTTACGCCAAAAAAAAAAAAAAAAAAAAAAAAGAAAAAAACATGTCAAACGACGCCTGTTAAATTTATGACACGTTTAAAAAATTGGGACGGAGTTCGAGGAGTAGCACAGTGGTGAAGGATCTTTTCAATAAAAATATATTTACGGATAATTCACGTATTATACTTGAACTTTGACCGTTTGTACGTGGTACTAACTTGATATTTTATAACTTTAATCAAATTATGTAACTTAATTAGTAACTCCTTCCGTTTTATTACATTCTTTATATTTGGTTTGGATATGTGAGAGAGACTCAAACGCTCAAATGGAACGTAGGAAACCTAAAAAAATGGGAGTAGTAAATTTACTGAGAACGGTTTATTTGCTAATCATCAAATTTACTGAAAACGGTTTAGTAGTTCCTAAAAGGTTATTTGAAGAACAAAAAAATGAGTTTTACATCAGTATAATCATTATAAACAAAATGAAACATAAATGAAAGAATAAACAAAAAATTATGACAAATTATACACAACAATGGGGCTTCTGACTTGATGTTCACCATCATCCCAAACCAAAGAAGCAGACATCAAATTTCTCAGGCCAATACTCCCATGAACTCTGACAGTGTAGGACAATTTCTGCCCAACAGACGTAAATGTTAAGATACTTGGCTGCACTTTGATTGCCAATGCATTCCCTTCTGGACTAGTCACTGTAGCAGAATATGTAGAGTTTGGTGATCCTACATTTGTGACTGTCCGGTAAAACACGGCATCAAATGCGCCTGCGCTTGTAGATAACGCGACAGAAGGGTAATTAAGATCCCAAGAACTGGTTCCATATTCAGTCATGTTGCTGCAACTGTTGATGTTTCCTGAGATAAGTCTTATTTCAGTTGCATTAAGCCCTTGGTTGCACAAAAATTTGATGTAGTCGTCTTCTCCAGCATCGTATACTAGGCCGGGGTTTACAGCCCTGAGTGGGTTTATATGGCCTGAGCCATATGCAAATTCTGCTTCTAGATTGGATGTGCTACTTAGTGGGAATGCTGTCAAATGCGCGCAAATAAAGGGAGTCACAAGAACAATATCGATCAGTAATACTCTCTTGAGATTATGAACATGAAAAGGAGTGTCAAAATGACATGTATGATGTACCTGTGGTCATAAGAGCAGATTTGATAGCAGCAGGAGACCAAGAAGGGTGGAATGATTTGACATAAGCCGCGACTCCAGAGGCGTGTGGACAAGCCATGGAAGTTCCCTGGAGAATGTTATACTGCACAGACCTTGGATCACCTACAACATCAGCAACAGGCGCAATTGGCGAGAATGCTGCCAAGATGGATACTCCGGGGGCAGTTAAATCCGGCTGAATTGTAGTTCAAAAGCACACATTTGTGTCAGTTCTATAAAAACACTTAAAACAGATTGCAGCATTTGGTAGCTTGCACATACCTTGAGAATTCCTGGTGAGATTATGTTAGGACCCCTGGAAGAAAATCCGGCTACTACAGGGGCAGATGTGTCATTGATTGCCACACTTTTTAGTATAGTTCCATAAGGTGTACTGCAACCATATATACGCGAGAAACAACCATTACAAACTACAGCGTGTAAAAATCATTTCGGCCAAAAGTCTTATTATTATCTACATCAGAGTTAAATTTCACAATCTACATCTAATTATCTACAGTACCTTGACAAGTTTCTAGCGTATGAGACGATGCGAGTCCCATCATCCACGCTAAGGTAAGATGCAGGGAGGGCGAAAGCAGATGGAGCATCATGAGAGCTCAGATCCTGCATTATCATTCCAGCCGCGCCAGCAATGAAGGGTGCTTCGTCAGTAAACAAAGTATCACATATTACAATCTTGCCTTTTACCAGTGTAGCATTCAACGAATCTTCGATACAATACCTGCGTAATTTTAGAACAAATTCAGTACAAGCATGTACTATATTTGCAAAGCCTACAAACTCATATTTTATACCTTGAGGAAATATCAGATGAAGAATTTTGTGCATCTCCTCCATAAATCAAGGGAAAACTCTTATTTTGTGGATCAAATGTGTTCAGAGAAATCCCCTGCATAAGACGGAAACAAGAGATGTAGGAAACTTAACACAGACGTTTTCCCTTTTAGTTCCCTAACAAGACTAAGGAAAGAATGAGGGTTCTAACCTGGACAACCATGCCATTACCAAGGTGAACCTCAGTAATAAAGTTGCGATCAATGGTACTAGCAGCAACAGTTAGATGCCAAGGCGCGTAGTTACTCAAAGTTTCAAGGCCTGGACCAGAATTTCCCGCAGATGTGGAGGTCAAAATCCCTTTCTTCATTGCGTGAAAAGCTCCAATGGCAAGCGAATCCTCGAAATATTGAGTGACTGTAGAATCTCCTACTGAAAGAGAAATGATGTCAACACCATCTGATATGGCCGCGTCAAAAGCTGCCAGAAGATCAGCATCGTAGCAGCCATCTGACCAACAGGCCTTGTACACTGCAAGCCTAGCTGATGGCACGCCCCCTCGAGCAGTTCCAAGGCCTAGGCCTAGGAAGCTTGCTGCAGACACTACTCCTCCTGCTACTGTAGATGCTGTGTGTGTCCCGTGCCCTTCTGAGTCTCTAGGCGATTCAATGTCATCTGTGCTGATGTCACCATCCGCCCTGAAGTACTGCGCGCCAATTATCTTGCTGCATCATTGTATGTAGTGTCAATATTCTGCTCAAAACATACACTTGTATCTTTCATAGTTTCATGCATATGTATGATTATTCAATCATGTTCTAGGCAACATCCACTGCTGACATAATGTAGTAAAAAGAATGAATCTTACTTGTTACAGGTAAAGTTATGTGCAGTTTCGCAACTACCCTTCCATTTTGCTGGGGGTGGACCGAAACCTTCATCAGAGAAACTCTCAGATTCAGGCCAAGCTCCTGAATCAATCACGCCGATAATGACATCACTCTCGTAGCTGCTTCTCTCGGCATTCAAAGGGAGCCCCATGAAATCCCATGACCTTGTTGTATGATGTTTCTTCTTTCGGTTAGGGAACACAGACACCACACCAGTCATGCCTAGCATGTCATGTTAAACTGATCATCAGAATCATAATTTCAACAGAAATGACAGTACAGTAATTTTTTGCACTGACAAAATTGATCGCATACTTGAGATTTTCTCTGCTTCCTCTTCGGTTAAATGTGCAACACATCCTTGGAAATTCTTGTATGTATACATCAGATAATCCTTAGCCTTGGCTGCCTTGCTGATGAGGTTCAGAGGATCACTAGAAACACAATTTTTTCGATAAAATCAGTAAATTCTTGTACGTTCTTTAGGCCTTAATAGTCTTGGATCATCAAGAATTTGGTTGACAGAATGTGACACACTTATGCACATTAGTTGCACAAGAAATATACGACAAAAACTTTCCTAAGAGACCGTCTCACTATAATATGATATGTCAGTAAGACCATATACTACAAGTTACAACATGCTCACTTTGGCTGAGGTACATATACGAAAAACTCACCTTCCAAGAACCTCCTTAATCATCTTGAGATAAACATCTGCGACAGGGATATCTGGTGTTGCTATTTCGCCCATGTACACGATATAAGCCTAAGATTAAGCACCCAGCAATGCAGATTGAGTTATTTGCTGAAGATAAAAAAAAAAAAAAAAAAACATTCCAATAAACTAAGTCTATGCAATATATTTCACGTAAGACTGTACCTTCCTCTGATATTCATCAGCTTGAATTGGCGCGACAAGCCATAAGTTGATGATCAGACTCAACACTAAAAGATAAAATGGACCAGGAAACCATTTTGTTGCCATCAAAGCAATTTCCTGGTTTTGATGCTATTACCAAATTTGCTCCGAAAACTCAGCTTCCCTGTTGCAAATAAACAGGATAGCTTCCTGAGGAATTTATACACAGAGGAAATGTATACAAGTAGGCACTAAGAAATTCATATGACGATCTTTTCCTGCAATCTAAGCTCTGACTTTCTGTTCACAGGTTCTGCGTTGATGTATTCCCAACACAATACTAAATCCGTCTAAAAAAAAAAAAAAGCAATTGTCACTAAAATTTAAAAGGTCAATCATCATACACTTATAATTGATTGTGTCATACACACATAGTTTAACATTAAACCACATTATGAGTTTGATTAGTCTAACCATGTTTGCATGAAACAAGCACTATTACACCGTCTCTTCAAATAATTGTCAGCTATTTTAGTTGTTAAGTCACTAAAGTCTGGTACTCATGACCCAAGAAAAATAATATTACAGTGTCTTTATAAGGAATATGTTGCCATTTTTGTATCTGATATGATAAACAAGCTGATGACTTCTTCATATGGAACTTGTATGGACGAAGCATCAATATTCCCCCATTGACTATTCCCACCATAATAGTCTATCACAACACTTTTTTTTTTTTTTTTCCTTCTTTTACTTTACAACTTTTTTCAGTGAGTCTTGTAACACTTCTACAATTGATGCCACCTTCCTCAGCACGCACAGTACCGAGTATTACGGCCTGAACCATATGGTTATATACATCATATATATGCACATTCGGTATAATTAATAAGCATGTAGAGGTCTCAAAGGCAATGTTGATAATAAGACATTTATTTGTAGTCGCAAATATAGACTAAGCCACAATCCTTATTAGGCAAATGAGATGTGCCAGACACAGACCCCCGTGGCGCAGTCCATGTGTATCGTGGCATTAGAGCTACCCCTTTTTTTATTGAAATCATGAGCACGTAGAGTTCACAAAGATGGCATTTTTTTTTTTTTTGTTCCTCAATAGACAAAAATGTATATCAAGTTGTCAACCTCATGAATGGGTTCAATAGTTTGACTCAATACAATTTGACGGATAATTTAAGCTTAGTGTATGTGGCTCAGAGTTGAATAATATAAGTTGTTACAAATTGTGATTAAAGTAAACCAAAGGGCAAAGATAGAACATATATAATAGAATAGATCCGCTGATTATTGTTACTTGAATGATTCTGATATAATTCAATTTGAATGAATCCAATATTATTTACTTGAATTTCATCGGATCTGAATACATTGTTTATTTACATGAATCAAATAGAGCGTGAATGAGCTTTACATTATTATAATCATTTAAAAAATGAAAAATATGAATCAAATGTTTTTATGCCAAATTATACACAACAATAGGGCTTCTAACTTGATGCTCACCATCATCCCACACTAAAGAAGCAGACATCAAGTTTCTCATACCAATGCTCCCAAGAACTCTAACAGTGTAAGACGATTTCTGCCCAACAGTCGTAAATGTCAAGGTACTTGGCTTCACTTTGATTGCCAATGCATTCCCTTCAGGGGTAGTCACTGTAGCATGATATGTTGAGTTTGGTGATCCTACATTTGTGACTGTCCTGTAAAACACGGCATCAAACGCGCCTGCGCTTGTAGATAACGCCATAGACGGGTAATTAAGATCCCAAGAACTGGTTCTCTTTGCAGTCTTGCTGCTGCAACTCTTGTCTTTTCCTGAGATGAAACTTATTTCAGCTGCATTAAGCCCTTCGTTGCACAAAAAGTTGACGTAGTCGTCTTCACCAGCATCGTATACTAGGCCTGGGTTTACAGCCTTCAACGGGCTTACATGGCCTGAGCCATATGCAAATTCTGCTTGTGGATTGGATGCGCTGCTCATTGGAAATGCTGAATAATGCGCGTAAATAAAGGGAGTCACAAGAACAATTTTGATTAGTAATAATAACTATATAATGTTATGAACACGAAAAATAACAGGTTGCTAAAGTGACATATATATGTATACCTGTAGTCATAAGAGCGGATTTGATAGCAGCAGGAGACCAAGAAGGATGGAATGATTTAACATAAGCCGCGACTCCAGAGACGTGTGGACAAGACATGGAAGTGCCCTTGAGGATGTTATACTGTACAGACCTTGGATCACCTGTAACTTGAGTAACAGGCGCAATTGGCGAGAATGCTGCCAAAATGGATACTCCAGGCGCAGTTATATCCGGCTGAATTGTACGTAGTTCAAAACCACACATTTGTATCAGTTCTATTGCTTTATCTTCCAAACAACTTTTGGTACTGTTAGTAAAAAAACTTGTAGGATGCTCTAACCTTAAGGATTCCTGGTGAGACTATGTTAGGACCCCTGGAAGAAAATTCGCCTACAATAGGGGCGGATGTGTCATTGATTCCGACACTTTTTAGTATAGTTGCATACGGCGTACTGCATAAATTCATGAGTTGTGAAAAAGTTGTCTTAGCCAAAAGTCTAAATCGATGCATAAACATAAGGGTTGTATATCAATAGGTACCTTGACAGGTTTCTCGCGTATGAGACAATGCGAGCCCCATCATCCACGCGAAGGTAAGATGCAGGAAGAGGGAATGGAATTCGACCGTCATGAGAGCTTAGTCCTTGCATTATCAACCCAGCCGCGCCAGCAATGAAGGGTACTTCACCGTTGTTCAGATTATCACATATTACAATCTTGTCTTTCACCAGTGTAGTATTCAACGAACCCGCGTTGCAATTCCTGCGTAACTCATAAGAATCAGTACAATTGTGCCATTTTTGCAAAGCTTACAGAGTCAGATATATTTATATATCTTACCTTGAAAAGATACGATTAGGAGATAAAATATTTTGTGCGTCTACTCCATAAATCAAGGGAAAAGTCTTATGCTTGGGGTCAAACGTGTTCAATGAAATCCCCTGCATAAAAACGAAACAAGATGTCTTACAAATAACTCGCGTATATAATAAGCTAGCTAATTGTCAATAGGACTATAGGAGTAGTCTACTGGCTTATAAGTTAAGCCACTCACTACACTTAAATTTTGGATGTACTAACCTCAACAACCATGCCATTACCAAGCTGAACCTCAGTAGTAAATTTGCGATCAATGGTACTAGCAGCAACAGTTAGATGCCAAGGCGCGTAATTTCCTAAAGTTTGTAGTCCAGGGCCAGAGTTTCCAGCAGAGGCAGAGGTCAAGATTCCATACTTCATCGCGTGAAAAGCTCCTATGGCAATTGCGTCCTTAAAGTATGGACGAACTGCAGTGCCTCCAACAGAGAGTGAAATGATGTCGACTCCATCTGATATGGCCGCGTCAAAAGCTGCCAGAATATCAGCATCATGGCATCTATCTGACCAACAAACCTTGTACACTGCGATTCTAGCTGATGGCACAGCCCCTCGAGCAGTTCCTATGCCTAGGCCTTGGAAGCTTGCTCCACTCACTACTCCTCCTGCTGCTGTAGATGCTGTGTGTGTACCGTGCCCATTTGAGTCTCTAGCTGATTCTATGTCATCTGTACTGAAGTTACCATCCGCTCTGAAGTACTGTGCACCTATTATCTTGCTGCAGCATTGTTACCAGTCCCCTTTAGTCTCTATGGTTACATAATCATGCAGATATTTATATATCAACATACAAAGTCTAATATTACATGCTCTATAATCATGTCTAATAAACAGTTTAATGAATCTTACTTGTTACAAGTAAAGTTATAAGCAGTATCACAGCGGCCCTTCCATTTTGCTGGGGGTGGACTGAAACCTTCATCAGTAAAGCTCTCGGATTCAGGCCAAACTCCTGAATCAATCACGCCGATAATGACATCACTCTCGTGGCTGCTTCTCTCGACATTCAAAGGGAAATCCATGAAATCCCATGACCTTGTTGTATGCAGATGATTTTTTTGGTTGGGGAATACGGATACCACGCCAGTCATGCCTGTCATTTCATTTCAAAACTGATCATCATCAGAATGTATTGAAATGGCAGAGAGTATACATACATGTATTTATTTTCGGTTTTTTCACTGACAAAACTAATCGAAGATTTGCGTACCTGAGATTTTCTCTGCTTCCTCTTCGGTTAAATATGCAAGACATCCGTGGAAATTCTTGAATGTATGCAATAGATGTTCCTCAGCCTTGCTGACGACGTTTAGAGGGTCACTACAAAGCAAGTGGTCCAATTACATCAGTACGTTAACAGAAACGTAACACATTTACGTCAAGTACTACTCTACCAGTACATACTAAACTCTTCTATCAGACCGTTTCACCAAACTATGATAAGTTAGTAAGATCATATACTACAATTTACGACATGTTTATACATAGTGGAACTGTGGAAGATATATACATTGATACTAATTACTAAGAACTGACCTTCCTCCAAGAACCTCCTTAATCATATTGAGGTAAACATCAGCTGCAGGAATATCTGGTGTCGCCATATGGCCCATGTACACGATATAAGCCTACGAAAAATGCACCCAAAATTAACAATGTTTTCTACAGTGATTTGCAGAATATAAGACATTATTCGAACGATTATTGTACCTTCCTGTGATGTTCATCAGCTTGAATTGGCGCGACAAGCCATAAGTTGATGATCAAGCTTAACACTAAAAGAGACTGTACACCAGGAAACCATTTTGTAGCCATAAGTTGATGATCAAGCTTACTAGATACGCTTCGAAAACTTTCTTACTAATGCAAATAAACAGGATAGCTTCCTGAGACATTTATACAGAGGATTGTAGGCAAGTAGCCGAGTAGGCACTATGATATTGTACTACATACATGACCTTTTCTTCGTATAATCACAGCCCTGGCTGCGCGTTGATGAATTCCTATTTCCAACATAATATCTTTAAGCAAAAAATGTGATTATTAGCAAATTATTAAGGTCATAAATTGATGGTTTCACACTACAGCTGGCGAAAGCTGACACGACACGACAACACGACACGAACCGCACCCGAAAGTAGCGGGTTAGTGTTGAGAGTTTTCGACTCGTTTAATTAAACGGGTCAACACGTCTAACATGATTAACTAAATGGGTTGGGTTAGTGTTGAAAATTTCGACACGAAACAAACACGAATTTACCGGTTTATTTATATTTGATATGCTAGTCGTGTTAACTCGTATGACCTTATTGACTTTTTAAGCAGTATAGAGACCAAATCAAAACTCAAATAACATAACTGTGCAAAATTACTCAATTTCAAACTAGTCTTTATTATTAATGAAGAGTTACATAGACACAATAGCCTTATTTACGAACCTTTCGTTTAGGCGGGTTGTTAACGTGTTACACGTTTAATAAACGGGTCGGGTTAGTGTCAAGGGTTATCGACACGTTTAATAATCGGGTCGGGTTAGTGTCAAGGGTTTTACAACCCGTTTATCTTTGACACGAACACGAACACCCCTTTTGCCAGCTCTATTTCACACCCTAATAGTTTAACATTTAATCGCGTTAGAGTTTTGATTATAATTACTCTAATCATGTTTGCATTAAATAAGTATTATTACATCATCTTTGCAAATGTCAACTGGTAAAGTCACAAAGGCGTTATGACAACCATTAAACCATAAAACCTTACTAATAACAAGGAATTCTGCTTTGTTTTTGTGGAGGTCGCTATTTTTGTAATGATAATTTGATATGCGAGAGTCAAGTTGACTTCTGATCTTCTTCACCATGGAGCTTCCATTTACAAAATCCACCATATATGTCGTCGTCTTGATATTATTATTATGTTTTATTTATATTTTTCCCTTCTTTTTTTGACAAGATCATTGCACTAATTTATTGAACCATTCACATACTCAACTATGATTGAACAATTAAGCATGAATTTGATCAATATATAGGCTAGTACTAATAGAGGATTATGGAGTATTCCGGAGAATTCCAGTTAAGGAATATTATGTGTGTTTAGGAATATGATATATACTAGAATATGTGTGTAGGAATATATTGTGTGATAGGTTTCATAAGGGTCAAGTCATATATTAGTATAAATAGGGATTACCCTAAGGTTCTTGTAAGCAAGTTATTATTACAAATTATAGTGAGTTTATGAGATTCTCAAATAGTGTGCGTTATAATTCTTATAAGTACAGTTGTACATGTTTTTCATTGACTTGTGTCTTATTGCTGCAACAGTTACTAAACAGAACCTGTTGAGATCAGGTAGTCAGGTTGCACAAAACCTCACTTATTAGCCACCTTCTTTAGCACCCTAGACTAGATTACACAGCGTTTTCGGTCTTTAAATAAAGATAACAAGTCTTAACCCTTAAACAACTCTAATAAATTTGTAGTAGCAAATATAGGGAGTCGATCACAATGCTTTTGAATTGAGTACTACCACAAACTATGAAATTCGAGATCACAAACAACCTCTTTTAAGATATAGTACGTAATCTCAAAATACATGTGTAAGTACATAACTTCCTAAATAATCAAACTACCACTGGTGGACCACCAGACTATAGACTAAGCCACAATTACACAAACCCATGAGATAATTCTAAGGAACTAGTTTTTCCTGAATTTTTTTTCGAAATAGGGTTCAAAAAATAAATATTAAACAAAATGGGTCGGATTCAAAAACGTTTAATGTTATGGGGTGCACGTCACCCCATTTCAGGTTCGGGACAAAACCGCCATTACCACCGGCGGTTTTACATGTATTGAACAGTGAATATGAGTTTCAGGGGGTGATTTTGGGCAATTGTAAAACCGCCATGGGGGGTAGCGGTTTCACTTCAAGTGAAACCGCCACCCTCAATGGCGGTTTCACACCCGAACTGAGTATGAGAATTGGTGGCTTAATTTTTGTATGAAGAGTGAAACCGCCATGGGGGGTAGCGGTTTCACTTCAAGTGAAACCGCTACCCCCCATGGCGGTTATAGATTTTTTTTTTGTTTTTTTTCAAATACCGGGTTCTCCACCCCCAAATCACCCGACGCCTTACAAAAAAAAAAATACCCCCGGACTCTCAACCTCAACTTCTCTCTCCAGCCCACGTCCCCATCCTCTCCGGCCGCTGCTTCGCCCCTCTCCCGCCGCTGCTTCGCCCCTCTCCCGCCGCTGCTCCGCCCCTCTCCCGCCGCTGCTCCGCCACTCTCCCGCCGCTCCGTCCTCTCTCGCTGCGCCGCTGCTCCGCCCTCTTTTGTACCAATTTCTTTAAGGTAATTTCATTTCTTCTAATTGTACCAATTTGTTTTAGGTAATTTCAATTCATTAGTTTAATTGTTTGATTTTTTAGTTAGATTACTAATTTATTGAATAATTTGTTTTGTTAGTATTGATAATAATTTGCATATTCATGGTATATGATAGAAGTTGAATTTTTAGGGTTTTGTTTAATATTGTAATTAAACCACACTAATTTAGGTTAATTTAAGTTCATTGAGTTGTTTTTTTTTTTTTATGTTAGTATTATGCTTGAGTTTACTTAGTATTATGCTTGAGTTTAGTTATATATTTAATCCAATTTAGTTAGTATTATGCTTGAGTTTAGTTATTAAAATTCATAAGTCGATTTTTAGGGTTTTGGTTAATTGAAGATTTATGTTAGTTGAATTTCTTAATTAAATTAGTTTATTTTTCTCATTATAGAATGGAAATTACGGGATATCCTTTGGTATGTTATTGGGATGGAGAAATTGTTGAAGCTAGTGGAAATGTTTGTTATAAGGGTGGAAATGAGAGTTTTGTATTTGCTAGTACTAGTATGACTTATAATGACTTCATTGGGGAGATTTGTGAGGCAATGAAAATCAATAGAAAGAGTGTTTCATTGACGGTGAAGATGAAGTATCCGAGTGCCGGGTGTTATAAGGTTGTACCCCTTAATAATGATCGTTCTTTACTTGCTATGTGGGCAATTGTTCGACACTCAAAGGTTCCTTCTATGGACATTTATGTTGAAGTGGGAATGCTAGACTCTAGAAATGTATTGGCAACAACGATTTCAACAACGCCCAATACTTCTCTCACATCAATGAGATTTGGGGATGTTGTGCAATATGTTTCCATTGAAACCAATAACATAAATAAGGGGACCTTGAACGAGGATTTAGAAGGAGATGAGGCGGAGGAGGAGTTGAATGTTGTTGAACGTATGATTGATGATGAAGATGAGAATGATGATTTGGTTGGGAAGAGTGCCCCACATTTAGAATTCAATACGATTCATGAAATTGATCAACAACATGTGAATGCTTGGAAAACATGGGTCAATGAAGTTGAAGTTGAGGTTGGTAGGGAGTTTATAGTTGGTCAAAGATTTCCAAATAAAGCTGCTTTGATAGAAAATGTACCTTTGTACTCTGTACAACGTAACCAAACTTTCAAAGTGCCTGAATCCAAACCCCACACTGTCACTTTCAAGTGCAGTAGAACACCAAACCCATGCAATTGGAGGCTTAGGGCATCACAAAAACAAGAACAGTTTTCAGAAGCCTTCACCATTGTCACTTATCTTGGGCCTCACGAAGCTACCTGTGTTGGTGACATTATTCCACGCGACCATATGAATTTGAAACGTGGATTCATTAGTGAAGCTATTAAAAACCTTGTTGCCAAGGATTGGTCCATTAAAGTCCCAGTTCTTATTGAATTTATCAAAGATAAATTCAATTATACTATCTCATATATGAAGGGGTGGAATGCTAAACAAAGGGCAATTGCAAATTTATATGGTGATTGGGATGAATCCTACACTTTGCTTCCTCACTTCATGCAAGCAATGAAAGAATCCAACCCGGGAACTGTTGTGCATTTTGTGAATACGCCAACATGCAAACCTAATGAGGAAACTTTCTTTCGAGTGTTTTGGGCATTTGGACCATCAATTCAAGGTTTCAGCCATTGTCGCCCTCTTATAACTATTGATGGCACTCATTTATATGGGAAATATAAGGGTACTTTACTTATTGCAATGGCAGTTGATGCTAACGACCAACTTTACCCACTTGCTTTCGGTATTGTTGAGAGTGAAAATACCAATAGTTGGCCTTGGTTTATGGCATGTATAAGAAGATTCGTGACAGATAGAAAAGGTCTTTGTGTTATATCAGATAGACATGATGGCATCAAAGCTGCTATGAATGATGAACACATCGAAATGACTGAGCCGCATGCCTACCATAGATTTTGCATGCGTCATGTGGCATCCAACATTAACACAAAGTTTAAAAGTAGGGATTTGAAAAACTTGTTTGGTTGGACTGCCACACAACATCAGAAGAAGAAGTTCAATCGTGGTTTCAATCGAATGGGTGAAATAAATATTGATACACGACGATATTTGACCAAACATGGTTTGGAGATGGAGAAGTGGTCAAATTATCATGACGGTGGGTTCAGGTATGGTATAATGACTACCAATATGGTGGAGTGTTTCAATGGAGTTTTGAAAGGAGGCAGATTCTTACCCATCGTCGCACTTGTGAAATTGACATTTTATCGAGTCAATGCGTACTTTGTGGAGCGGCGTGAGAAGGCAAAACAAAGGCTTGAAGAGAGACATGCATATTGTAAGAAAGTAATGGATGCCATTGCTGTCAATTCTGAGAAAGCCGCACACCATACCGTTGTGGCATTTGATAGAGGACTGTTTCAAGTGACCACTGGGTCGGGCCATAGAGGTAGTGGAAAAGGGAAACATAAGCATACTGTGAATGTTGTGACTAAAACATGCACTTGTAAAAAACTTGAAATTTACAAGTACCCTTGTTCACATGTACTTGCCGTTTGTAGTTCAATGGGTTTAAGTACAAATGCATTTGTGGATGTGTTTTACACTAGTGGTGAGTATTTGGGGTCATACGCACCCAAATTTCGACCCATTCCGGATGAAGCTTATTGGACACCTCTTGATGGTCCTAAAATCCTTGCTAATAAGGATATGAAACGTGAACCGAAGAAGAAGGGTACGAAGGATAAGTCACATTCAAAGCGATTGCGTAATGAGATGGATGAAAAACCACCATCAAAATCATTATGTGGCATATGTCGTCAACCCGGTCATAACAAAAAGACATGTTCTTTAAGAGGGTAACATTTTTTGTTGATCTTTATATTATTGTGAACTTACTTTTGCCTAATCTTTTTGTGTAATATTTTAACTCTCTTGTTTTTCTTTTTGTAGCTCTCATGGAGGCGGATCTTCATCCGGGACCGATCGAACCGTCTCTTCTCAAACTGCAAGACAAACACAGGAGTCAAGCAATTTGGGACGGAGAGGAGGTGAGTTCGCTTAGATGTAGAACTCACATAAAATGGCATGGCGGTTATCGTCCTAGTAAGCGGGTAGTTAAATTTATTAGGAAAACCCAGTTTTATGGGGCGCATAGAGTAGCTAGTGTTAAGTTAGATCAGGATTTAATAAGTGCGTTAGTAGAAAGATGGAGGCAAGAAACCCACACTTTTCACTTAACCGTTGGGGAGGCCACTATCACCTTGCAAGATGTGCAAGTTATGTTAGGTTTGAGGATAGATGGAAGAGCTGTGACGGATGAGATCCATCAAGATTGGCAAGGATTAGTGACTAAATTGTTGGGAATAGCACCGGGGGGAAGTTTGAAGGGAATTTCTTTGAAAATTTCTTGGTTGATGACCCATTTTAGTTATTTGCCCAACGGTATGGACGATGCCATATTTCATTGCTATATTCGAGCGTATCTTCTCATTTTGTTTGGTACCGTTCTGTTTCCCGATAAGAGTGGGGATGTGGTTCAAGTAATCTATCTGCCATTGTTAAGTGATGTCAGTAGATTGGATGATTACTCGTGGGGAAGTGCGGTACTAGCAACATTGTATCGTAACTTGTGTCGTGGGTGTTGTAAGGATGCATTAGAGATATCCGGCTCTCTTATTCTTCTTCAGTTGTGGTCTTGGGAACGTATTGCTATAGGACGTCCTATGAACATGGGACCATTAGAATATGAGGATGAGGATGAGGATGAAGATGAGGATGAGGATGGGGATGAAGATGAGGATGAGGATGAGGATGAGGATGAGACTATAGCTAGTCCATTTGGGTCACAACATATCTATGGGAGAGATGCATTAGGACGTAAGTGGCTTATGATCGATCGGCGAAGAGCTGATGGGATTTTCTCTCTTACCGCTTACAGAGATGCATTTGATTGTATGACTCATGATCAAGTAAGTTTACTTATCCAATCCAATTTTTTGTGACTTTATAAGCATGAAAATAATTTGGTAATTTACTTATTTATTTGTTTTATTTTAGTTTATTTGGCAGCCTTATACAGTGGATGTCATCTCAGCTCTCTCTCCGATTTGTTCAAAGGATGAACAAGATTGGTGTGTTTTGGCTCCTATGATCTGCTTTGACATTGTAGAGTGGCATTGTCCAGATCGGGTAGTACGCCAATTTGGTTTGAAGCAAACAATCCCGGTGGACTGTGATACTTCGGTGGCTCTTCATAAATTGGATAGGAGAGGAAATCGGAAGGTAAGCTGGAGTGAAATCCACAATGTCTATATCGATTTATGGCGTAGGCGTCGAGAGAGGGTGGTGGCTAATATCGATGTAGATGATGGCTTGATGGATTACAATGATCCGTATATGGTTTGGTATCGAAACCATACTCGTCGTATCATTGGAGCTGTTAAACAATCTCATGGTGGCCCGGTTTCCTACCATCCTTCTTCTCCCTCAATTCAATTGCTTGTAAGTATGATTTATCGTTATTTCAGTTTTATTGAATAGTAAGCATGTTTAGGAAATAATTAGTGCAATATTTTGATTTTTGTGATTATAGACTCAAGGTTTTGCAACTCTACACATGAGGTGTGAGCATGACCTTCAAGCTGCACTCAATGACGCATCTAGTGTTAATTTTGTCCAAACTTTAACCGACATCCGCAAACATTGCTCCGAATGTCTCGAGAAGGTGGGATTTTCACATCTTATCCAACAATCTCAAGAACAACCAAGTGCAAGTTTGGATGATCATTCTCCTCTTATCCAATATATGCGTCGACGTAGAGTTGGTTCTCCTATGACACCAATTATGGAAGGCGACACTCCGGGTTCTTCCTCAAGTCAACCCGCTTCCTCAAGCCAGCGTCGAGCTACACGCCGCCGCCGCCTAGCGGATGATTAGCTATTAATATAGTAGTTTGTAATGTATGGAAACAATTTTATGTTGTATTCGACTCTTTCAAGTTTGTAAAAGACGTTTTAAGTTATGAAATAAGATACCATGCCATTTGAGTTCTCATCTTGGGTTGTTATTGGTGTTATTGAACGATTGTGGTCGTGGCATTTTGGTTTGGGTTTGTTTGAGTTGCAGGTGAAACGGAAAAGAGGGAAAACACCTTCAAAAAAAAAAAACAAAAATATAAAAACGCCACGGAGCACAGCGGTTTTATAACCACAGAAACCGCTGCTCTCAGTGGCGTTTTCATCACAGATTCAAGTAGTATGAAAATGGGTGGCTAAATTTTTGTAAAGGGTGAAACCGCCATGGGGGGTGGCGGTTTCACCTCTAGTGAAACCGCCACCTCCCATGGCGGTTTCACCCTTTTACAAAAATTAAGCCACCGATTCCCATACTCATTTCGGGTGTAAAACCGCCATTGAGGGTGGCGGTTTCACTTAAAGTGAAACCGCCACTTCCCATGGCGTTTTCATCACCGAACTGACCTATGAGGAATTTTGGCTAAGGTGAAACCGCCATGGGAGGTGGCGGTTTTACTTGAGTGAAACCGCCGCCTCCCATGGCGTTTTCACCTTAGCCAAAATTTCTTCCCAGTCTCAAAGTTACTGTTCAAGACACTTAAAACCGCCAGTGCCACTGGCGGTTTTGTCCCGAACCTAAATGGGGTGACGTGCACCCCATAACATTAAACGTTTTTGAATCCGACCCATTTTGTTTAATATTTATTTTTTGAGCCCTAATTCGAAAAAAAATTCGTTTTTCCTAGGGAAGGTAGACATATTTTTATTTACTTTTTGACCGAAGATATAACGACGACAACAACAACAAAAATAATATTGTTAAGTCGTTTTTTCTTTTTGAGTGTCTTGTTTACACATGTCCATATAGAGGGTAATGAGGTAGCACATATTATGCCGCACATATACCCTGTAGATGTATCCGCTCATGTGTGGTTTGAGTCTGGTCACTTACACATCCGCTTTTCAGTAATATGATCCATATTTCAAAAAAAAAAACACCTTTTTTCTGAAAATAATTTTGGGTTGGCTAACATGAAACGTAAATTGTAATCGTGGAAAAATAAAATGGTATGAAAATAATCTAAATGGGTCACTATAATTTTAAGCCCATCATTCCCGCTTAAACCCTAGCAAAATCCCCAAATATAAATTCATCCCCAACTAACCTTAAACCCCCGCCATCCTTTCAACCTACCCAGAAAGAAAAAGAGAAAAAAATCCCAAAAAAAAAAAAAAAAAAAAATGGATGCTCAACAAGCACTGAAGAAATCAGACTTAGTATTAATTTTAGACTATGGTTCTCAATACACCCATTTAATCACTCGCCGAATCAGGTCCTTATCCGTCTTTTCCCTGTGCATTTCCGGCACATCCGACCTGAAAACCATCACAGACCTGAACCCACGTGTAATTATCCTCTCTGGTGGACCCCACTCGGTCCACGCGCCAGACGCGCCGGTATTCCCTTCCGGATTCGTCGAGTTTGTGGAAGAAAAAGGCGTACACGTCCTCGGAATATGTTACGGGCTGCAACTGATTGTGCAGAAACTAGGAGGTTTGGTGAAAGTTGGGGATAAACAAGAGTATGGTAAGATGGAGATTGAAGTTTTATGTGATGGGAGTGGGTTGTTTGGGAGTAAGAATAAAGGGGATAAGCAGGTTGTTTGGATGAGTCATGGTGACGAGGTTGCTAAAATGCCTGACGGTTTTCGTGTTGTGGCGACTAGTGACCAAGGTGCTGTTGCTGCTGTTGAGAATCGTGACAGGAAATTCTATGGACTTCAGTATCATCCTGAGGTAATTTTAGGGTGATTTTGAGATTTTTACTTTTTTTTTTTTTTTTTTTTTTTTTTTTTTTGTTATGAAAGATGCAAACTTTAGGGGTTTGAGTCTTTTTATTTGATGTTATTTTGTGTTTTGGATGCTTAGTTAGTGATTTAGTGTTAAATTTTATGTTGGGTTACTCTTGTTTGTTATGTTTGTTAGTGAAAGTTGGGGACTTTTTTTTGTGATTTGGGATTGGGGTTATGTTAATTAAGCTTGTTTATCAAGTGTCAGGGAGATTTATCTGTGAAAATTAGCTGAATGTTGAATATAGTGGTGTGGTTGATAAATGGGAAGAAATGGTCGAAAATCGAAATGTACTGTGATGGTTCTGACTTTTGATATGTTGATTAAATGAGGAGATGTTGGTGCAAAAATTGATTATGTTTGGGGGTGTGTAATGTGAATGATGAGGTTGGGAATTGTTGTGTAGGTTACACATTCGCCACAAGGGATGGAGACCCTGCGCTATTTTCTGTTTGATGTTTGTGGGATTCACGCAGACTGGAAAATGGAGGATGTTTTGAATGAAGAAATCAAAATTATTCAGAATACAGTGGCTGCTGATGATCATGTCATTTGTGCTCTGTCGGGTGGTGTGGATTCGGCTGTTGCTGCTACCCTTGTTCATAAGGCTATTGGAGACAGACTCCATTGTATTTTTGTTGACAATGGCTTGTTAAGGTGAGGGGTTGGTATTAATTTGTTAGAGTTTAAAAGAATTTGGTAGTTGTACACTTGGAACTATTATCATGCTAATCGTCCTGTGGTTCATATCCTTGTATGTCGTATTCCTGTAGGTATAAGGAGAGAGAGCGTGTGATGGATACCTTTGAGAAAAATCTCCACCTCCCTGTGACTTGTGTTGATGCGACAGAGAAGTTCTTAAGCGAATTGAAGGGTGTCGTAGATCCTGAGAGGAAAAGAAAGATCATTGGAAAGGAATTTATTGTCATATTTGATGAATTTGCCCAAGAGTTGGAGAAAAAGTTGGGAAAGAGGCCTGCTTACTTAGTTCAAGGAACCTTGTATCCAGATGTTATTGAATCTTGCCCGCCTCCAGGGAGCGGAAGAACTCACTCCCACACAATCAAGAGTCACCACAATGTCGGTGGACTTCCGAAGGACATGAAGCTGAAGCTTATTGAACCCTTGAAGCTGTTATTCAAGGACGAGGTTTGAAATTTCTGCCTCTAGAATTTCGGATGTGTAGTTTTCGTTCCAATGACTTGATAAGATTTTGCTTGTTCTTGTTTACACTAAAGGTACGTGCACTGGGGAAGATCATGGACGTTCCAGAGGGATTCCTGAAGCGGCATCCTTTCCCAGGGCCTGGGCTTGCTGTTCGCGTGATTGGTGATGTCACAGCAGATAATCGTTTAGAAACTCTGCGTCTGGTGAGGAAATTCTTTCATGTCCTTGGAAAGATTTTTAGCTACTTCCAATGGTTAATCTAAAACAATTTGTTCCTCAGGTTGATGAGATTTTCATTCAGTCTATTAAAGATGCTGGACTTTATGATGATATATGGCAAGCGTTTGCTGTCTTCTTGGGTATTCAATCAGTTGGAGTTCAAGGTGACCAAAGAAGTCACTCTGATGTTGTAGGACTGCGAGCTGTGACAAGTCACGATGGGATGACTGCAACTTGGTGTGTATCTGATATTCTCTGTTACATATTATTTTACATAGTTTAGCATCTAGACACCCAAACGTTCAATACTGAGCTCAGGTTTTGGATATATCATTTACATTGTCCAAACCGAGTACTTGTCTGCCATTTGCATTGTTGATCAAAGTGTTTTTTTTTTTTTTTTTTTTTTTTTTCTGTTAGCAAGTATTTACATAAAGCTGATATCTGATCGTTAGTTTTGCGATTTTAACTCCCCTGTAACAACCTATTGTGTTGTGACTTCTCAGCTTGAATAGTATTATCTTGATGTCGATACTGACTGCAGATATTTACTGGCTGTAAAACCTAGAATTTTGTGTTCTGATTCTAACTCAGTGGTAATGGCTGGTGCTGTATTTTCAGGTACCGCTTTGATTGGGATTTCCTTGATAGCGTGTCCACCAAAATCACCAACAGTGTCCGGGGTGTTAATCGAGTTGTTCTGGACATAACATCAAAGCCTCCTTCGACAATTGAGTGGGAATGATATGTCAGATAACCTCTAGCTCATTGTTTGCTCTGCTTCCGTTTGATAGCTAATTGTTTGTCACACTTTACGAAGGTGTGATCCGTGACTCTTACCTCATCAAAGAACAAGATTTTTGCTTAATATTACTACTACGTAGTACAGATCTCGTGAAATAATATCTGTCGATCTTGATGATATGAAGTCAGATTTATGATTAATTATTTACCCCCGACTCCTTTACCTTGTGTCCTTATGTTGAATGTCTTTCTTTCTACTGTTGCCATTTTGATAGTCATGGCAGTCGTCTATTCCCGTCTGTATAAGAGTACTAGTATTTCAAAGAGCACTTGTTCATTTCCGAGCTTGTACTTGCAGTTATTCACTTATTTGTTCAAGCATATATAAAGCGCGCTGTGCTGATGTTTAGCCACTGTAACTTCTACTGATGCCATCTTCCTGGACAATTGTTTGGCCAGTGGAACTTCTACTGATGCCATCAGTTGATTGTATAGCACAGTTCAGTCTATTCATCCTGCATCTCGCCTTGGCTGACTCCGGGATGGGCTTTAACTGCTAAGGATATTTTGAAATTGCTTAACAACATGAGTGCAAATTCTACCAGCACCCTTTAGGTGAAATTTCAAAATCATTTTGAACATCAGCATTGAATCGTAATGGAGAATCTTGGTGGTCTCTTGGATGACTGATACTGATTTCTAACCATGTCTTCTACAAAACCTTAAAATCCGTCCATGCCTTATCGTTGGATCACGATTGGACTCTGCCGTGTTTCAACATTCACATTTCGTACTTTCTCAACTCGGTTAGAGCATCCGAAACATTTTGAACACGAATCTGCTATCGTCTTATCGAGTTTTCTATATGGAGTTATGTACTAACCTCGTGGAGTTATGGTTCGGTTTTTTGGGGTATCAATTTTGAAGAAGTGGTATACTGTCAAAACAAGGTATGGGCGGGCTTAACCTGGGCTGTAGTGTAGTGAGCCCGTGGGCTTTTTATTGTTGGGCCATAGATACTGCGGTTACAAGCCCAGATGGCCCAAATGTGCTGTTTGTGTTCGTTACGACATCCATGACCAATATGTAAAAATTGTTTTATAAGTTGTGAAAAGGTCGAAAAAACGAAAACTTTGTATCAGACTTGTGTGGACCTATATTGAAAACTTCATTCTCGATTCTACGAGAATTTTTATGAAAGCCTTTCATTTGCTTCTCTTTGATGGAAGTTTTATTTTTCCAGAATGTATCCTAATTTTTGGCTTAATTCTTTTTCTGATGATCGATTCAACCTCTGATCAAAAAGATATACCTACCATAAGTTCAAAAAAATCAATTTTTAAAAATTAAAATAAAAAAATATGTTGGTAATAAGAAATCGAACTCAAAGTTTTATTATTTGCCCCAAATCAAAATCAGGTTTGTTTTGGATACGGTTATACCATTATCAAGTTGGGAAAATCTTCATTCTCTGTGTTTTTTAAAAATCTTATACCCAAAATATATTGTTGTGTTGACAAGGGTGTTCACATTAATTAGTTAATTGAAATTGTTAAAAGATTTATATAGTGAGTTACAAAAAGACTACCCTTGACAAATTTTTCATGCAATATTTTTGGAATTTTGATTAACCAATTAATTTATACACCATTTTTTATAAGGTCAGTAAGGATCCTATGCCCCATTTTGGATCTCACTCCCTATAGGGCCTATACCTCTCCACTTACATTTCAGAAATCCATTGATTTTAAAAAGTTAAATGAATTTAGGTTTAATTGTGAAATTGCAAGCTTCTGATTGGAGTGAGACAGAAGATCCTTATTGTTAATAATGGATATAATGTTGTATATCAGAGAGGATTTAACAATATAATTCTATTAAAGATTATTTATAATGGTAAGTTTGGTGAAATCCTTACTTACCATTAGTGTGACACATAAAATGGGACAGAAGATCCACTCTAATTTATACATAAGGTGTTCAAAGAAAAATGGAGAGAGTATATTTTTAGATTATACAAGACGTATTCTCATAATAAGCTTTTATCGTTATGTCGCGACAGAGCATAATTTTGCAGATATCTGACGATTTTGTGTGTTAACCATATCAGGAGTACGTGAGTAGGTTTTAATACTCAACTTGGCTGGATGCATGCATGGTGTCCAATTGATAGTGACGTAGACTGTAGACAAACAGTTCTTCATTCATTGGGTCCAATATATAATGAATGAAAAGATGAACGTTTTTTTTAAATAATGCTCTAAATTAAAATAATTCGAGTTTTGGGTGTGGAATGAAAGTATTTATGTAGTATGGGTCCACGTAGGATTGGCATTCTCCAAACTAGCTTCGGTTTTTTTTTTTGGCGAAACAAACCAAAACCGTCACGGCGCGTGACGGTTTTACCCATAACCGTTGAGAATTGGGGCGGTTATGGACCAAAACCGCTGCAAATTGGGGCGGTTATGGACCAAAACCGTCTTTTTTTAGGGCGGTTATGGACCAAAACCGTCTTTTTTAGGGCGGTTTTGGTCAATCTTGCAATTTTGACGGAAAAAGAACCCACCAAAACCGTCTGAAAATTGAGCGGTTATGGTCATAACCGTCACGCGCTATAGCGGTTTTGGTACAAATTTGGTTCGGGGTTATCCGATCCTACGTGAACCCATTCTACGTAAATATTTTCGTTCCGCACCCAAAACTTGAATTATTTTAATTTAGAGCATTATTTAAAAAAATCGTTCTGAAAAGATTTCAGATTTCTTTGCTACTCCATAGTCCGGTACATGTCAAAGAAAAGACCTCGCGAAATCGCGATCGATGATGTAACGTGGTCGGTGGTTGTGTTTGCCACTATTCGTTACCGGAAATTGCTACAGTGTAGTACGGAGTATGTACTGTGTTACCCAAAAGTGAAAATAAAAAAAATTGAACCTAGAAAAAAAAATAGTCTTGTTCATATCAATCCAATTTGTACAAAATTTCAAATGAAAGAGGCATTAATTTACCAAGTTCAATCATACCAAGTAGATAGTTAATTTTGTCACAAAGAATTACAATATTTTTATTAATTAATTCGTTTATCAATTAAACATACTCTCCGTACAATTTTTTTTGTCACCACTGTCTACAACCACCATTCAAGTCTAATGATATATATACAATAACGTTCTTTTTATCGAATGTGGTGATCTGATTACGTCAAACAACTTTGCATTTATGAACTTTTGTTGCTTTCATAATGCTTTAATTTCTGTTAATAACTTTTTCGATCCTAAAGATTAATATTAAGACTTTCAGGTTTTATATATGCCCCTTTGATGAGTCCGACTTGAGGTTTTTGGTTCGATTTCTTATGGCTAGTTTGAATTTTGGGGGTAAATTAAGCATCATGACCTAATTACAATGGGTTCTCTTGTTTCCATCCAATTTATTGGAATTATATATTAAAGATTTAAGGTCGAGTCTGAGCACAAATTGTGTTAGTATTACTAAATGCAACCATTAGCAATAAATTTAGAAAAATCAAGTATAATATGCTTGCATGATGAGGCTTCTGCCTACAAAAATAAAAAAATAAAAAAAAGATAGATGATGAGTTTCATTGAGAATATGACATTTGATTGAAAATGACGTGTGAGGGTTCTTCACACCAAATGCAACTTTCACATAAATTATTGTCTTATATATGAATGTATTTACATCATACTGTATGTACTGTGTTACCCAAAAAAAGAAAATAAAAAATTCAACCTAGATAAAGAAATAGTCTTATTCATATCAATCCAATTTGTACAAAATTACAAATGAAAGAGGCATTAATTTGCCAAGTTCAATCATACCAAGTAGAAAGTAAATTTTGTCGCAAAGAATTACAATATTTTTATTAATTAATTCGTTTATCAATTAAACATACTCTGAAGTAGACATTAGTGATATACCCCATACAAATTTTTTTTTTTTTTTTGTCACCACGGTTTACGACCACCAGTCAAGTCTAATGATGTACAATAACATTCTTTTTACCGAATGTGGTGATCTGATTACGTCAAACAACTTTGCCTTTTTGAACTTTTGTTGGTTTCATAATGCTTTAATTTCTGTTAATGGAAACGCTCACTAACTTTTTCGATCCTAAAGATTAATATTAAGACTTTGAGATTTTAAATGTGCCCCTCCAAGGCCGACTTAAGGTTTCTGGTTCGATTTCTTATGGCTAGTTTGAATTTTGGGGGTAAATTAAGCATCGTGACCTAATTATAATGGGTTATCTTGTTTCCCTCCAATTTATTGAAATTATTAAAGATTTAAGGTCGAGTTTGAGCACGAATTGTGTTAGTATTACCAAATGCAACCATTAGCAATAAATTTAGAAAAATCAAGTATAATATGCTTGTTGCATGATGAGGCTTCTGCCTACAACAACCAAAAAAAAAAAAAAAAAAAAATAGATGATGAGTTTCATTGAGAATATGACATTTGATTGAAAATGACGTGTAAGGGTTTTTCACACCAAATGTAACTTTCACATAAATTATTGTCTTATATATGAATGTCTTAACAGTTAACATCATATTGTAATATGAACAACATCCGTTCTCTTCAATGGATCGGACTACCAATATTGGCTAATTTTAAATTCATTTGGGAAGACCTAAACTTCCTTTTCACTCTTCATCTTCACTAGATAATATTGGGTAATTCTATATAAAAACAAAAAAATTGGAATATTTTTCATGGTATCTCTAAGATTTCTCACATCTGATGTGATAGCTTTGATGTTTCAGAAATTTCCATGATACTCTTAAGTTTTGCATTTCGTCAAAAAATTTAACGGTTGATTAACTCTGTCTATGGTCAATACAATTAGACTTCAGATTAATTATACTCATTGATCATATGATGGCCCGACAAACAAAACAAAATAAATCAAATTTAAAAAAACAAAACCTTTTCTTTCTCTTCTCCCCCTCTCACTCACCCTCCGCCTAGCCAGCCACCCCTACCGACGAACGAGGCCGACATCACTACTTCGACTGACCATCCCGTTCCCGCCACTCCCGCAACTTCCTACTTCCCCTTTCTCCTTTCATTTATTCTCTCTATTCTCCCTCTGTCACCTTTCAAATCCATTTTCTCTCCCCCCTTTTTCATAAAACACAATGACAACAAAATGAAGAGAGATGAATTGTGAGGTTGCCGCAGTGAGGGAAGGGTTGGCCGGCCGACACCGGCTGAAATGGTGGAGTCATGATTAGTGGATATCAATTAATCTAATTGAGGTGAAACTACATTGACCAAAATACACCAAGTTACCCAACCATTACAATTTTTGGCAAAATGTAAAGCCCAAGGTTGCCATGCAAATTTCGAAAACCTAAAAAGTACCACGGACATTTTTCGAAACCTCAATTACCACCATTGAAAATATCCCAAATAAAGTTTTACACCACCCTTTGAGTTAGTTACATTCAATTTTACATGGAATGTAAACCATATATATCGATGTTGTATATGATTTATAAGCGTTAGGTTAAACCACTCATTGTCACTTTTGCTTAAAAGAGGAGTCTCGCATCTCATATGTGGGTTGTTTTCTTCCATCAACATCGACATCATCTTCTCGATCGAGGTTAATTTTTCCCAAGAACTCTTTGTAAACTCTGTGTGATCATTCCAACCGATACACTAGTTGATCCCTTAACCTGCATGCATTACAAAGAAAGAAAATCCTTGTCAAAAAAAAAAAAAAAAAAAAAAAAAATCAGTGTGAAGATTATAGGTACTAGCAAGTAGTTCTTTCAATACTAATGACACAACTTTCAAAGTTCTTTTTGGTAAATTTCAATCTACAATAAAATGTGACGATTTTCCAACTCTAAAGAAGAGGGCTGCTGCCAGCACTATGCATATACATCACAACAAATTTGTCCACAATAACCCAGTTCACCACCAATCTTGTCCCCATTATTCCCATCCGCGCTCCGGCCATCTCCATTCACCATTATCCTACGTAAAAAAAACCTACCTCACTCAAACCAACATCAATGCCCCCAAGCAGGCCAGGGCGATTGTTGAGGACAAAACCACATTCTAGGAGAGGTGATGGGGTGTTTGAAAGGTGGTCGGAAAAAGGGTTTAGGGTACCATTTCCAAGCGCCGCTACTAACCCCTTTTTCCGGATGTCGGTCCATGGTGCTCTCGGTGCTTGGTTGAGGAAAATGATAAATTTGAGACGATACAGAAAATTGGTGGAGATATTTGGCCAGCAAAACTGCTCTAATTAAAGGATTATCATGACGTTATTCAGAACTTTACCTTAAAATGCATTTTGAGAGAAATAAGGCCATCGACTATCGATGAATGAACCGATTGCGAATCCAAATGTAGATTGCTCATAGCATCAATAATCTGACCCAACAAAGTCTCTCTCCAACGACAACTTATGTTGATCAAGATTTCTTCTTCGGCTATACTAACTGTTATAGTATTATCTACCACCAAGCTATCTCTACTTGGTCGTTTGCTGCATTCTTGCCCTTGTTCTTCAACCTCGCGAGTTTTCCTCTTGTTCTTGACGCCTCCTACACTAATATCATCGCCATAGTTGTAGGACGTCCTTTCTTCTACGTCGATCTCTTTCCTCTTCTTTATTTTCGTCTCTCGACCAATCGATTCATCGCATGACTCCAACTCTACTACTCTTCTCTCAAGCTCCTTAAGGTACGCAATTGTGTCATCGAGAATTGATATCTTGTCGGCCTATATGAAAAGATGACAGAATTTAGTCTATCGATGACATGAAACTTATACGAAATATTCATATTAATTATATATGATAACTTATAGGGTACGTGACGGTTTAAAGACTATTGATGACCCGTTTCACGACACTACTAATAGTAATAGTATGAAATAATGGGACAACTGTGAAGTAATGGTATTAATAATACTGATGTACCTTAGTTATGGAAGGAATTAGTGATCGTAGAGTCGAAATTCGTTCATTAACCTTCTCCCTTCTCCTTCTCTCGGCAAGGACATGATTTGTATTAGGAATTTCCTGCTGTTTGCATGATATTTCATCCTTAGACAAATCAACTGACTGAGCAGCACTATGCATCCTCATCATCTGAGGCACTTCGAACAACATTTTCTTCAACATCTTCTGAGGGGTTACGAGTACACAAAACTCGGGTTTCTCGGTCTCCATATCGCCTTTTATCCAGCTTCTGAAGCTCGACTTCTTGTACAAGTTATCACCACCAGAAGACGACCCCAATACCCTCTGATCACTACACTCCTTGAAAATGGACGAAAGAACGTTCTGATAGTGCGAATCCTTGCTTATCGGAGGATCAGGATCATCATATTTTGGTGGAGTAACAAGAGCACATTCAGAATGGACGACGGCACTTTGTGAAATACAGTCACTTGAATTATTATTCGTTGTTGAAGTAAGGACATAGTTACTAAGTAGATCGTCTTTTATCACGCCACGCCACGGACATTGAGGTCTTACGTGTAGAGACGAATTATTATTCTTGAAAGCAGCTCTTATGCGTTGGATAACGTTGATGTCTTCTTCAACCTGAAACAAGATTCGGTAAATTTCACATATACAAACCAAATGGAAAGAATTCAATAAAACGGAGAGACTACCAATTCCGTTACACCAAGCTCAACTACGCCACCTAGGAGAGGTAAGCACACAACAGTCTGCATATGATGACAAGCGACATTAGTTTTAATTTATAAGTAAGAGAATTATATATTTCTCTGATGGAAATGTATATTGCAGGAAAAAGGGAGAATCTGAGCACACCTTAATATCAGTACTCTGAAGAACCAAAGTCCCAATTGCGCAATGACATTACAAAAACACAAAATACGAGTATTACTATAATATACGTATGATTAGCTTCAAAGGGAAGTTTAATTTGTGTTTAACATTTTTTGGAAGAATAATATATAATCCAAAAAACAGTACTTAATTGCATTGCTAAACAAAACTGCGTGCTATCTCAAATTTATGTGGCTAGATTATTAGTTCATACAGTAAACGGCATTGTTGTATACGTACGTTAATTGTTAATTAAGTACCTTTGCTAGCAAAGAACGAGAAAAGACTCCGGTGTCGACACGATGAGCGTTAGATAGCCAAATAGTTCTCCCACTTGCTAGACTTCGGCCAGGCAACCTGAAGAACAAATAACAACAAGAAATTTCAACTTCAAGTTTTCACAAGTCATAGGATAATATATACAGTACAATATTCATATCCATATCCATATAAATTACCCAAGTTTTTGCTCGTGAACAGTACTATATTTTGAAAGAGACTGGGAATAAAAACACAAGTTACCCTACCCTTGACCTATATTGAATTCATATGACATGCAAATCAAGTAAAACCACTCGACATTGGTTAGGTTTTCCGGTGACAACGCGTCCAAAGGCCTCCGGGTTTGGTTGTTGTTGTTGTTGTTGCTGCCGGATAAAAGGAAGTTGTAAAGCTCTCTGAGTTGATCACTCCTACTACCTGCTGTTTGATTATTAGCCTTGGATTTCACACTTGAGACTGTTTTTCTTGTTTTTATGTCTCCATTGTAGTAACCATCTCCAAATTGCAATACCCTATGTCACAAGCAACAACACAGTACTAATTAATAATTTATAATTTAATTTAACACGAGTAAGTGTTTTATATATCATACGAATTGTTGTTGAGAGACACACAGATGAAATTTTCACTATATTTAAGAAACATAGATAAGTGTGCGTGCTGAAGCTATAAAAGACAGCCGCTTGTAGAAATCAAATCTAAAAGTGTATGTAATAATCAAAACCCTTATTTTTCTAACATGTATATATTTAAAGTTCATTTAATATTAACTAAGAAGACTTGATATATATAACTTAAAACATCTATTGAAACATGAATATATGAAGGGAAAAAAATAGAGAAAAAAAAAAATGGAGCACTGCACCCTGATTCTTCGGATGAAGGAGACCAGAAAATTGCATAACTCCACTGAATGCTTCTCACAGCTGTTGCTAGCTGCTTCCTAATTACATTTTTACGTAATGTATTTGCCATAATGCAAGTCCTTCAATGTAGTGGTACGAAAAACAAAAATTGGTAACTTTGTTTTCCGATGAAGCTAGCTAGAAAGGGAACAAGCGCATCGGAACGTATGTATTAGAGTATTATTAGGGGTAGAGAGGCCTTATCGCCAATATCCATTCTTTATTCTGGCCTTGAATCTCGAAAAATTATTAAAGCGGAATTTCAATTCTATAAAAGGGCAGTTCGGTACACGTATCTCACCAAGGTGAGTGTCCGTGTAAGGGTCCACCACAACTGTGTGTAGGGGCGTGACCGTTTAGCCCAAAGCAAGATGGTTAATTAAGTCACTGTTTAGCCCGTATATCCTATCTCATGTGCTTTAAAAAGTGAAGGCAGGTCTTCCAACGTGGTATAACTCAACACGCGGTCAAAGGGTCGCTCTAATACCATTAGTTTTAGCTTCACCTACCACGCTGTTGTGACACAAGCCAATAAGATTGAAAATCACCTTATAACCATCGTTTGCGTAAAACGTTATGGCCTTAATTGTTAATAGTATGATGATAGGAGTATATTATAAATCTATCAATTTCAATGTGAGACAAACCATTTTTCATAAACATTGAGGTGTTACACGTACAGACCAATGCTAGCTCCTAGCTATTCTATTGATTCATTCTATATGCATCTAAACAGTTACTCGTATACTCATGATCATTAGGAGGGGGGAAAAAAGGAAAAAAAGAAGATGGAATAACATCAAAGACAAAAGAATTTCAGCCTAAAAAAATGTTGTTAGGATTTTTTTTTTTTTTTTGACAACGTCTAAAAATATAAAAGAAAAGAAAAAAGAACACTGAAAACAAAATTACAACAAAATAGATATGTTATTAGGATACACTTTGATAATTAAACTATGCAGAATACAGTGCGTGGTTTATTGTTCGCGTTTTTGTGAAAATTTTTGATAAAACTATCAAAATGTCACTCACTCGCTCATGTTTATTAGTGTTTTTGTACTGATAACTCATGTTATCGACTGAGTACTAACTCGTATGAAGAGGGCTTACAAACACTACATTTAGGCTGTAAAAACCTAGGAATGTTTGTTCTGATTCTAACCGAGTACGTACAATGGCTGGTTTCCTTGATAGTGTGTAGACCAAGATTACCAATTCAACAGTGTCCTGCCGGGGTGTGAATCGACTTGTTCTGGACGAAATAACATTATCACAGCCTCCTTCGACAATAGATTACGTGGGAATGACATGTCAGATAACCCTAGCTCAGATTTTTGCTTAATATTACCCCTACTCCTTACCTTGTATATATTCGTATGTTGGATTGTTTTCGTTCTACGTACTACTGTTGCCATTTTTATTGTCATGGTAGTCATCTATTCGATCTCGTCTGTATAAGAAGAGAAGTTGTTCATTTCCGAGCTTGTACTTTGCAGTTAAACACTATTATGTTAAGACATATATAAAGCACGCTATGCTAATTAATGTATGTTTAGCTCGCTACTGAAAGTTCTACTGATGATGCCATCTTCATAGACAATTGCTTAGTTAGTGTAACTTCTACAAAAAATCTTCATGTCAGTTGATTGTATAGCACGATTCAAAGGTTAATCATCATGCATCTTGCACTCTGAACAGTTTCAACTCCTAAAGATATTTCGACATTTCCAGCTGGTACATACATACCCTCTAACCTCGAAATTGCTTAACAACATGAGTTCTAATTTAAGCAGTACCGAAACATTTTAAACCCGAGTCTGCTTATATCGTGTCAAGTTTTCTATATGGGGTTATCCTAAGTTCCTAACCTCATGGTTCGGTTTTTTGGTGTATCAATTTTTTGAAGAAATCATACCGTACCGTCAAAGCAAGATATGGGCGGGCTTAACCTGGGCCATGGAGAAGTGAGCCCGTGGGCTTTTTCTTGTTAGGCCATGGATTCTGCAGTTACAAGCCCAGATGGACCAAATGTCCAGATTGTGTTCGTTACGAAAACATCCATATGCCAGTTATTTAGCGGTTGAGCTTCAATGATACGATCGTGATTTGCGGCTTTATGTACCAATATGTCCTTTTCAAGCATTAAAACTCACTTCTAGTACCTCCAAAATGTACACAAATGCTAGGGGTCAAGTAGATATACATGCATGCATGCTAGGGGTCAAGTAGAACTATGCTCCAACGGGTAAATATATACACCTCATTTCACACCGAGTACATTTACGGAGTTGTCTAAAATACTTTAAAAGTTTTAAAAACACGGAAAAACGAGAAAACTAATATAAATTATACCCGTACATGTATATCAAACTCATAAGGCTATATTCACCCCATTTTTAATGTGTTCGAAATCAGTTATTTCGTATATATACGAGTATATCATTATCAAATTGGAAACATTTTGCGACATATATACCAAACGTATGGTCATAAGCTTTATATGTTGTCGTAACGAATGGGCTGAATTTCCAGTGCATCTAATTAAAGCGATTAGCATATCCGGAGTACGTGACTGGTTTCACTACTCCACTTCCCTCTAATCATCCTCTATGCATGCATGATGTGATGTCCAATTGATAGTGACGTAGACAATCACCTCTTAATGGATGAAAATATTTCATTTCTTGCTACAAGTCAAATAAAAGCCTTCGCCATCGAAGATGTGATGTGGTCGGTTGTTGCCTTGGCCGCCATTTATTACCAAAAATTGCTATTATGTTACCCTAAAAAAAAAATTGAATTTTTAAAAATTGGGGGGAGAACTCTGCCGATGTTATTTTAAAAAGAAATCACAAGGAAACTTGTTCTAATATTAAAGTTACCGAGATTAATGGTTCGGGAAAAAACGAAAATTTTATTTCAAATCGATTTGTAGAAAACCTCAAATAGAAGAGGCATTAAATTGCCAAGTACAAATGTACAATCATACTATTATACCAATTAGAAAGTGAATATTCCTCGCAAAGAATATTTCATTAATTAACTTGCTAATTAATTGAACATACTATACATTGGTGATGTACAATTTTTTGTCCCCACTGTTTACAACCACCATTCAAGAATCAAGTCCAATGATTTATCTTTTGTTACCAAATGTAGTGATTAGATTAAGCCAAACAACTCTGCATTTATAGCCGTTTGTTGCTTTAATGCTTTCTAATATTAGGAGAAAGGTTGTACTTATGTAGATGAAAAAGTTTACTTTTTCAATTGTAACATTAAGATTAAGACTTTAAGGTTATATACGAGTATGTCCTTCTAAGTCCAAATTTTAGGTTTCGGGTTCAATTTCTTATGACGGCTTGCATTCTTGATCGGTGATATATCGTTACCTAATTGTAACGTGTTCTCTTGTGGTTGGTTATCTTGTTTGCCTCAAGTACAAGATGTTGTAAATATTTATTAGAATTCGAGTCGAGTCTGAATACGGAGTACATATTATTCTCGATATTACCAATGCAAATTGCTAAATAAGATTGATAAGTTTCATTGAGATTATGGACCTCTTAGTTTTTTCCAAAGCTAACATATATATATATATATATATATATATATATATATATATATATATATATATATATATATACATTCGATTTATTATATGTGAGGATTCCTCACACCAAATGTAACTTTCAAAGATATTAGTATATACGATCCCGATGTCCTTACATCATAACATGAACCACGAGTCTACGACCATTCTCTTCAATGAACTACCAATATTATTGGCTAAATCTAAAATTATTAGGGAAGACCGTACCTAAGCTTTTTCTTCACTAACAAATTATCAATATTGGCTAAATCTATCCAAACTTTACAGCATCCTTCGAGTAAGCATTTCTGCTACATTTTACATCATTAGTTAGGAATGATCGAAAACAATCCAATGATGATAGATGTTGCATTATTGTACTGTATACGTTGTATAAGCGCTATGTTTCTAATGACCCTTTAATTTGCCAATTTCGCATAAAATAAGTCTCGCATCTTACATGTGGGTAATAGTGATTTAGCGAATATAGTTCATTGAATGTAATCTATATAGATTACATTCAATTAACTATATTCACTATTAGTGGATTGTCTACTTGTTTTTCCTCGAGCTTAGTTGTTCCTAAGAACCCTCTGTAAACTCTGCGTAATCATCCCGATTGATACACTAGTAGATCCCTTAACCTGCATGTGTAACAAAGAAAATAATCCTCGTCAGGTTTCCAACTCTAAAGGGTCATTCTATGAACCTTATGTAGAATCGTGTTATCCAAAACTTTACCTTCGATTGCACTTTGAGAGTAAGAACGCCATCGACCGTCGATGAATGAACCGATTGCGAATCCAAATGTAGATTGCTCATAGCATGATCTGAATCAACAAATTCTCTCTCCAACGACAACTTATGTCGATCACGATTTCTTCTTCGGCCATACTTACTGTTATAGTATTATCTACGACAAAGCTATCTCTACTTGATAGTTTGCCGCCTTCTCGGCCTTCTTCTTGATCTTCAACTTCCTGAGTTTTCCTCTTGTTCTTCACGCGTCCTACACTTTCATCGCCATAATTGTCTGACGTCCTCTCTTCTATGTCAATCTCTTTCCTCTTCTTTTTAGTCTCTCGAGCACTCGATTCCTGGCACGACTCCAACTCAACTACTCTTCTCTCGAGCTCCTTAAGGTACGCAATTGTATCATCGAGGATTGATATCTTATCAGCCTATACAAGAAACGGAAACAATCTCTACATTTTAGTATTATTCGAAACATTCTACCTAACTATATGATGGCTTTTTCAGTAGGTGACAATCTTAAAGAGTCAACTCAACCAAAAGTTCAGACTGATGATTGAGTCGCATTAATTGACTGTATATTTTAACATGAAACTCTATGACAACTTGACAAAAGTAATGATGGTCAATTAGGGCATCGACAATAGTTTTATATATGCTTCAACACACCCCCTCACGCAAAGGTCCATCTGGGTTGAGAACTGTTTACTAAGGTTCTAACACAACAAAAGAGGGGACTACCATAATTCGAACTTCAGACCTCGTGATCACTAAGGCTCTGATACATATATACCATGTTAAATAACAACTTGAGACACAAGTCTAGGCATAAGGTACCGACAATGATTTTATACTTCAAAACGGTTCCAAGTCTATTGATAAACCGTTTCGCGACACTATAAAATGGGACAGTTGTACTGTGAAGTACTGATGTACCTTAGTTATGGAAGGAATAAGTGATCTTAGAGTCGAAAATCGTTCATTAACCTTCTCCCTTCTCCTCCTCTCGGCAAGAACATGATTTGTATTTGGAATTATTTCCTGCTGTTTGCATAATAATTCATCCTTAGACTGATCAACTGACTGATCAGCAGCAGCACTATGCATTATCATCATCTGAGGGACTTCGAACAACATTTTCTTCAACATCTTTTGAGGGGTTACGACAACACAAAACTCGCCTTTCTCGGTCTCCATACCGCCTTTTATCCAGCTTCTGAAGCTCGACTTCTTGTACAAGTTATCGCCAGAAGACGACACCAATACCCTCTGATCACTAGACTCCTTGAAAATGGACGAAAGAACATTCTGATAGTGCAAATCCTCACTTATCGGAGGATCACAGGTCTCGTATGTTCCAAGCTCGATTTTAGGTGGAGTGATAGGAGCGCACTCAGAATGGACGATGACACTTTGGGAGACACAGTCACTCGAATTCATTGTCGAAGTAAGGACACAGTTGCTGAGCTGATCGTCTTCCACCACGCCGCCGCGCCAGCTCTGAGCTTGAAACAACAGCACATCGGAAAGTGGTGGTTGGATTAGCTCAGCTCCGTTAGAACTGCCACTCGGCGAGAAAGCAACAGCAGCATCAGGTGGAGAAGAAGAATTCTCCAAGAAGGCAGCTCCAACAAGTTGGATTACATTGAGGTCTTCTTCAACCTGAATATCGGCTTCTCACATATATTCAAACTAAACGTAAAGAATTCAATGAAATCAGAGAGAGTACGAGAATATTTTTACCAATTCTGTTATACCAAGCTCAACTACCCCACCTAGGAGAGGAATGCACACAACAGTCTGCATATGACAAGTGACAGTTAATAATAAGGACTGTAATAACTATTATGTTTCTGATGGAAATGTATGAGATTTTGCAGGTGAGAAATTGATCGAGTACCTTAATACCAGCACTCTGAAGAACCAATTTCCATAATTGGGCAATAACATAACCAACAAAAAACAAACAAACAAAATGAGTATGATTAATTAGTTTCAACTTTATTTTATTTGCTTATATATTTTAGGGTGCGACTGTACTATGCGGAGGAGGGTCTATATATAGGGGCGATGATTTTGCCAAGGCAAATCAGTAACTTCCAATACAAATATGTCCATAAAATGGATCAAGTTCAATGAATCTGTATTGTCTTGCTAGTAGTAATTACTTCCTTAACAATATCATCCCCCTTCTATAGAGTAGCTAGTTAGTAGGAGTACCTTAGATATGTTTGTGGGAATACATTTGAATTTTTAACAAAGATGGAAAATTTCGGAAAACAGTACTACTAAATTGTCATGCTAAAAATGCTACATCGAATTTCTGTGGCTAGATTACAAAATATATATGTGAAGAGAGCGCTGTTTAATTTAATTACCTTTGCTAGCAAAGAGCGAGAAAAGACTCCGGTGTCAACACGATGAGCGTTAGATAGCCAAATAGTTCTCCCACTTGCTAGGCTTTTGCCAGGCAACCTGAAGAAACAACACGAAAGGGGAAGCAAATTTTACCTAGACGTACGTGTGTTATTACTTAGTAACGGGCAAGTCTTTTGTAAGACGGTTATGCTATACGGGTAGATTTAATTTGTTGCGAATTTTCAACTTCATCATCAAGACATAGGAAAAGTCTGTATACCCAAGTTTTTGCTCAGAGAATAAACCTTTGACGTAATTAAGAAAGAGAATGAATGGAAAAAAAAAAAAAAGCAAAGTTACCCTTGGCCTGTATTGAACACAAATGACATGCAGATCAAGTAAAACCACTCGACGTTGGTGAGATCTTCCGGTGACAACGCGGCCAAAGGCCGCCGGGTTTGGTTGTCTTTGATGTTGTTATTGCCAGATAAAAGGGAATCGTAAAGCTCACGAAGTTGATCACTTCTTCTAGAACCTGTTTCATCATCAGCCTTTGAATCCATACTTAAGATAGTTCTTCTTGTCTTTATGTCTCCATTGTAGTACCCATCCCCCCATTGCAGGACCCTAATAATTAATCACAAGGAAGAACATTATTGTAATTAGTAATAATACAATTTAACATAAAAAATTGTTTCATAGATTATATATTGTTACAATATCTGAAAAAACATAATAGAATCTTGGGTAGTGATTTTGTTGCACTTCTAGCAAATGATATGGTTACGCTTTCTCCTAATAGATAAACATAGATACGTGTAACAAAGGTCGCTTGTACAAATCAATTCTAAAAGTGCAAAAGTCGAATTTTTATTTCTACATCCAACAAATGTCTCAAAATTCGAAAGACTTAATGTAATTTACGGAATAAGACACAATAATCTACGGAAATTGAACTAACATGAATATATGAAGAAATTAAAATGAGAAAATATGGAGTACCCTGATTCTTTAGATGAAGGAGACCAGAAAATTGCATAACTCCATTGAGTGCTTCTTACTGCTGCTGCAAGCTGCTTCCTTATATTTTCTTCCCCTTGTTTACATAATTTATTATCTGCCATTATACAATTCTTCTACCTAACTCTCACAAAAAGAGATGCATACAAAATATAATTTTTTTTCCAAAATATACAACCAAAAGTTTTTTTTTGTCTTCAAAAGAGCAAAAGATATTGTCGATAAAAAGTGTTGCATAAAGAAAAGATTTTTAAAATTTGTCTTTTGATGAACTTAAAACTGAATAAGCCTGAAAGAAGACTATTATACAGTAAATACATAATGACCTTATTGTCATGATCCACTGAGGTATAACACCATATCACAATATAACTCCGGCCTATGTAAAACCTCGAAAAACAACAAAATATGAAATCAAATTATTGTTCGTAGTTGTTGTGTGTGTGTGTGTGTGAGAGAGATACTTGAGACAATCAGATATCAAACTTTCCGTGAAGGAAATGTAATCAGAATAATTCTAAAGAGTAGCCAAAAACTATAAATGCACCTCAAGCAATAATGATCGAGTATGAGTCTTCTAGTAGTTAGTACTATTACTTGCGTTATTTGTTCGATGGAAAAAGATGGGACTTAATACATGTAGACAAAAGGTAAGAATGGAAAATTTATACCAATGAAAAGTGACCCATGCATCAATTAATGATAACAATATTGAGGCAGGGAAATCACCACTCATGCATGCGGCTCAATGACCATACCATTAATTTAATAAAACATTGTTCATTTCATTTGTTAGATCCATAGTATGTGCAATATATATAGATCTTCTATTATACTATATGTACTCCTTTTGTTTAACCTAAATGTAAGACTATCTATCAAAGCAGAAGTTACGAGATGATTTTAATCTAATTAAATTAGTTAGGTCAGATTAATATTTAGGTACTCGTTTCACCCCGAGCACCCCTTTGCTTGATACTCGTTGTCTCGTTGATACCGTGTAGTGTATAGTAGTAGTTGTAGTAGGTGTAACATAGAAAATGTATAGGCGTTATAGGGGTAAAAATGCATGGGACATAAATGAGTAATAGAGACAAGAAAGAGTAGTTAATGCGTTTTGCTTTAGATTATTGATTATGTTTGTTGTTTTCTGATACAAAATACAATGGTGTGTCCTCTCTGAAATACGCACATTTCTGCAAATAATGAACAAATGATTCGATTGATTTAAATTTCTGATTTGTACATTTGTTATATTTTCTAATGCTCAAGGCGTGTGGCACATTAGCGTGTATTCGTGTAGCAATGAGAAGGACGGTATTCAAACATACTCCCAGTAGTATTGAATTTGGAGTGCTCACTCTGTAAAAGAAATTCTGTATTTGTAGAGTTGATTTGATTTCTTGACTTTTTTTTAGTCACGTCGAGGTAACATAAATTGCAACAGAATACAGTAGTAAATAGTAATCTCAAATTGAAAACAATACTTATTTTCACTAGTTGTAATCTACTCGTATGTTTTAAATACTTTATACTAACTTGAACGTCGAAGAAAAGTTTTTAATGCAAATCCATGACCATCTTCATCAAGCTAAAAGGTCGCACAAGCAGAAGGCATTGGGCCGACACACACACAAAAAAAAAAAAAAAGCAGTAACAAATGCAGGCTGCACGATTATTAGATTTGTTTTGTTTGAGTTAGGTGAGTGATTATTATAGATTCTAAATGTAGATTTGTAGTCATGAGAAAATCATTAGTGTGCTTAAACTTTATATTCCTCCAATTACATTTCATTACACTTTATCTTCTTATCATAATTGTCTATGCAAAACATAATGTGAAGACAACAACAGTGCGATTACGCTACCGAAAAAAAAAAAAGCATTTGGGTTTATAGACACGTGATCCTTATTGAAAGAACTCAATTAATGCAAAGTGGATTAATTGTACAGTAGCTCTTAATCATCAAATCGATCTAATCAGATTGACTATCCCAGAGTATTAATTGGAAAGTAGTAAATGAAAATTCCATCTTTATGGCAACTAGCGTTATCAAAGTCATCAATACCATTGTACATCATTCGACAATGTTATCGTTTCAAATGTCTACCAAACTTACATACGGAGTACTATAAAATAAAACATAAAAAAAATAATTTAAAATTTAAAAAAAAAAAAAATTGCTCAATTGCTTTACTGAAAAATGTCATTATAAACCAACCAAAAATGTCTATTGTATAAACCAAAAACCATACGACTCTCAAAAATTAATCCAATAGTTTAACACACCTAATTTTTACAAGAAATGCAATGTTATGGTAAAAAGTGCAAATGAGGAAGAGCGGGAACAATCAGAATTCAGAAGTAGTTTGGATAATGTTGTTAAGTAAAACTAACCTCAAGATCTACAAAACATAAGTCGACAACTCAAAAAACCAAAATTTTGTTAGCTAATTGGTTAGTTAAGTTAATTTTATACAACTATCTACTTAAGGTTATACCAAAGTAGGTTAACTTGTGTGGAAGGGCAAACCTACCATAACAATTAAACAATAACTTATGAAGTTACACATTTATAAACCAATCCGATTATTTGAACCATTTCAAGTGAGTTTTTAGAGTTTCAAGTTAAGGAACGACTGTAAAGTTCATAGCTCATCACATCTTACTATGCATCATTAAAAATGTACGGTTTTACTAAGAGAAGGCTACTTGCTTACTAAGAGCATGACTTCCAAGTCAACCGAGAGCATTTCATGAAGTTACTGCTATACAGGATTTACAACAGTCCCGTGTCATCAGGATTAAGTTAATGAGCTCACAGCAGAAGCGATTTCGAAATGCATAAGACTATAACCTAACAACAATCAGCACCTACACTGTAACACTACAGAAACTTACATGTTACAGGAGACCGAGGCAAAGGATGAAGTCTGCTGCCATAAACGTAGGAGAGGGATTGAGCAGGAGGTGAGATATAATGTTCACTAAGCTACAGGCTACGGCCGCTGCAAGAGTATTGCAGCTCAAAATCCTGCTTACTGCCACCGCTTGGAACTGCTGGAAGGCCTGACTTTGGGCTTCACCGATGAAGAGTTACCAGACGCGGCTATCTTTTTAGAACCTGCACGGTAGCCAGATGGGGAATAAATCATCAGCAGACGAAATGACAAAGTTGAAGCATGAGCCAACAGGACAGGTAGACAGGAAAGTTGTCGAAAATCTTGACAGGCATTAATATAACAAGGATTTTATCAATTCTAAGGAAACTAATACTTGGTTTAGATACTAAACTATGTGCTAGACTTTTCTTTTGCCAAACAGAGTATAATAGAAATAGCTTTACAATCTAGAAGCGTGATTCTGAAATGTAGAAACACGAAATATCCTGTTCAAACAAGAAAAAGATCCCACCCATGTACTCGATTAAAAAGCCAGACCCAATTCATAGAAAAAGAAACTGGAAGGCACAGCATAGAAGAAACAGCTCATTGCGTAAAAGATTACGAACTAAACAAGAAAACAAAGAATCAAATTGCTATGGCCATGCCAGGTTGTGTATATAATACATACTTGACAAAGCTTTGGAGGATCCTTTGCTAAGTGACAACCGAGAAGGCCCAGTTTGTTGTTTCAGTGGAGGCTTGGGAAGTTTGGATGGTACTATGGACCTGCAAATTTTCAAAACAAAATACCGATAAAATTCCTGGAGGCTTATCAGAATTTTATCTGCTATATGATGTGAAATCTGTCAGAATAGTGTAAACATTCAAACAAAGAAGACGAACACCAAAGAGAAAGAAGAGCTTGAGCTTGAAATAACAGCAAAGATAAATTAAACCAAGCTTGAGCTTGATCAAGAGCTTAAATCGTGCTTTAGGGTCTGAGATGGGCTCAAGCTCAAATATTTAAGGCTCAATGACCTTGGCGGCAAGCCCAAGCAAAAGCTCAAGCTTTCTGCGTCAGGCCAAGCTTGACCATGTTTGAGCTAGGTTTGGCTCGTTTACACCGACATTCAAAGGAAAATGCTCTTCTTCCAACGTGATGTATTTTGTCCAAATAAAATTCAAAAGTGAACTAAAAAACTAAATCGACAATTTCACTTACTTTTCTGGATTTTCAGATGGTTTTGCGGCTTCAGGAAATAGGGTGTATTCCACGACACTACACATAGAACCATCAGTCTCTGTCCCCATTGAAAGGCCACTATCGGATATATCACTTAGCCTCTCTTCAGAATCCACATCACCAAATCCCAGAAGGTCAATGTCATCATTAAAGTTTTGACCTGCATCAGACTGAGGAAGATTTGAATGCCTCAAGATGTCCCTTTGATGTTTCAGATCTTCTACTGAATGTTGCGAACCAGCTTCCGAATGTCTATCACTATATTCTGAACAATTGTCTTGATCAGAAGCTGCCCTTGTACTCTGCCCTGGAGATCTGCGAGTATTCCTTGTAGGTCCAACCGAGTGTCGTCTAGGAGAAGAAATCCCAGCCCTTTGCGAGTTCATACCTCGTTTCTCGCTACTTGACGTAGCCCTGACAACACGCAAGCGCTCTATTTCCTCATCTTTCTTTGTAATTGAATCTTTTAGGGATGAGACCTTCAAAATAACAGAAAACAGGTTCAAGGCCAACGTAATGAACTTGGAGCTAGAAATCGAACAGTATTTCATAGTTTCATTGTCATAAACAATTTACTAATGAAACAAAAGGCAGTTGAATGTATCATATCAAATATAGACTTCAGAAAGTAATATATGGGGTATCATCAAAAGACCAGATGTTCAAAACACATCGATAGTGACTAGTGAGATACAAAGGGTCATTCAATAGCTTGATTAGAAAGTAGCCTCAAGCCCCCAATCAACTAAACAACACCATGTTAACAACTTATTGAGTTATCACAGGTCAGTCTTCTCGTTCACTTGAACATAGAAAACAAAAATGTATTAGATGTATATCAGATTTCAGACCAAAGCAAACGAACTCTATATTAATCAAAGCGAATAGACTCCAAAAAATATGAACCTGCTCCATTAGTTCTCTGACATCTTTTCCCTCTTTGTTCGAGCGTGCCGCACCCAACTCCACCCCAGATACCCTCTCAGCAAACTTTAGAGTACTAACAGTTTCAGAATAAGACTCGACGTCTGGGTTGAGCTGCACAAACATCAGTGTCTTTGCTTGCCCACCTGTGACACATATTTACTCAAATATTAATATCTTACAATTGAAAAATGGCCCGCTCTTTGCAAATATGACAGGATCATTTCATGGCCAGCAAAACAAGTTTAGCAAATACCCAAAGAGCTTTGTAGAACTTGGGTGAGCTTGCTATTACGATATGGCACATGAGAATTCTTTTGAGCTAGCGCAAAGATGACATCTCCAAGCGCGGACAAAGATTTGTTGATATGTTGTGCCTCCTTTAGCCTATCTCCTGTTGCTTCAGAACGATCAACTCTTTCACTTCCTGCAAGGTCAACCAAGTGGAGACAACCACGCAGAACGGAATTGCTCTTCAGATCCATTCCACGGACATGGACAGTAAGAATGCTGCAAAATTAAAGTAAGTTAAATTAAAGATGTTGGAACAATTTATAATTTATGGGAAACTTTATGAGAAGGATTAGCAAAGCTAACCTGTGGGATCTGCTACTTCGTTCATTCAAAGCCGTAGCACCAACAGCTCTGTTCATGAATCCAATATTCATCAGCTCAAGCACATCAGAAGTAGATTTCACAGGATGCATGCTTGCATCTGGCACAGCCAATCCGTTAGGTTGAGTAGTGTTCCAAATCCCAAGTGTGTGCAAGTTAAGAAAAACATCTCAGGTGTTAGGGGGCAAATAATAGTAGGTTCTTTCTTGAACATGACGCACAAGTAAAACAATGACGGGGAGGTACTTAAACTTGAATACTGGATCACACTCTCTTCCTTCAAAAGAACGTCACTTGTCGTCTTTGTTCTTTAAAGTGGAAGACAAGGAAAATGAACCTCAACACCTTTCAGTAACTTTGAATGACAAGTCAAAAACGTACAACTACCTTCCATAAACAACGGTGTGCTACTATAGATGCCCTAGACACAATTACAGCCACCTTTTTGACGCCAAAACTAGAAAAAGGCTTAAACTAAGAACTAAAAACTTCAATTCCCGCAACTTGTAATTTGTCCATATTACAAAAACTACCAAACAGATGCAGTTATAAATGTAAGTAATAAGAATGTAAAAGAATATAAAGGATATCTTTTTTGAGACCCATCAGAAGTAAGCAGATCACGAACTTGTTCATTATAGATCTCAACCATCTGAACACCAATCTCATATAGGATAGAGCTTCTCCGACTCTGTGAAATGTGAAATAAATCATGCAAAGCTCTGTAGTTCACACCCCAATCCTTCTTTGATGTCATATCAGGCCCAGTCTACATATCAACAAAAATGAACAAAGAGGTGAGCAGTATAACATAAATGCAAATAGGTAAGCACAGAGCAAAGTATCAATAATTACCATAGTGTAAGTTTTGCCAGAACCAGTTTGACCGTAGGCAAAGATGCAGACATTATAACCATCAAGTACAGAGCGAATCAATGGTTGGGTATCCACAAAAACCTCCTCTGACAAATCAACACTAAGTCAGTCAAACCCATCACTGAAGAAAAGCAGTATCATGTCTCATCCAAACTGAAATGATTCTTCTAAACAACTTAAAAGAGTAGAACCTTGACTAGCTATTGGAGCGAAGACCTTGTTAAACTTAAACAATCGGCGGGTGTCTTTTCCTAGTTTCAAAGGGTTCACAACCACAAGTTCCCCATTGTCACCAATATATTCTATGGTTGTCTGCTTTTCGTTCTGTCCACGCAGAAATGGCCTTATACGGCAATATACTCTGATGTTTCCTGCCAAAAGAAAAAAAAAATAACCACCTAACATTTAGACACAGTAGAGTGAGATAAGTTTATTTTGGATAACTCACAGTGGAGTGAGAAGTAAAGCACTAAGTGAGAAGTACGGAACTGGCAAGTTACCTTTCAAATCCTGAACCTCATTGTACAATTTCCGATTCTCCGCAAGAACCGCGTGGTAATTTTCTGCAGCGTCTACCAGCTCCTTAAGCTTTGCACCTGCCAAAGATATAGTTCCCTAAGCAGGTGATAATCGGGAAGCTGAGGAGGCGGGGGGAGACAACAAAAACACCACTGGTACCTAAATGTCGGAATTCAAGAGGATAGCAAGCTCTTGTCTTGAGAACATCTCTCTTTAATGAATCTAAATTCATTTTCAATCCCTGTGAGGTAGAAATTGTTTTCATGAAATTAGATTAATTATCTGCTAGGTTCATATGAACTCAATAAGCACAAGCATTACGAAATAAAACAGTATCAAATTCAAACCTGTATATCACTAGATTGGGAATCTATGAAGCAATTGTAACGGAGCTCTCTGCCTCTGAATTTCTGAATCTCTCGTTCTGAGATTTCCTCAAGTTGTTTCTCTTTCTTCATTGAATCTTGTAGACAGCACTCAAGTTCTGTTATCTTGTGCAGCAGCTTAATTTCAGTGTTCTTTGCTTCACTTTCCAACGCCGAGATGCGCTTCTCAGATGACAGTTTCACATCTTCCAATTCTTGCTTTAATGCTCTAATTTCAGAATCACGCTCATTTCTTTCCCTTGCCAACCTTACCACATCTTCCTCACCATGCTTTGACTTTTCTTCTAGTTTGGATTTCTCCATCTGAACCAAAGAGGCAGAAAAGGTTGTTTTGTGATAGAATGCTCGACAAGTATCAAAGAAGAGAATAAAAAGATACATTCTACAATCAGACAAGGAGCTTGAAAATCAGTTTAGAGTTTTAGACTTCCCCCAAACACACTTCTTATTGAAAAAGACATTGCATATTCTGCCTAAATCCAACTGACAGAGAGGCAGAACAAGAGAAAACTTAAGAGAGGAGAGAAGATGATATGACCAACACAATATCTAAAACTTTCACGCACTAAAGTTCAACCAAATGTAGTAGGCCACAATTCAGTCCATCATCCAGCTAGCAAAAGTAGGAGTTTACCAAATTATAAATTCGACAGAATTTTCATATTCAAGCCATTTCTTGATATAATTCTCTTTCAAAAGGGATAAATATATTATATACATTTTATGTGATTCCCAGAGTCCCCAAGACCAATAATTTGCGGTGTGAATGTGTGATGTGTCACATGTATGTTTCTGTGTTTGTCTCCATTTCGGTGTTAGGATATAAACTATCGACACTGAAGTATGCCTTACTGCAAGTAGTGACCCTTCAAAACATAAGTGAACCACTTGTCAACAATAGGCACCGACCATACCAGCAAATCTGATAATGGCACCAGATAAAACATACCAAGAGCCACTAAAGATAAGATTGAGACTGCACCTTTATCTTCCGAATATGAGTTACAGCAACCTAACAAAGCAAAAACACAATGTCATTTAATGACCAACACTAGAAGATACAAATGAAACCCCAGGATAAGCAGAGATACCTCACTTTCTTCAGCAGCTCCAACAGCAAGTGTTTCAAGGGCTTTCACTTTAGATTGAAACTTTCCTTCACGTACTTTGCAGAGATTGTTTTGCTGCATCATTCGAATCATGTAAATCCAGCTTTATGTAATCGGCATGAGTAAATTTATACAAGAGTAAAGTAATTACACTTTTAATCTTTTCTGCTTGGTTAGATAATCGGCGCTCTATTTCTCGTACAAGTCTTTTCAGAAGGCTCGCTACACGCTGCACATGCAACAAAAATGATGTTTGAAATCAAACTCAAACTACAAGACATTAAGTATTTAACATGTAGTCGGTATTAGTAAATCCAGCTTTATGTAATCGGTATTAGTAAATATAATGTTCGAAATCAAACTCAAATTACAAGATACTAAGTAGCTGCAAGAATTCTTACATGAGGCACATCCCCACTTTTCCTTTCAAAACTTTCATCCAAGACCCTGTCAACCATGCTAATCAGCAACTGTGTGGGGACTTTCTGAAATCACAACCAACTGTATGAGACCACACATATGTTTGTAAGAATCATAATTCAAGCATGCTTCAAAAATTACCAAGATAGCTTACATCTAAGCTGTTCCATTTCATCAATTCTGAGACTTTGACATCAGGACCAAGACTGCCTGGAACCAAATATCATGTATGAAAAGAGCATGAATTAGAATGAAATTGGACATATTACCAGTGTGCAAGTCAGCAAGAATAGACCTAAATTACTCATTAGAAAACAAGACTCTCATTGATGTGCAACAACCGCTCGGTAGAAGTGGCATATTTGCATAAAATTAGAAGAGGAAGTAGTGCCTACTCAACATGTCTTTTCAAGTGCACTTCAAACCACAAACCAAGCACAAAGCACTAAAAAGCCTGAAAAACTTTATGCAGAGATATGCTGACTATGGAAAACCTCCAAGCATCTTCGATTTTATAAACATCAAACGAAACAGCAGTGAATCATTTCCCACTGATTCATCTAAAAGATTGCGGTATAAAACAAAGCTAATTCATCAGCATGGCTCATTGATATAATAGTGCAACTGCCATCACGTCTAACCATTCACCCAAAACCCCATATGTTTTAACATAATTCTTGTGTTTCCTTCCTATCTCAATCAATTCCCGTACCCACACCTTACCTTACCCATTGCATAGGGAAATAAAAAAGACTTGGCATTAGGCAACAGATATTCATCACCTAGAAATGATGCCTTCAATTGAGGATACAAAAATTGCAAGTTTTTCTTGCCCTCGCCCCTCACTAGGTTTATTCATTATGTTATTCTCAGAGAAATGTAAGATGCAACCCTGAGTATACCTGATAATGCGGTAGTCCGAAGAACAGTTTGGAACTTTGACTCCCAGGAATTCCTTCGCTTATCTGGTCCAAGCTTTGTAGAGTGCTGAAAATCTTCTTGGACAACATCAGTCCCATTTGAACCGTCCATCTCTTTTGAATTCCATCTCTTTCTCGCATAGTTACGAGTAGTTTCCATACCACTATTACAGCTAAAATTACTTTTAAGCACCTGCAAGCACTCCAACACGTTGGCCATTGATCCCTGCATATAGTGCACAAAATAGGATTGAGAAAATATGTTGATGCACAGTAGACAAGTGTCATCAACATATTTCACTGAGAATATTACAGGCTGAACAGCATAATTTGTTATATAAACCATTGAAAAACAAGCAAGCTAAGTTAGTCTACGCCAGAAGGACAGGTGTCGATGTTGCTCTAAAAAATAGCACTGTAATACAACAGGTATTACAACTTTTACGTTCTGTTCATTTTATGATGAATAATAGAGGATTTCAATTTAAGGACACCAAGGGGAATTACTCCTATAGAAATAAGACACCAAACTTTGGTGCACCTGTATACAAAAGGAGAGTTGGATGGTTACGTTCTCAGGCAATCATGGGTTAACTTTTCTATATAAGTAAACAAGTTAAGTGCCGGCTAGAGTGAAGCACATGGCCCTAATCTTACAAATCTATCTTTCAAACAAACTCTTCACTTTAACCGCATAAAGTTGCAGGCTACAAGATTTTACATATGAAATGAAAATACCTGCTCTAAATCTGAAACTTCAAATTTGGGCAAGCCCATTCTGTCTAGAGATGACAGAAGCCTTTCAACAGTTGATGAATGGGGCTCAGAAAAGCCTTCCTGTAGCAAGGAAGTACTATAAGTCAGGGGGCAAGAGGTTTAACGATGACATAATGACAACAAAAAGAAATAGAATCTGCACATGTCCCGTTCATGTAGATACATAATAAGTAACAGAACAAACCATTTCGACAGCTCCAGGGCTAATACTGTTCAACAACTGACACAAGGCAGTTCCATCTCGCAAGAACGCTCTCAAGTTTTCAATTGAAGAATCAGCTGGAATATTTAGATTAGGAAGCTGCCCATTCAACCACTCGATCACATCTAAGTTGACAACATGAGTAAATATCCAAATGAGACAAGGTACATACTTGGACATTTCCAAGCAAAACATAAATCAAGAAAATGGGTATAGATAGTCCTAGTCTGAGCCACACTTTTTAAGTTTTCCGTTTCTCCATCATCTCCATTGCAAGCTTCAACATTAAAGTTTGATACCCCATTTTCCTCTGAGTGCATTTGTGTGTGCATATCCATCAGCAGAACTGCTTAAGTATGTTGATATCCCGCCGCCAATCAGCAATAGTCACAATAAAGTTGCAGCAGTACCCTGCATTAAATAACTGGCAATACTGCAATGGTCCTGTTAACTTGGACAGTTGAAAATTGGACAAGTCAATCTTCTACGTCTGAATATAGTAACAGCAAAAGCAGACTAGAAAATTGCTACAGAGCATAAACTGAATATCCGATTACCAAAAACTAGCACAACTGAAAATGAATTCCAAAAATTGAAACAACCATCGCACAGTCGCCCACTTTTACAAAGCTCAAATGAATAATTGATAGATAACTGTCACATGCATAGCATTTACTGTGAAGAGTGAGCGAGAATGAAAGCTTATAATGTCAAAAAAAAAACTTGCAATAACCATCCTATCTCCTTTATACAATCCACACGAGTCAAAAAAAATAAAAAGCCTACCAGCATTGGCTAGTTCAAGGAGGCCACTCAAAGTGCTAGCATCGCAAAGTGTAACATCTATGTATTAAAATAACCATAGACTTATGTTGGCATATGGCACTAGAGTAGCACATCAACTCGATATATTATTACCCACCCTCACAATAATATACACGCCCATTCTATAGAAAAGGATTTCTGACCCAGCTTACAAGCTTAACTGTGTTATCTACACAAGGGGCGTTTCATGTCAACCCAAAAAACTAACTAGTCTCTCTGAAGTACTATCCACTAATTTGTCAAAATCCCACAAAGATAAATCGAATTACAACTCAAAATCTAAGCTTTTCCCGTAAACACAATCATTCTACGCTATCACGTGAACAACGTAGGTTTACTAAAGTTACACAAAGCCGCGAATACCACTTAGTGTCAAATGTCGACATAGTAAGTATAAGAATGATAGGGCACACAAGGCAAGGGGCTTGCCGAAAAAGATTTTTCTTTTTTTTTTTTTTAGTCTACAAGATCATTCAACCCTTACCGAGTGCCTACTAAGCAATTTTGCTTACTAAAGCCACAAAAACTCAAAAGGCACTCAACTAGCCTCCGGTACTCTCCATCTAAAACGAACCCACCTATCCAGCACCAACTAAACTCCATTGTCCTAATCCTAATCCTAAAAATGAACTAACTTTTCTGGCTCCAGCTCAACTTTAATTGAACACAAATATCCAACTGTGTCAACTTACCAATGTAGCTTACCAATGTCAAACACTTAGTGTCAAATGTCGTATTTAAACACTTATGACACTAAGTGTCAAATGTCGATATAGAAAATCTAAGAAGGATGGGGTACGTAAGGCAAGGGGCTCCCGGAAAAAATTTAAAAAAATAAATAAATAAATCCTCAAGTCTGCACGATCACTCGACCCAATTTGGCTAGATTACCTAATGCCTACTTAACAATGTCGCTTAGTAAAGCCATAAATCGCACTCAACTAGCCTCTGCTACTCTCCATCTAAACCAAACCCACCTATTCACCACCAACTAAACTCCATTGTCCTATTCCGATAAAAGGAAACACTTTTTCCAGCTCAAGTTCTCAACTTTAATTCAGCACCAACTAAACTCCAATGGCTTATTCCCGATAAAACGAAACACTTTTTCTAGCTCAAGTTCTCAACTTTAATTCAGCACAATTATCCAACAGTGTCAACTTACCAATGTAGCTTAATATTCACGCCAAAAGAAACCATGACTGTATCCAATGCATCAATGTCTTACAAATTACAATGCTCAGCCCAAAACTCAAGTATCACTACTCAACGGCTACCTTTTCAGTGCATCAAAACACTGAACAACCATCATTTACCAAAGTTTACTACAGAAATCGCAACCGCATTTCCCTAATTTAACCACCAATTAAACCGCAGCAATTCCACCATAATTAATTACAAACTAATACCGCGAAAAATTGAATCAAACACGCAATTAAAAATTAAAAAAGACAAACTCAGCGTAATTATAACGATACAAAGTCGTACACAAAAATATAAAACAAAGATTGTAAAAGGAAGAATTAGGGAGAGAAAGTATTACCTGGAGATTTTGGAGAGAGAGAGAGAAAAGAAGAAGGGCGAAAAAATGTTAGGGATTTTCTAGATCGGTTTCGAAACGAAAAACGAAACGAAACGAAATCCCCCGTTTCTTCTTCTTCTTCTTCTCTCGTCGAAACGGCAAGAAATGAGAGAAGAAAAATGTAAAGGAATACGTCGCACTTTTTCTCTCTCCTCGCCCTCGGTCGTCCTGTGCTGCTGCAGTGAGAGAGAGAGAGAGAAAGGTTAAGACGTGACAAATGAGAAGAACACGCAACATTTGGAATTTTTTCTTTTTTTTTTTTTTAAAAAAATCTCTTTGTTCGTATTTTTGATTTTTGGAAAAAAAAAAAAAAAAAGGAAAAGTGGGAAATGAATAAGTTGAATTTATTTTTGGTGGGTCCACTCCACCATGTTTGGAATCACGTTCCCGCCTATTTGATCTCCTTAACTTGTCTTTTTATTTGTCTGAATGAAATATTTGGAGTTTCAGGAGGTATGTTTGGTTATGTTATGGGACACACCGACTTTGTTAATGAGTCCGTCTGGCCTTGACTCTGTGAGGATGGTATAGGATCAGATTAGATAACGGCGAAATATGTCGGATCTATCTGATACAAAACGCAAAATTGATGTTATCGGTTATTGATAATATATGCTTTTTATACCACAAAGCAATGTTTTTTAATCTATTTCAATACACATGACCTGTTGAGGCTAACGTGTGTTTTTGTTCATTTTGGGACTTACCAATGTAGCTTATGTAGGGTTGGTACATACTTTGATATGTGAAGTTTTTTAAACCTTTTCCGAACACGTTATTCATTAGGCAAATGTGCGTTTTTTTTTTTTTTTTTATGTTTCACCTTACCCCCTTTCCTAACCAACGCCCTCAATCCAACAATATTTTAGAAAACGTTTTCTCACTCCTGGTCAATTTTTTTAGTCTAGCGCCAATTCCCAGTTGACTTTTTACATAACCTCCCTAAGCGACACCCTTACACCTATTAAATTTTCTAAGTGACTGTCGCGCCCCCCTTTTACTAGTGTTTTGCCCTAGCTCACGTAAAATGCTCCACCTGACACCCCTTACCCAGGTCAATTCCTACTCCGATCCAACCCCTTCACACCCGTTGAATTCAAGAACCGAGCCCTTGAACATTCCTTGTTAAATCCTCTATGTGATCCCGCATCGACTCCCCTATGCGACCCTCCCACCTTTGACTTTTAAACTCCAGATCTTATGTATATTTTCGTTTACATGTATATGTTAACCAAGTTGTTTATATCTTTAACTTTGTTTTTGTACCCTTCAAACTAATTTATTTGTAATAGTGACTCTGATTGGTACCCGACCCATGCACACGCATAAGGATCAATTACATTTTTTTATAGATAGTATTATTTGTATCATATAATAGTAATCATACATCCAGTTAAATTAAAGTAATATAATCTATAGTACCTTAAACTCTAAACATTAATAAATACATTTAATTTTATTATGATAACAACTTGACCCCCCATCAACTTGTCTACTTGACCCCCAACCGACAACCCTTGCTCTGTTGTCAACTTTTCTAACCTACCCTAATAATGTGTGTAATAGCTCGAACCACCGTCCGTCGCAACACAACTCAATAAGATGGGTAATCACCTATTAGACTCATATATCCTCTCGTGGGCTCTAAAAGGTGAAGATCTTGTTGGTAATATGATGGTAGAAATCTATTATAAACTGATCACATGGGCCTTAGTTTACCAATGTGGAACAAACCAACTCCATAAACCACTTTTCTATATTTCGTAGTGTTATGATTTACTTTTCTAGCTTGCAACCTCATTACCCGTCGTCTTTTTAGCCGGCACCTCTCTTAGCTCATGTCAAAATTTCTAGCCAACTATTTACCCTGCCGACTTCTCTACCTAATCTACCTAATCTCCATAATCAATACTCACACCCTAGTCAAACTATGAAGCTGACCTTCAACCTTCGTCAACTACTCTGATCTTCTTCCGAACATCAACAGATTCACATACGACACTCCCACCCCATCAAATTTGATAGGTAATGTCATAATTTAGCCGACACGTAGTGTAACACCCCGACTCATCGCCTGAGCCGAGAGTTGTCACCTATGGAAGCCTGCCAGGCTGTGGGCTGACCTCACAAACCAACAAGGGTCCTTCCGCCGCACTTTGACATCACTCGTGCGCACCTGGGAAACTTCTCAGGAGATCACCCATCCTGAAATTGCTCCTAGTCAAGCACGCTTAACTGTTGAGTTCTTATCAAATGGGATTCCTAAAAGGAAATTAAAGTCGACTTTGTTGGTATGAGTAACACTATCAATCCTTTTAAGCACCTCATATGAGCCTTTAATCTCTTAGAAACCTCTTCTGAAATCTGGGGTATTACACTCACCCCCTCTTAAGATCGCAACGTCCTCATTGCGCCTGTGAGCCAACCATAGTCTAACTCCAGGATCTTTTCCCCGCTAGGCTGCTGACCTGGGCACTCCTGACCACAAGATCAACACGCGGTCGCAGGGTTGCTCTGATACCATTTGTAACACCTCGGCTCAGATGAGCCGAGAGTAGTCACTTATGACAGTTTGTCAGGCTGTGGGCTGAGCTCACAGACCAACACGGGTCCTTCCGGCGCACTTTGACCTCACTTATGACAGCTTGCTCTGATCTTAGTGAGAGAGTAGTTTTTGCCTTTTTGGTTCATAAGTTTCGACCTTTGAAGTTTTATCAGGAGCCGGTGGCTGATATTATGTTACTTCTGACACGATATATTACGCTCACCTGAGAATAGCTTAAATTCTGGTCTATTTATCGATGGACGAATGATGATTTTGTAACACTCGAGTTTGAAAGGTTTACTTTGAAACTAAAGAACTCCGAAATCACGACCAACGCTATTAACGAGATACCTTATGTCTAATTGTTTTCCCACGAGTTCTTACCTCAACACCTCTAATTAAGTTGGTCGAATCTCGTTTCAATTCAACAAAAACACTCAAATTTTACATTCCAAACACCTCTAACAAAGTTCGTATAAAAAGCAAGAGTATTTCTAATTTTCCGGAATATGTTGAATAGAACTGGGCCGGTAAAAAAATTAGGGTTTTCCGATTTTCATGCTTTATAAACCCTGCCACCTTCTCAACTCATCCTTACCCCCGCCTCTCTTTCTGTTCACAAAAAAAAAAAAAAAAAAAAATCTGAAAATTAATTAGGGTTGTCACTTTTTTTTTTCCCCCCGATAATACTCTGTTTATTCTGGGTTGATTTCTTAATTAATTAGGTTTTTTCTCACTTATTTTTAATGATCTGTGTGTTCTTCTGTTGAATCGCTAAAATATATGTTATTAATATTCGTATTTCTTTTTGTTGAATTTGATTTTTGTGATTGATGATTAATGTTTGCTCAATGATGATTTTATTTTGCTTTAACCACACCGAATTATAGCATTATTTCGTCGACGATGTCGAAATCTCGTGTTTTAATCGACAGGAAAAAGCTTCAAACTTACGTTTTTAGTATGTGTGATGGCGGCGCAACGATTCTCCTCTCTAAATATGACGAGAAGGTTTTTCTTCGTCGTATTTAGAGCGAAGATGAGTGCTCCATCAGATTTATTGAATCGTAGTTTTGTTTTAAGGCTTTTTCCGTCGATTAAAACTCGAGTCGATGTCGTTTGGTGAATGATTGCTTGTTTGTGGAAAACTGGCCCTTATTCTGAGAGCAACATTTATATCACAGCATAGTTTTTATTTATTTGAGTTGTAGAAATTTATGTGACTTGAATTGCAAGCTATGTGGATTATTGTTGGATTTCATTGATTGTTAAGAGTTGTTGCTCAATGATGATTTTATTTTGCTTTAACCACACTGAATTAGAGCATAGTTTGTCGACCGGTGTCGAAATCTCGTGTTTTAATCGACAGAAAAGGGCTTTAAACCAGCGGCTTTAGTGTGTTTAATGGTAGAGTTATGATTCTTCTCTCTAGATACGGCCATTTGTGGCCGTAATTAGAGGGAAGATGAGTTTTCCATTATACACATTGAAGTTTAGATATCGGTTTATTGGCCTTTCTATTGATTAAAACTCGAGTCGATGTCGTTTGGCGGGTGATTGCTTGTATGTGGAAAACTGGCCCTTATTCTGAGAGCAACATTTTTGTATTTGCGCAATCTTTTAGTATTTAGATTTGATATTTGAGTGTTTGGGTGTTATGCTTGTGTTTCGGACAATTGGTGTAGAAAATTACGTAGTATGTAACTTGTGATTGGAATTGCGAGTTGTATGAATGTTCGTAGGGTAGAATGTGCATTCGTTTTCTCGAGCTGTGAATGTGTGCTGTGATTGTATTTTGGATCCCATTCGGTATTTCTTTGGAGGTTTCGTTGCCATGAACTCGTGTTTTGGACTATGCCTTACTATGAACCCATGCTATGATGTTTTTCTGTTGTAGAGCTTGTGTCTTCTTCAAGGTCTTTCTATGCTATCAAAGTGTGAAGTGTATTTTTGAATCCTGAGTTGAAACTTTTGCTCTTTTTATAACTTGGGACATTTAATCGAGTTTTAGGAGTAGGGGATATTGAGTTATTTGAGATGATGCGTGGATTGAGCAACAATGTTGTTTCTCGGTCCACACATCATCTAAAATAAGCTAAATACTTCTTATTCCTTACTTTGTTTATGTTCAAAGTTATCAATAGGGAAACACAGTTTTTGACTCTTGATTCGATTCTCACTTTTGTATTCGGTAGCTGAAGTATGACCTTCTAGTTGTTCTAAGCTTTTACATTGATCCAACTATTGTAGCATGGATTCATTGTGGGACATTTGTCCCTTTCCACACCAGGTTCGAAACTGAGACTTCCCCAACACGTCGAGGAGGTTGTTGATTCAGTTGGTGTGTGGTTGCACTGGCGTGTTCTGGTATCTGAGAGATTCTGACAGTGAAGAAATTTTCGAGTAATCAGCATCCATTGATCATAATCGGAATACTGGATGGCTGCATAATTGTGATCACTGGTGAATGTTTTCAGGCAGCTGCAGAGATGTCATTAGTTATTCGTGTAATAGTTTGTCGAATTGTATCGCTTGTTTTGTACTCCGTATCATTATGTATGAAGATTTAGAATGTCAAACTTCAATAAAATAGTTATGTTGTCCAATATTAGTGCATTTATCGACACTTATTTGTATGTTTGTTTACATTTGATTTCGAATTTAAACGACCTAATTTCCTGCACTAAACGCTAACAAAACCGGTCTTGTTGGGGTGACTGACACGGACACCACCTTTGGTCAATTGTGTATACTACCTCGAATGCTCAATCCAACCAAGCTATTTAGAACACAAGCGTGAAATCATGAAAATTGTTAACGAAGTTTCTATGGATAACTTTGAATTTGAATTGAAAGATAGTTTAAAAACTCAAACGAGAAGAAGCCCCCATACTAAGTACAAGCTCTTTGTCGGTTTAGTGTAAAGTTGAATGCTAATCAGATCAAGTCGTTTTGCTTCTACTCTTATACGCATTTCTGTAGTATAAAGTTAATTAGATCAAGTCGTTTTGCTTCTACTCTTATAAGCTACTACTATCGTTTATATCGGCTGGATGATGAGTACTCGAGAGCTACAGTGGAATGCCGATAGTGCCCTATAATAATTTCCTATAACACGTTCTCTACAACATAGAAAATTATAATCTAATCAACTTTGTTTTTAGACAATTTTATGACGGACCGTTGTGATGGAAATTGACTTAGAATTGCGCTTAATTTGAAGCATAATATTGAGCTCGGTCCAGCTCAGTCCCACTCCTCAACTTTTCAATTTAATATTTCCCCAACTTCTTACATAAACCCTAACATCATAAACCCAGAATTTCCCCCAAATCAAACAACTAATTGGGCAACTTCTGAGTTATGATTCCTACTATTTTTGCTATTCCATCAATTTCATCAAGGTTTGGACACTTCTTTCACTGTTAATTCCCACCAGTTAGTGTAATTATCACTTTTCTTTTTCAATGCATTGATTGAATTTCATTTTCATCAAGGTTTTGTTTTTACCCTTTTTTAGTGAGAATTTATCATCAAGTTACAATCTTTATTTTATTTGTTCTCTTGGGTTTAATCATGTTTATCGATTTTTTTTTTTTTTATTTGCTGATGTTTTGTGGGCAAGTTTTTGCACTAATATTGGGTTGCATTGTAATGTAATTCAGTAAATTTGGAAGTTAAGAAGTTGTATAGTTGTTGGGTAAAAAAGGGGGATTTTTTTTTTTTTTTTAATTAAAAAAAGTTGTCTTCTTTGGTGTCTGATAATGATCATTGGGAATTTGTTCATTTCCTTGGCATGTTGTTGCCTGTTGCCTCTGATTTTGATGGAGCGGTTTCGCCAATGTAATCCGTGTTCTTGTGTTTTTGGATGGTGTAATCTGTTGTGGATCAGTGTCGAAGTATTACTTGTTGTGTTCTTTGTAATGATTGTTTTCGAGCTACATTGTGTAGCGAATAATTCTAGTTGTCAGGATCAGTGAGTTAGCTGCCTTTTGCAACACAACGAAATGTGGTTAGGTAGTTATATTTTGGAGTGCTAGTACGCAGAGTTGTTGAGAAAGGGTGGGTGTCAACTCCATCAAATATGGATGACTTATGAGTGAAGCTTTATGGTTGTGAGACTTTCCGTGGTTAGAACCACTTAATTTTCTGTAGACCAGGGGCAATCAGTGAGTGCTGAGTCTACAATTTTATGTTCAGTTCTTTTCCTTTTTAGTTTCTTTAAGCCATACTCGGTATAAGATAGTAACTGAGGTCTAAAGAGCAAACTCATAATTTGTTTTAATGGCCCATGTAGTTACCATGTGTACTCTTATCACACATCTTTTATTCGGAGTATTTAGTTTCAAAAAGCAATTTGTGCAAGGAACCCATATTTCATGTAAATTATTAAGCGAGGGAAGGACGTGTTTATAAATGTAAAACATATTTTTAAAGTTAATTGCTAGAGGTGACTGAGTGCTCATATAGCCCTTCCACTCTCTTTACTTTTCTTTCGCGGGATAGTTTCTGGCTTGATGTACGTAAATAAGAGCACAGTTTTATAGATCTTATGTTTGTGCTGGAAGGGAATGTCTTTGAGGCACCACCATACTGGCTTTGGTGGTTATGAAATGTTGATGACATAGTGATTAATATTCACATATGCTATTTTTTTTTTTTTTTGTCAGACTTCGTCTCCAGCAATGTGAGATACGGAAAATATGGTGAAGCACAAACTATCCCCCACTCCGCCTCAGCAATCTGTTAAAGTCAGGGCTAAGCCCCTGAAAGGGCCTTCTATTGAGGTCCCTGATTTTGGTGATGAAAGTGAATTGAGAATTTCATGTAGTGACAACAAACACGATAGTAAAAAGTCCAATGCTCAGTCCTCGGAAATGCTGAGTACAGCTGAACTAGTTTCAGCTGTGGGACAGCTATGGGATTGTGCTAGTCGTTCTCTTACAAATTTCCAACCCAGAACAGGTCCTGACTGTATCGATACTGTCCTCCAAAGAGATAATGGAATATGTTATTTGGCTGAGAATGATAATATAGTTGCACTTGATGTGATAAACAGTGAAAGCCTCCATGTCCAACTGGACTCCCGAGGCTACTTCCCAAGCATTGTGCAGAGAAGTTTAGAATGTGTTAGAAGGACACAGAAAATCCATTATATGCCATGTGAGGATCACTATATACAAAATTTTCTTCGAGGAATTAGATATGATACGACTTCCAAGAATCATATGTGGTTGAAGGAAAAGGGCCTTGCAGATGTGGGAATTTCGAATAGTCTCATGATGGACAGATATCTAACCCAAATTAACCCCTTGGAAGAGCATCCAATGTTTACATCCAGGGAGACAAAGAAGACTTTTCAGTCCTTCATGCCTAAGGCTGCACTGAGTGTTCATGGTCAAAATTCCTCAAGCAGTTCTGGAACCAACATTGGCCAGTGCATTGATGCATCCAATAAGAATGGCCTATACTCAAGTGGAAATCTTGTAGACATCATATATAAGATGCCATCCAGGTCTGTATTGAACTCAGGTTATTTGCTTCAGGTTGTTCAGAATACACATTATCCAGATGCTCTGCGTACCGCGCTGAGTCTGGGAATGAAGTCCCACGCAAGCATCTCTGAACCAGGTTGTAATCTTGAAGCCAACCATCAAGAAAGTGAGGCTGATGGCTTGGTTGAGGATGAAATGGTTCAATGTGAAGAACCGAGTGTCGAGGGTGAAATTCAAAGCACGAGCTCCTCACCTGTAATGTGCAGACCTCATCCCTTACTAGCTAAACAAGAGCATGCCGTTTCAGGAGCCTTGTCAGGCATAGTTGTTAGCCTCTGCTTGCATCCTCTAGATACCGTCAAAACAGTATTGCAGTCTTGTCAAGCTGGACAGAAGTCTCTTTGCTACGTAGGGCAATCTTTAATGACTGAGAGAGGTACATTCTGACGTTAACCAGCATTCTTTCTACCTTTAATAGTTTTTGACATGTATGGGTCAATATCCTCCATCAAAGTTTGTTCTTAAAGAGCTGTTTCTCACAAACTGCTGGTACTGATTACAGGATTATCTGGACTTTATCGTGGAATAAGTAGCAACATCACAACGTCTGCACCTATATCTGCCCTCTACACATTCACCTATGAATCTGTGAAAGGATTTTTGCTTCCTTCTTTGACCAAGGTCTTTGCTTCTATCTCCTTCAAATGTCGTTTAAAATTTTGTTTTGGCCTAGTTTATTACTTCTCTGTATTGGTGCACATCTGGATGATGTTATTACTCCTAGAAAAAGAATGAGGGTGTTTGAGCGGACTCAGTACATGGGAGACATTTTAGTCTCTATATTGGTAGTTCAATTTCCAATCATTTACTGACTCATATTACTGCTAAGATTCTCATTGTAGTTTCCTTACGTAAGTTCTTAATGTTCCAATCTTCGTAGGAGTATCACTCTGTTGCCCATTGCACTGCAGGTGCTTGTGCAAGCATAGCAACATCTTTCGTTTTTACTCCAAGTGAGCATATTAAGCAGCAGATGCAAGTCAACACAAAGTATCAAAACTGCTGGTATGCTTCATCTGATTTTGCATTTGAATAACTTTTTAGATCGAACATTTGATGGTGACAAATTTGCAATTTAGTGAGTCCTCGAATCCAACTAGTATCTCTAAAATTTCCATCTGAATAAATTGCGTAAGAACAAGCATCATGCCTTTATATTCTTTTATGGAGTTATCAGAAAGTATGGTCTGCTTTGCTCAGCTATGCCTTAAGCTCTACATTAAGAACATGAATTATGCTGAGAGTAGGTCCTACAATGTGGTGGTTTCAGGCATGCTGCATTAAAAATCATTGAAAAGGGTGGATTGCTCTCACTATATGCTGGTTGGGGAGCTGTCCTCTGTAGAAATATACCTCACTCTATCATCAAAGTGAGTTCTATAACTAATCGCAATTTCAGTTCAGAATAAAACTGTTCTGGGAGTTTTAAGGCTTATTACCCAATATTTTTGCTTTTGTTTGCAGTTCTACACATATGAAAGCCTGAAGCAGATGTTCATCTCATCTGAACTGCCTAATAGTCGACCAAGGACTTTGGAAACGGTTTGTTAAGCTTCTCTTTCTTTGATGTAAATGTCGCTGTGAGTATAGAGTACGCACTACTAGTAAGATATTTAATCTTAGAAGATGGTTGGTGAATGCTCTTCATGGAGCTGAGGATATATGTGAATCATGTGACTAATAGTTTACATAACATAATGTAATTAATTTGCTAATTATGTACACTATTCAAAGCAGTGACCTCGTATTTCACTGATGTTTCTTTATTGCCTGGAACCAAAATGTACAGTTGCTATGTGGAGGACTAGCTGGATCTGCTGCCGCACTGTTTTCTACTCCTTTCGATGTCGTGAAAACCAGACTGCAAACTCAGGTCTGATAAAAACTTATGTTGTAGATTAGCAAATGATATAATGGAATAAAGTAAAATGACTCATAAAACTGTCTGTGCTTCTTATTTTGTGAAGTAGCAGTCAGTCGATGCGATTCTCGAAGCAATTTACATTTTTAATAGGGGGAAGGCTTGCATGCATCCGACCCCCCTTACCCCGCCTTATAGCGGGAGCCTTTAAGGCACTGGGGTAAAGATGTCGTTGATGTTGTTGTTGTAGATTAGCAAATCTTATTTTAAGATTATACTGAGAGTGAGTCCTCACTTGTCAGTATAGGTTGTATTGTTAAAATTCTTGAATAAGTGGGGAACTGTCTGCCTTGCTTCTCAATTTTGTGGTGCTTGATAGTTAATGAGACAAATTACTGTTTATACAGATGCCTGGATCTGCAAGAAGATATCACAATATTCCGAGTGCCCTCCAACACATCCGTGCCCATGAAGGTGTCAGGGGTCTTTACAGGTACTAAATTCTGTTTGCTTTCGTACTATTGATTGCTAATAGTAATATGATTGTTAGTTCTGCTGATATGAACCTGAAACCACAAAATTTGTAGGTCTACATTTGGAACTATACCATTGGATTCCCAAAAAAAAAATGACATATTTTAGTCAATCTATCAAAGTAGGAAACTTGGTATTTTACTGAAGAAAGAACTCCCTATATGTGGGTTACATACTTCCCGAAAAGTGTCCAACATTGCCCAGACCAAAGTATATTATCCACGTTTCTTGTCCGAAAATGGTCTCGAAACATAGACAGCTCAAACTTTTGTGAGATCCCCTAGGGGACACGAATAAAATTAAGCAGGTTTTGTTCAATATCTTGCAGAGTCAAATTTTCACCAGTAAGAGTCAAAGGAGTGGCCTATAACGTGTGTTTTCCAAAAACAATTATAGCTAAAAACCTACTATAGGTGCCTAAAAACTGTCATGCTAACCTCAAAGGTGACATGAGGGGGAAGGGCTTAAAAGACCCCAAAACATGGGAACCAAGGCTCAAATTCATCAATGGCATTCCATAGAAATCCATGGTAATAGTTTGAAGATATTTAGATACTTCGAAAAAAGTTGCCAAATTTGGACAAAAGTGAAGGCTATATAATCCACCCTTTTTGTCCGAAAATAGATTCAGAACAAAAATGGCTCAAACTTTTGTGGAAGCTCATACGGATAATTTTATGGGTTTTCGCAAAATTGTAGAGCCATAAACCTATGATAGGTTCCCAAAATAGGCAAAGGGTGTGTTAGGCTTAACTCATGACATGTGCCAAATAGGCTTACAGAACTTCCGAAACAGAGCCCCTTATATCCAAGTAATCCAACAACGGCACACTCAAGGCTGACCATGGTAAAGATTTGAGAAAATCTGGCTACTTCCCAAAAAGTAGTTAACATGGCCAAAATGGAAGTCTATGATCTACGGTTTTTGGCCAACATGGCCCCGGAACAAAAATGGCTCAAATTTTCGTTGAAGCTCCTAGAGGTAATATTATTGGTTTTAGCAAACTATTAGAGCCAAAAACCTATGGTAGACACAAAATCAGTGTAAAACGCCCTCTAACCTCAATGGGTGATGGATGTTTAAAGGCGTAAATAACTTCCTTAACAGAAGAACCTGCCCTCATATCCAACAAGGGCACTCCCAAGGCTGTCCATGTTAAAGTTGAGAACAGATGGCTACTTTTAAAAATATAGTCAAAATTGGTCGAATCCGAAGTATATAGTCCACGACTTTCGGCCAAAATGACCCGAACCAAGAACGGCTCAAATTTTTGTAGAAGCCCTTAGAGATAATGTTATGGATTTTAGTAAGATATCAGAACCAAAAATCTTTGTTAGGTCCCAAAATCAACAAAAAATGCACGCTAGCCCCAATGGGTAATATACGGACGTGTGCCGAATTTGCTTAAAGAACTTCCCTATCATAAGAACCTGCTTTTGTATCCAACACGGGCACTTCAAGGCTGTCTATGGTAAAGGTTTGAGAAATTTTGGCACAAAAATAAAGGTAGTCAAAATTGGCCAAAATCAATTCGGAACTAAAACGGCTCAAATTTTTGTAGAAGCCACTAGAGGTGATATTATGGGCTTTAGCAAAATATTGGAGCCAAAAACCTATGGTAGATCAGAAAATCACACTCTAACCTCAACAAGTGGTGTGTGTGAAAGGTGCAAAAAACTTCACTAGCAGAAGAACCTACTCTCCTATCCAAGTAGGGCACTCCTAATGCTGTCCATGTTAAAGTTTTGAGAACTGTTTGGTAGTTTTAAAAAAGGTGGTCAAATTTGGCTAAAGCCAAAGTAAATATAATCCACGGTTTTTTCAAGATTATCCCAGAACAAATCGGCTCAAATTTTTGTGGAAGCCCCTAGAGATAATATTATGGATATTAGCCAAATATTAGAGTTAACGTTTGTTGAATGGGCTTAAAGAACTTCTCGAACATAAGAACCTGCCCTCATACCCAACAAGGGCACTACGAGGTTATCCATTGTAATGTTTTGAGAACATTTAGCTACTTTCAAAAAGGTAGTCAAATTGGCCAAAACCGAAATATACGGTCCGCTGTTTTTGGTTCAAAATGTTCCTGGAGTAACAACTGCTCATTTTGTGGGAGCTAATCCTATGATAAGTGCCCCAAATCAGCCAAAAACACACTCTAGCCTCAAAGGGGATGTGCCGGAGGGGCATAAAGCACTCCACACTCTTGGGGACCGGTTCCTCATATCTACCATGGTTACTCCCATAGTGTACATGGTAAAGTTTTATTAACATTTGACTACTTACAACAAATGACTAAAATTGACCCGTCCTTGAACAAAAGTTGCTCAAATTTGGCTATTTGTGACGAAGGATAAACAAAATAAAAAGTATTAAAAAGAATATAATATAATAATAAGTAAGGTGATGGAAAGTAGGATCAATGTAATATACAATAACTGGTGCCAAAGAAATAAAAATGATGTTCAAGTAGATTTTCATAATTAAGGGATCTCAAAGTTGTTTTAATAAAGATGGAACCTTTAAAGTTTTGGTGAGATTTAACAACTTGCTGAACCTGTATGAGAACCTTGGGCATGTTAAATCATTCTCTTCTTTGCTTGAAGAATTACTATTTGAAACCTTTGCCTTGAAGATGAAGCAAAAGCATGTGCCACTATAATGGCCCATAAAGGTAATCGAAAAAGAAGCTTGACAATAAAAGAGGAATTCTAGTAGGATTAGTATCCTTGGTTTATTGAAAAGCCTAACAAGAACATACTTCTTCAGTCTTGAATGTCTTAAATTTGCACATTTGCTGATCTCTGATGGTTCTTCTGATTTTTTAGGGGCTTGATTCCAAGGCTTGCGATGTACATGACGCAAGGAGCGTTGTTCTTTGCATCATATGAATTTTTCCAGGGCTTGCTTTCTTTGGATCTTCGGCATGATAAATCAGAAATGACGCAGTATAAACAAGATACTGATGATGACACACTGTTTCCTGTATAGGCATTGGTGGATCCTGGATCCATATCATTCATTGGTTCATTCTTTCAGCCGAATGTTACTCACAGTTTTGTTCAAATTTTGGAGGATGATAGAATTATGAAATCATGAACGGTCTCACCACATAGGCAGATACAGAGATACTAGTGCGCATTTTGTCAGCTCCATTGTATAGTTACTGTACAGTGTAGGTGTAGCACATTGAGAGTATTACTGTACACCGGCGTGACAGTTGTGACAAAATGTGGAAATTGTAGTACCATTGTCTGGAATTCGCTTAGCAAGTAGTGATATACACACCAGTTTATTCATCAGATTATCATATTGGTTAGATCATCTTCAACACCTTTAATCTAGATTTATGTGACTCTCCTCTTCATGAACTCAAAACTCAGTCCCTACACATTACTCTTGAGCATATTAAGTTGTAAACAATCAGACTCGAGGATGACGAGATTGGCACCTTGCTGAATCGCCACAATTGTGTCAGCCTTTGCCATGACTAAAACTTGGCTCGTAAGTCCCAACACTGTCAAGCCTACTAACAGTTGCGTCTGTTTGAGATTCGCATATTGAAGAGAACAAGCATGTCTAATGGAGGCTAGTCGCCAGTGCTAGAGAAGAACTACAATCCAAGGACAGAAGACTGAATCGAACTCCTCCCAAAAATTTATTGTATTTATTTGCAGGTCAAATTTGCTAAAATACAAAAGCTTGTGTTCTGGGCTCCAAATTCGGCATGATCGATGTTCTTGGAACCATATTATACACCCAGCCCTCAGCTCTTCCCAATGCCCTCTACTAATTACTACAAAAATTGAATTTGAATGATACTAGGAGACAAAAAAAAAAAAAAGGGCAGATCAAAACACAAACTAAAATTTAAAACTAGATGAACTAACAAGTATAGACAGTATATGTTGTTCTAGACCACCACTAAATCCATGCACACCCTTCACTTCAAAATCGAGAGTTTCGCCGCCCTTTGTGGTGGCTCGGGGCCTCGGGGGATTAGTCGCTAATCCCCACCTAACCTTTTTCTCCCGCAAAAACAGATGACCTCTGAAGCTGTAAAATTGTATACTCATGTGGCCATATTGTACATCTACTCAGTGCCGATGAAGTATATCTCGAGGAACTCTCCAGACTTTATTAGCATACGAATGTGATTCAGCAACCAGCTTCAAAAATGTATGGCTGATTTGTGGTCGTATATATATATCTACCACTGAAACATCTGTAGAATCCTGTTCCGATTCCAACCAAAGATATGCAAGGAGTTACACCCGTGCAATAGGAGAGAACGGTGGATTCATCACAAAAGCTGTAGGATTTACTTCCACTGGTTTTGCAACTTTCTTCCTTTCCTCCTCAGTGACAGCTTCTATCAAGAATTTCACTTCATCCTCAACGAGGACCTTCAGCGAACTAGACTGTAACAACTCCTTGCTTTTCTCTCGCTCAACCAAGCTGGAGGCATCTGATGTGTGCAAGACAGCAACACAGACAGCAAATGCTTGTAATGTGGATAGCTGTGCATGGAAATCGACTGTGTATTGCCCCTTGTCGGTGACTGTTATTGTCAATGCTGGCGCGTTCTTTTTTCCCCCCTACAATAAAATTCCCAAATTAGATTAATTTTTACACCATTACCATCCCAGAGGAGACTCAGCATATTGACACTCAACAAGGGACGTACAAACATATTTTGGTTATTGGTGGCTCAGTGACACAATGCTTGTGTTACCTTTCACTAGGTTTTTCTTACAACGGAGTACACTGTTCAATTCCTCTACTAGAATTGTTTATGAATCATTACCACTCCATTATGTCTTAGTTTCTGGGATAAGAACAACATGTCTTTTCAACAAGGTTCTATTTTGAAGTTTCAAAGCGTACAATCTTACGGGTCTAAATCAAATTAAAATCAGCATATTGACCCCATAACCAGAGTTACTATCACAGTAAACCATAAAAATAAAGGAGAACGCCAGCATACATGTACACAAACTTGATTAACCTAGTCTTGATGATATTGAAGGGAGAGGTCATTCGGAGCTATGATCAGGAGAAACTATCGCAAGTTTATCACATAAGCATAAATATACCTGAGCATAAAGCTTCAAAGGCTGACTCTTGTCCAAAAGTGAGCTTTCTTTTGAGCATTGAGTTCTAGGATTGCCAAAGACAACAAGTGGACAGGCCATGTCCCATCCACCACATTCACAACCTCCACCCAACCTCCATCTATTGAGTAATGGAGAAGGTCCTCGACATTCACCGCTATTTGGGAAGCTGTGGTTCCCTAGTGGTGCAACCACATTAATCTTTACCCTGTTATCTTCATGCATACCTTTCATCCCTTCATGAATAGGACACAAGTCTAACAGACTCGGATGCACTTGGTTACTATGTCTATCTCCTCTCTTAAATTTCAAGCTTTCTCTTTTCTCGAGTGGGACTTGAACAACTACAGCTGCACTTTCAAATCTTGGGTGCAAATCAGCTGGGGACAACGGGTACGGGCTGGAGAAATCTGTGCTAATGCGATCAGCAGCACTTGTCATTGGTAGTCTAGGCTTCACCAGACTAAACAAATCATCCAATTCAACATTTCCCTCTACCGCCTCAGTAGAAGCAACCAAAACATCCGGAGAACTGGTTCCTTCTTCAGCCGTGACACTTTTTCTTGCATTAGCAATGTCATACAACACAAACTCTGTCACCATTGAGTCACTAAATACTCCTCCGCCTCTCAACTCCGAACACAAAGAACATTTTACCTGCATCTGTCCAACCATAGGAGAATCTTTATTGCTATACTTCATTCCCCATCCAGTTGCGCTACTTCTTTTTCTTCCTTGCACTGAGTGAAACGTATATATCCAATTAAGGGCATTTTCTGCTTTCCATGTTTTTGCCACAAACACATCTTCAGAGTGGGCCATTGAGAACTCAAAATATGGGACCCCGTGCTTTTGTTCCATCTTGAGATTGCCTTGGAGATGAGCTGGTAAGCATGGTGGGAGAACCTGTGGAGGGTATCTATTTGTAGGTTGATTGGCAGCTTCAACATCTGGTACTGCACTAGAAAAGTCTTGCAACAAGGATTTACGAAGAGCATTAACTCTCATATCTGCCAAGGCAGATGATTTAGGATCAATTGGAGGATTCCGATGAGATTTAGACTTGGTGAGAGGGTCAAACATCTTTCTGATAGGAGTGAACCGAGATTTCGGGCTGCCTTTGGAGCTGTTCCCTTCAGAATGTGTAGGGGAATGGGGCATTGCAAGCTTGGAAGAAAGAGACTTGTTCATAGCAAAGGAGTCTCTCTCTTTCAGGACATTAGCATTGCTTGAAGGTCCACTCACTTCTTGACATTTGAACTTTTGGTTTTCCATTGAATCCCTTTCAGCAGCGTTACCACAATCACTTTGTCGCTCTCTTAAATCTACAGAACATGGCTGCCTCGGAGGCTTGCCAAACGAAACTGCATTTGATTTTAAAGACAGATTTGATGATCTATTCTGCTCGGGCTCAACTTCCACTTCCTCATCTGAACCACATATTGAATCAAGAATGCTGAAGGAGAAAGAGGTTTCACCTCCACGTGAAAACTCGATCTTTTGCCTTCCACCACGAGTTTCTGGTCTAAAAATCCTCTCTCTGGAGCTCTGATAAACGGAACCACGCCTCACCGAGTCATTGCATTCCAACTCAACATTGCCTGATGGAAGATTCTTACAAGAAACACTTCGATAATTACGAAATTTAATCGCCTTAAAACCTTCTTCCACACTCAGTCGTTCATGATCATCCTTCCTAGAGCTAGATTTTACCTTTCTACTTTTGCTCTCACCCTTTGATTGATGCCGTGGAGCAGGCAGAACAGTTCTAGGGCTTCGACCTACTTTGCAGAACTTGTCAAACTCTAATTCCATATCTACACCCATTAACACACCTCTGATTCTGAAACAAAGATAGGAACAACATCAAAACAAAATAATCAGACCACAATATTCAAAACACCCCCTAAAATTTATCAAAGTAATGAGTGCAAAGCTAACAATTCAATCGAATCTCCTATTACTTGAACTAATTTACAACAAAATGATTTGAAGTTCTAGGAATTGCACATCCCTCTATTATAAAGGGGGACAAAGATGGGCATTCCAATTTCCAATAAGGTAACATTGTATTAAAAATATCGGTATTTACGCTCTAATCACCATACAAACAAGCAACACATGAGCATAATTAAAGGGAGCAAAATTAAAGGGGCACAATATCATTCCACTATAACAAGATCCTGAAAATTTATTTACTAATAATAATTAATGTACCATTGTATACTCCATTTGCAGAAAAAACAACTCAGAACTCATCACTGCTCAAACTTTAATTTGAAGCTGAATCAAAATGCAGGGGCAAAACCTCAACTCAGTGATTCAAATGTGGGATAAACAGTACCAAGATCTCAACCATATCAAAATCTGAGCTCACTAAACTTCTAAAAGAAGTTTTTTAATCCACTATGCAAAAAACAAAATCTCTAACAGCTCAAAGCACCAAAATAGAAACATAATAATAGGGCAATATAGCTAATAAAGCAACATTAGCATAAGAAAAAACAGTACTTTTACCTCTAATCTCACTTGCATTCCAAGCTAGAATGATGGCATAAGTCTTCCAAACAAATGGGCATACCCCACTTAGATCTCACTTTCACAAGTGAACCCAACTCAACAAACCCACATTCATCCCCCAATATTATTTTCTCTTCAATCACTTGAATCTTCACCTTCAAGCCACTCCTCTTGACTCACTCCATTAAACAATACACTACTCTTGTGTGTGATATAAAATAAAAACGATTGGAACTTTCTTATACACAATAACAATAAAAATTAACCCACTTCAACAACCAATTAACAACCCCCAGAATTTGCAACCTAATTTCTCTTTATTCATATATTATACAAATATCAACCTTTTCTTTTTTGAATAAAAAAGATTGAAACTTTCAACCATAAACAAGAAACACCCACTTAATTTCTTCTTCTCATTATCTCATTATTATGAACTGTAAATGAAGAACTAGTAGAGAACACTGGCAAAGCAGTAAACTGTAAAAATAGGGTGATATTCTAGAGAGAGAGAGAGAGAGAGAGAGAAAGAAAGAGCAAGAGAGTGAGTGAAAGAAAGGTAGAGAGAGAAAGAGCATGCCTTGTAATCAGGAAGAGAGAGAAAGTGTTAGTGTTGTTGGAGAGAGAAAGTTAGAGAGAGACAGTGAGGTGGTGGTGTGGGTTCAGTCAGTTGATTGTCCATTAAAGTAAGCCATTTGCCCTTCTCAACTCAACACAATCTACAGTTATGTGTTTTTTTGGCTCTTTCTTTTCCATTTTTAAAAACAAATATTTTTCTTTCCTTTTTTTTTTTTTTCCTTACCACATTAATTAGGGCAAATTTCATCTTGTCTTGATTCAAAAGATACCATTTTTATGATATGGGCACTTTGGGAAATCCTTAGAGACTGAAATTTTATTAGGTGGAAAGTCAGTTTTGCCCTCTCACAGGCTCAATGGCTCATTGCCTCTCTCATACTTTTGGGTAAACTTACCTTTCAAAGATTCAAAAGAATCCGTCTTTATGATATGAGCGTCTCTAAGAATTCTTAAAAACGAAAACTTTGTCAAGTGAAAAGACGAATTTGCCCTCACACTAATATATTAGCCTTTATCTTGCCAATAGTGAAAATATTTTCCTTCCTTTTTTATCCTGACAACAATAATTAGGGCAATTTAATTTAATATTCCAAAATTTAGAAGATATAAGCATCTTTATGATATGAGTACCTCTGAAAATCCTTAAAGACAGAAGCTTTTCAAGTAAAAGACCAAAGTACCCTCCCACATGCAGGGTAACTGAGATTGGATCTGAAGGGTAATATGGGATATGTCCTAAGAAATCCAAGCAATAACAGACATGGACTGCCACATTGAATTATTTAATGGATTTTGGGGGGAAAATCGATACAAGAATAATTAATGTCCCCGGATTATATTTTAGGATATTTGGACGTGATTCTCTAGCAATTCCAATTATGAAGTTTGAATAGGGAATTGAAGATCTTTGCTTTAAAATGACGTCAAACTCCTTTTGGAATTCATGCATTTGGGTATGCAGCTTGTACTCTTGTAGTAGTAGCTGTCACATAGAAATATAGAATATGCTACTTAAATTAGTATTAAATCTTTTTTCTTTATTGGTAATATAGTATAACAAAATTCTATTCATATGAACTTTATGGAACCTTTGCCTCTACAATACATACTACATCACTAAAAGGGAATTTTGATACTTCATGTAGATGCATTTTTTCTTTTATTATTGGAGAAATGTAGATGCCTTTCTCATCTTATGGTTCATCTTCACGTTAAAAAATACTATATAATTTTTTGCACATCATGTTTTTGACAAAATGTATTACCTTAATGTTATGTTCAATTTATACTATAGAAACCGATCTACAAAATCGAATCTAGTTACAATTATGTTATCTATTTTAATTCCATGGTGGAGGGATGGGTCGGGGAAAGGTTGACAATCGTAGAAGATTGCCTACTCAAGTTGTGAGGATGTCGAGAGGACATAGATGACAAACATGTACGATGAGTTGATTTCTATAATGTAGGTATGACTGAATGTGTTGGTGTGGTGAGAGATCAAAGTACTAAACGCAAAAATATAATTAAACTGTAATGTCTAGAAATTTCTAAGACCGATTAACTTAAAAGCGTAAGAAATGGAGTGGAACGAATGGACCAGATCTGTAGCACACTAGCATTATAGAAAAGACAATGTTGCATTTGGGGATGGATTCACCTTGTACGAGGTCAATATGGTCAAAATGATGTTGCATGTACTAGACGTCCAGGCATGTTTAGAGGGGAAAAGGCAGAAACTCCAAACGCAAACGGTCGGTCACAATAAAACCTACGGAAATTAAATCTCAACCTTTGAATATACAATTAATTAATTTACTTTAATTTGCATTTTTGGTCCTATCGTATCAATCAATAGACATAATTAAATAGTAATTGCAATGGTACTCCTGCTTCTTTTGTACTACGAAATACAAATATCATCATTAATACAGTATTTAGAACTGTACATGTTTACAACCATGTTAATACAGAGGAAATTACAGTACAGTCCAACCGAGGTGGCATAGCATGGATGATGCATTGATTCATGTACATCTTATTATCAATTTATCATCTACCCCTTCATCTATCTTTGATTTTCAACCTCCTAAGGGGGACATCTACTTCGAATTCACGAGTAAAAATAAATACAAAGTTTCTAATGTGTCAACTCTTATATTTGTTTTTTTGGATTTGTGAGTAAGAATTTGGTTTTTGTATTGTAGAAGAATTTTCTCACAAAAATCATCAAATTTATTTTTATTAAAGTACGTAATAATTTCGACTTACTCCACGACATACGCTCACATGTCCTCTAAAAATAAGTAAATTCATTCATCAAACTTACTAAAGAGTGACCAAGACCAACTGACCTTAATATAAAAAGAGGACCAAAGCTTAAATCCATACCTACCTAATAATGTTAGTACCTTTACCACCTTTATAACAATCCTTCCAAAACTAATTATAACTAGCAAAGGATTGATAAGTGAGTACTGATAACCAGCTAGGAGCAGGACATTGCAAGCAAGCCCACCCAATGTAGTATCCATTCATGCGATATTATTATACTCCATATTTCGTTGACGCAGACAATGTCGTAAGAGTGATCTTATTAAACATTTAAACGTACAAAGAACAATAATGGAACAGAGGATCCCTACTGTGTTAATGGGCACGAGTACAAACGCATACATGACAATTTGTAAAACATAATTCCAATTATATTTCCATAATATTGTTCTACTTGCCAACTAACATTTGTGTATTCGAGCATTTCGCACATAATAACAAATTGTACTAGATCAAGAAATCTTTACTCTTTCCAGTTCTTCATCCACCACAGATTACCAAGTAAGAAAAGCAATGTGACATTAAAAACGTAGATCTAAACAGACGCACGAGGAGACCGAATCACACCAATCCTCATACACTTAATTTATTTCTGGTTATATGAATGATGATGTTGCAGCATTGTATTCTGTTGTACAACAATTATTTAATTTGCCAACTATTTCTCGTTTGTTACACAGTCAATGCATCTGTATTTGATCCTCACCAATAATTTTCATTTTATATTATTGTTTACTTTTCATATCAAACTCACATACGGTAAAATCAACCATGTGAGTTGATTGGAATGTCATTGGTAATTCTATCGTAATTAATCGACACATCTGATTCCTTCTTATCCCGCTTTTGAAGTATAGATAGAGTACTTATGATGTCGTAACTCATAAGTACTCCAAACGACAATGTAAGTGTCATCAACTCCTTATCGATATAGGTAGAGAACGAGAGTCGAAATGTATCGACTTTATGAAGCCATACTGGACATATATACGGAGCAGAGTTGCAATCACCAAGATATCCCATCCACCAGGACAATGAGACAATTGGTAGGGACTTAAAGAATGAATTTAGTCAAAAGACATAGCCTGGTTTAGGGACCCTAACTTGGGTCCATCCTGGTGAAGTAGTGAGCCCTCACACTTCACAGGCTCACAGTCACTACAGTACTTGCTCATGCTCAACCTCAATAATAAGGACGATAATGACATAATGATAAAAGTGAAAAAAAGCAGTATATGAGCAGCTGAAATCGATAATTGGGATAAGGTGTTAAGGAGTCACTCCCGGTCATTTTCGGGTTTTCCTTTACCTCCACCCTACCCCTACGTAAAGTGACCTGAATCGGTCGATAACTGAATAATTCAGATTATATAGGTTATAATAGCATCACCATCATGACCGGGGACTAGATGAACAACCCTCTTTTCTTTACAAAATGCGATCTGTATATAGTCGTAGATCTGATGAGCCCCTCGACTGACTAATTTAGAAATTTACCATAGACTCTGCACTGCTCTTAAACCCGATACCTGAGAAACTAAAGTAGTTGTATGGCATTATAGCTTCTAAGACTAACCTGCTTACATATTTGACGCACATCTGACTTGTCAACAATCTCCTACTTGCTACCTCCCCATTTTGATATGTACAGGAGCTCTACACTGACAACACTGTCCCGGATTCACACAGCACCTTCAGCTATTTTCTTATCCGCGCTTGCATCTTCATTCCTAGACTTGTTAAGTGAGGTTTGAGTCTCCAACACTGGCATCAAACCTGAGTTTTTCTTTGTAGGGTCTGCTTTCTCTGTGTCACGAGGGCTAAGCGCTTTCTTCTTCTCCACGTTTTCAAACTTGGATGTTGCCCATGGTGCAGTTCCGACATTGGTTGCAGCACTAGGGCCATCAATTGTCAGCATAGTCACCTCGTCTCTAGGTGCATACCATGTGTGTCCACAAGCGACACACTCCAACTGCAAGGTCGAGAAAGATGTCATCATTGATTGGTGACAAATGTAGAAAGTCAGTAGGCAGAGCCCAAAGTCCAATACCAATAGAGCGATAACTTTGGCAATGTTCATCAGGGTTAACAGTTCAACCCAAGGAAGCTGACACAAAAAATTTGCTCACTAAAAAGCCTCAGCAATAAACTTAAAAACATATGGCACAATAACGCAGTAAGTACTTCCGATTTCAACCTAGAGAAAACTTACAAATCTGGACCAGTAATATGGTTTCCAGAAGTGGGTTTGGCTTTCTGCAGAACAGCACACAGGACTAATACATAATTTTTAACATGCTAAAAATAGTTGCGAACCTAAAGGAAGATACAGCAGCTCATAAGAGGTAAAGGTAAATTGTGTTTCAAACAGAACTATAATAAAAAGGCCGCAAAACTCTGATCTCCTTTAGGTGCGCAACTATTTCTAGCATGTTAAAAATTATGTATAATAAAGAGTGAAACAAGAAAAGTATAGGAAGACAAGGAGAGTAAGAGGAGAGAACGAAAAAAGTGAACACAGAAGGAACAAGAAGATGAGGAAGGTTTAAAATGAAAAGCAAACCAACCTGATAGCGATCACCATGACCTGCTTGTATGACATCAACAAGACCAACTTTTTTCTCATTACACCTCTTGCAGCGAGCATCTGTCATCTGCAGTTTTTGAAAGGGGCAATAAACACAAAACTTAACTAACCATATAGTTGATAGAAAAGGTTTTTGAATATCGAGATCCAAAACAATGATAGGTTTAATCAATAGCCAAGATATTCACCTGCATTTTGGCTGACTCCTCAGGCTGATTTCTCGCGATTTCCTCCTGAGTTAAGCCCTCCTGTACAAACAAGAAAAATCAGTAGGATTAGATCGCAATAGAATATCACTGATCCTAGAATTTCTCCCAATGGTCTGCAAAATTGATCGCTGACACGTTCCGTAGGGAAAGAGAATGTTTGATTGGGCACTATCACAAATTCGCCATTGTATTATAAAGAATCCAGTTTAAAAGAGCGGACACTGAAGGGAGACAGAAAAGAGTGGACACTGAAGGGAGATAGGAGTGAAGTGAAAAAGGGTAAAGGAATACAGGTTGGAGCAATTGCACTTCTTTGAAGTGATGTATCTAAATACACTTCCCCCCTCCCCCTCCTTCCATCCTTCCCACCTTATCTTACTAATCGGACCCTGCTGAAATTATAATAACATCCAAGCAATCATAATTTTACGGTAATAAGAACTGCATCATCCAGCTATGCAGTTCAAAGATGGAACTATGATGCCATGAACTAACACCTAAATCTTATGATAAGGAGAAGTATATAATCAATTCCGGTTAATGAAATAATAGAAAAGAAAGACAGCGGTTAAAACAACTAGTGTGAAAAAAATTAATCAGCGGTAAACATTCCTGACATAGAGTATAAGCTGCAACATACAATAGCAACAGAGTCCCAACGGAACCCTTTGTGTGTACAAACAAGCAACCAACCACAATATACATAACAAAAGTATACATGCACTATGGCCGAGATTTGAGAAACCTAAGAAGATTTCTTTTTTTTTATCACGTAAAGGCCCTAGATCCACAAAGTAAATAATATCAGTCAAAACTTGTTAAAACCAAGAAGTAATATATTGTTTCACCATATAGCTTTAGAAAAGGGAGCGAATAAAAAGCCAGATAAAACAAGGCAAGATGACACAGTTGCATACACAATAACCCTTGAGAACTAAAAAGGAAGGAGTGGCTCAATGTCCCAGCTCCAATGAAGGACATCTGCCTCCTCATATCCAACATGCCAAGGGTATTACCCTTATTCCCGTCCACCCCTTTGTGTGTCACTCTTTACCATTAACAAAAAAAAAAAAACAAAAAAAAAAAAAAGCACAAAAATTCAGGATAAAATACAGATAGATACCTTCAGTTCATTAGGTTGCATGCTCAGTATTTTGGAAGGTTCTAACTCTCCATTTAACAGCCGGCGAGCTAACAGCTCAGTATTCTGTAGAAAAGACAAGATTCAGACACAGTCAGCTCTAGCAGTTTTCAGCACATATCCACTGTAGAGTGCTGGCAGGCTGGCAGGAATTAAAACATAATGAATGATAACACAAAGTAAAGCTAAGCTGCTTTGTTAAGAATCCAATAGAGATCCGTTCCAAATTCCAAATCATTGTCATAAAACATAAATGTTCTGAAAATCATCACTGATACTTGCTCATTGCACTTGGGAAGAATATGCAGGCCCATTCTTCATACAAATGACTCTCATCAATAGCAAATCTCTATTTCAATAGAGAGATGGAGAGAGAGATATGCATATCTAACCTTTAGATTGAAAAACAATGACCTCAACTTCTGGTTATATTTGCTATGGTCCGAGGAAAGTGCCTCATGTGATGCTTTCTCCAGGTTGACGACCGCTGAGACAGCCGAATCTGGCCAAGTAAGGCTACTATTTCCATTGGGCTGCTTAATCCCACTACTTCCGCCATCTCCTTTATTTTCTTCCTGCAAATCGTTAGGTGAGCATACATACTCAACTGCTTGAAGAAGTTTCTCCAACCACTTGTCTCGCAGTGACTCTTTTGTCAGAGCCTTTGCTTCAGCCAAGATGGCGGTGTGTCTGGATGCATTTTCTGGACAGCTTCCTGGAGTATCTAGTCTAGGAGACTTTAGTGTCCCTTCATCCGTCCTTGACACATCAAGAGATGAGATGTGCCTCTTTTTTAACAACCGTTTACTTCTAATCTGCTCTTCCACCTGAACCGAAGAATCTTCCGTCTCAACATTAGGAAGCTCTCCAAGACGAGAAATTGTTTTTTGCACCATGACATCAATCTCCTCTTGTTTACCATCCTCATAATCTTTATCAGTCAGCTTCCACAGCTTTTTCTCCACCGTGTCATAGACCCTTTGTACAATAAAACCCGGGTGCTGTTTCCGACTGGGTAGCTGCTTGTGAAGTGGCACAAAATGCACGACACACTTGTGCATCACAGACTCAGCTGGAACATCATCACGGTGGAAACTGTAAAAGAGTTCTCTTGTATCACGAGCTTGCCAGCTTCCACCTTTGTTTTTCTCAGCTTCTTCAGGTCTGTAAAACCACTGCCCAGTGACCATCATGCTTCCGTCTCTGGATTGTGTAATATCCTGTGAACCCATTATGTTTTAAGAATATAGCAATCATATAAGCATTCTACATACCATCTACAAACATTCAAGCTAAGATAAGCAATACAAAACTACATTGTGTTACCCTCAGCTTATTCAATGCTCAAGCCAGTAACTTATGATGCCTTTCAAATATTTACCAGAACCTAACCAATGATAAATAATAATCTCTTGTTGCTAGTTTGACATTTAATCAGTTGAGAAACCTGTGCTTGAGAACAATGTAACTACTTTTCCATAAAATTAGAAAATTAAATATCATCTCCGTTCAGAAACTACTCCACTATTTTAGCAAGTGCACTATAAAATCAACACATAAAAATACCTTGATTATTGCCACATAAGGCTTCTGCTTCTTGTCTTCAGGAGTTAAAAGCACAGGATCCTCCTGGATAGAAAATTTTGAACCATAAGGAAATGTCTTATCTTAGTTACCTAAAAAAATATAAGACATATATACAAGACCAATCATTGATCTCTATTCTTAAGTTTTCCCTGGGATGCAGGAGGCACAAAAAGATTAGGCCTCGAACCACCACCCTCTAGGTGCATATGCAACTTTTTTAACAAATGTGAAGGTTAGAAAGGAAGACAACTGAAGTGAAATTACAATTCAGAAAACAGCTTCTAGGGCATAATTTCATCACTACTTGAGGTTCCTAAACATAGAACTACACACAACAGATTTACAGCATCCTTTAGTAGATGAGAATGGGAAATTCCCTATTCGGCACCATTTTCCCCATGTTATGCAAGATTCATATGAGATGATCTAAAGGTTTATTCCAAAAACATTTCATCGTGTACTTCAAAGAAGATTTAGGCTAATTCTGATATTATAATACTTTCAAATTCCACTCCGAAAAATGCAAGTAGAAGAGAGTGGTACAAACTGGTTCCATGTAAGCAAAACCAAGATGAATGTTAATTTAGTACATATATTTCGAAATATAAAGCATTCGGGTACAGTCCATCGAAACCATAGCATGTGCTGCATAGCCTAGTTAATTTCAACAATTGACGACTCCCCAGTCATCAATCTTCAACGAACTTCCTTGGCTTATAACTAAGAAACCCCAAACCATTGTTTCTATTCATTGTCTATCAAAATTCATGATACATCCACCCAAACTCCCAATTCATAAACACTCACAGGAAAAGAAACGACAACAGACAAGCTGGGAGCACAAATTCACCCAAGCAAATATCTTTATCATCCAACAGCTAGAGGACAATGTGAGACTCCAATAATCTCGTTAATCCTCAACCTCACCTCGCCCACCAACACGTTCTCAACCCAATTGCAATCACCACACATTACCAAATTGAAACAACAACTGGGAACACAAATGCCCCCAAGCAAGTATCTTGTAATAGCTCGGCCACAATGCGAGACTCCAATAATCTCGATAATTCTCAACCTCACCTCGTCCACCAATACATTCTCAACTAATTCCAATAACTACAGATTACCAAATTGGCTCGAAACAAACCAATTACCAATTACTCATATTATTCACTTCGGTACTTGTCCAGTTCTCCTAATCGCGAAATTCCTCAATCAAAACAACCTGACTATCCCCAATTTTGAACAGTCAACAATTCCCCAATCAATTCAACAAAAAAAAAAAAAAAAAAAAAAAAACCTAACCCTAGAAACCACACTACCAGCAAAACGTAACAATCAAGCTATACAATTCACAATAAACACTAAAAATTACAACAACAAATGAGAAGAGAGAGAAAATAAGAGAGGAGCATACAAGCTCAAAGCGGTTGCCGTCGAATTCAAACTCCTTAAAATGTTTCTTCTGAACCTTTCCTTTTCCGGAAACCCTAACCGCTTCCCCAATCGGTTTCGCGTCCTCCGGCACAAACTCCTCCTCCACTTCTTCATCGTCGTCGTCCTCTTCCTCCGCCTCCTCCTCCTCGTAATCCTCATCCTCTTTCATTTTCCGGCGCAATTTCGCCGGCTCCAATTCCTCCTCCTCGTCGTCGTCATCAGGAATGTGGACTCTCTTCCGCCGCTTCGGGAGCGGGTCTTGGTGGTTGCGCGGCCGACCACGGCTGCGGCGAGGGCGGGTTGGAATCCTACCGAGGCGGTTGGTGATTCTGTCAGCGGCGGCGGCGGCGTCGTCATCGCCGTCGCTGCTCGACGGCCGCGGCGGTCCGTCGTCGTCGCTGGTCGACACCTGCGCAAACTTCCGCAACACCATTTTTTTTTTCTCTCTCCTAAAAAAAAAAATTGTGATTTTTTGGGGGTTTAATCTTTGAATGTGCGTGACAGAAAGAAATAAAGAGTAAGGAGTGTGAAGAAGAAGTTTTGCCCGCGAAGAGGAGGCCCTATTTATAGAAGAAGAAATAAAAAAGAATGGTGGTCGGTCGTCGCCTGACTTGTCTTCCAATGCCTTTATATTTCTCTTGCTCTATCTGATTTGATTTATTTCCTTTCTTAATTTGATTTCATTTCACCTCATAATCACTTTATTAGAGGTAGTTGATGTGATATAACTCGATCACACAAAAGTCGAAATCTAACCACATACCGTAGTTGTGTTATTTTAGTTATTTTTTAACTTATAACGGTTAATACCGTCATTCGATGAATTAAGGTAACATTTTATCCTACAATAAAAATCATGTATTAAGATTCTGTGCGATAGGACTGCATTTTTCTGAACCGATTTGATTTGATTTTAATAAAACTGATTTGATTTGAATGAACTTGATTTGAGTGGACTAAATTCAATGATTATTATTTGGAATTTGGATAGTTCTGATGTGATTTGATTTATTTCAATGAAACTGATTTGATTAGAATAAATATGAGCTGATTTGAAAATACTGTTTAATAAGTTGAGTCGCATAAGGTCTGAGATTGACGATGTAAATATGTAATAAGACAAAAGAACTTGTGAATGTTAATTTTGTTTTGACATGATATATGTATTCATTCATAGTCTGATGTAATTATCTTTATTTTTTATGAGGGCAAATCACTCTATCGCCTCCACTATTAGACTCTTATAAATTGTCACGAACTAACAATCAGGTGTTCCATTCTTATCATTTTTTTTGTTATTTACGTTTGTTTTGAATTCCTCTCATCAAACCAAACTAAAAAACCAAAAAAATGGAGGGAGTAATACCGATCGATATGCATTACTTGTACTGTATGTAGTAGTCGTACTAAATTGAACAGCATATTCACATTTTATTACTCCCTATCATTTACCACCATGGTTTTATATTTTGATGCATTAGGTTGTCCTATTAAACATTATTATAGTTGGCTCCACAACATTACTCTATAAACACAAAGGGACAAAAAACGAATTAAGAAATGAAATTAAAGTTTGAAAAGTTGAAAACCCCATGAGAAATACAGCATAGATTTTGAATCCTTCTATTGTTTCCACTAATTATTCCACGAGACAATTACTAAAATTTACGAATTTGTTAGTACGCAAGACCTCCATTATATAATTCATATTCCATGGACTGAGACATGACACTTCACCTGCATACACATTGACTTGAACCTCTGATTATTTTTAGCAAAGTCAATCCACCAAAACAAAGATACTAAGAACTTTTTTTTTTTGGTTGGTTGAACAAGGGATGTTCAATTGGTAACAAACTCGAGTAGACAGCAAGGGAAAACATCAGGGAAAAAAAGGCGCAATGTAATGGAATTTATTTACCAAAGGGGTGTAGATATTCACGAATTGTTGCATGGTTAAGCATCATTCGATAATGCAGATCGTGTCCACAGAGACGAGAGCAACCCGAGATGCCTACACAGAGCCTATTTACATGTGTGATGAGACAATATTACGAAGCTCCTTCAGAGCCTCATGATTCATGCTGTAAAGCCAAAATGTCAACGTGAATTACGCTGTTTAGGCTGCTGCTGGTTGCGAGTTTGCCCCTACACCTTCGCAGTCTTTTTCACTGAGATTTCTGATCTCCTTAGTTTCAGAGTTGTAGAACTTCTGTACAATGAAACCAGGATGCTGTTTTCGGTCAGGAACCTCCTTGCCAAAAGGAACCAAATGTATGACACACCTGTGCATCACAGTAGTAGCATCAACCTCATCAAGATAACTACTGAGGAAAAGCTCCCGTGGATCGCGTGATTGCCAAGTTCCACCTTCCTTCTTCTCAGCCTCCTCAGGCCTGTAAAACCGTCGCCCACGTACCATCAAGATCCCATCATCCGCTTGGAAAATGTCCTGTCACCATCCAAAAAATCTTGAGTCCATCGAAAGAAAACAAAAGTGGATAGCAATCAAGAACATTGGGATTCCTGGGTCCTTAGGCCGGAACTGGAAGACTATGTTCACTTCAGATATTTCAAACATTTAGGGCAGTTTTATGCTACACACCATTATAAGCCAGACAGGGCCATATGACATTGTCGACATCAATTCTAGCAAACAATGCAATAACAAGACCAAAACTGAGTATGATACTTGACAAGCACACAGCCAGTTAGATAGTAAATCATCAAAGAAGCATTTCCAGCTAGTGAGTTTAACACTTAAGATATCTGGTGGTTACATTTACAATTCAACTTATCTCCTGAATCCTGATGCAGTATTATCATTTTCCAGTCTGTTGTCCCAATTAAATAGCATATGAAGTGAGGCATTAAAGGAAAATTATGTACGAAATGCTGGCCATCAGGTAAGAAGAGACTTGTGCATACTTTGACGATAGCAACAGATGGCTTCACTTTCCCTTCCTCTGGGGCCACAAGAACAGTATCCTCCTGCATACCAAAATCGTAAGCTTACACCACAGTCAAACCTCAAAGGTTACATGACGTACCTACAACTAGTGACCCATCCTTGGAACTAAGTACTGAATCCAAAAACTTTAATACATGAACGGAAGAGAGAAAAAAAATAAAAATTTCAGCCCATTACCTGATAGCTTCCAATTTATTTTTAGCGACGTGGAACAAACATTCTCTTAATACACCATTCATATTTCATTAATAGGTAACGTATTTTTGGAAGTCGCAACACACATATTATTGCTGACCAGCAGGGAAAAGTAGGAAGTTAAGGCAGGTCACAAGTTAATCAAGTCATTTCTTATTTCTGCAGTTGCAACTCAGCCATCATGCCCAACCCTCAGACTCAGCAGTGCACTGACAAGGTGCAAAACTTTTTTTTTTTTTTAAAAAATTATAATTCAATTTCAGATTGTAACATCCCCATAACCTCAATGGTCAAACTTGTTCCGAAATTTCACTATGACACTAACTGTCGGTTCATTCCTCAAAGCTTTATCATATGCAGCTTCTATACCTATCAAAATTCACTACGCCTTCTAAATTCTAACTTCACTGTTTTGGAGCCGAAACAATAGGTGACCACACAAGTCAAACTCCAAAGGGTAGCTAACACTCCAAAGGGGAACTTCACTCCAAAGGGAAGGATTACGAATACAGATGCATACTTGATCCAATGTTAAAAATAAAGTAAACAACGACAACAGGCACGGTTGCCTCATCATAGATGTTCCCCAGTCTGTTTCTGGCAGAGTTTCGATTGCATGATTGTCGAGCCTACGGCACCTCAAGGTTGCAAGAAATAAAAGAGGGGGGAAATTTGACCCTGATTGCACAGATGCACTGGGGACTTCAAAATTTACTTCGTTCCATAGAGTACGACAATTTTCAATAACAAAATCAATCTAAATTTCAATAAACTAATCACTACTACTCCAATTCAACCCCAATTATCAAGCACATTAACACCAAGTTCATTTTCAAGGATTTATACAATTCAACCCCAATTAGGCAATAACCAAATACTATTAAAACCAATTTACGAATTTTCGACAATTCATTCAATTCAACCCTAGTAATCTAGCACAAAAAAAAAATACCCATTTAACACATTTCAAAAAATCATACAATTCAACCCTAATTATAAGACACAAAAATACCCAGTTCAAATATATTCAAGAAATCATACAATTCAACCCCAATTATCAAGCACAATAATACCCAATTCACATATATTCATACAATTCAACCCTTATTATCAAACACAATAAAACCCAATTCAATATTCTTGCAAAATTCATAAAAATACACAGCAAAAAACAGGCTAAAAATGCAAAAAGATAAAAACTTTATAAGAGACATACAAGATGAAAGACATTGCCGTCGAATTGAAAGGAGCGAAAGAAAACCCTTTTACCGCCGCCGCCGTCGACGGAAACCCTAATAGAATCCCCAATTGGTTCCGCATCACAACCCTCATCTTCTTCTTCGCCGCCGTCAAACTCCTCCTCTTGTTCTTCGGCCAATTTTGAAGATTGTTGTTGTTGTTGAATGTGATGGTCAACTTCATGAAGAAGCTTCATCTTCTTATTAGGGTTTTCTTGATCGAGTGGAGTAAGAGGGGAAGTAGGAGGATGAGGAGGAGGAGTTAGAGAAGAATCGTCATTTTGACGCTTTGGTTTGGAAGAAGCCCTAACTCCCACCATTGTTTCTTGGGCTACCACTGAATTCTTCCGATCATCGCGCGCAAATACGCCCATCACTCGTCGGGTCCGGTATGGTCAATTGAATTTTATTTTGTTGGAACTGGCGTGAACCTAACAGGGGACCTACATTAGCTGAGAGAGTCTACATCACCTAGAGGAATTCCGAGTCTGGGTTGATAAGGATCGGGCACCCAACCTGGGTTGCTCGGGGAGTAGTTGGGGTTGTGGTATAATTATTCTTTCGTTTCACTCTTTAAACCACCCATCGTCATCGTTTATAGACAAATTTTTCTATTTAGTTCTTCAACTCGTTTACGTACACAAATTGACAACTTTATAAATTAAGAGGTTACTCTGCTTATTACGCTTAGCTGACATTCCTATTCACAAGTGATCATCTTACATTAATAATCTTAGTTTTGAGAGGTTTGAGTTTTGTTTATGTTAGTCTTGTTTGAAATTACGGTACTCTTTGTAAATGTCGTATGACAAATATAATGAATTCTTCTCCTTTAAAAAAGAAATAAATTGCCATAGTTGTTTTAGCGATAGGCATATGTTTGACTAGGCCGTAGCTGTTAGCACTTTATTAATAATTAAACTAATTATTTAAAATTACATGTGTTTTAACCTTAACTGTTGAAATGTCAAATTTTTGTCAAAGGACATTGATATATGTTCGAAAAGGTAAAATCTAAGGGCATACTAGTATGTCGTGGAAGGAGAGGAAAATGAAATGCTACTTCTAAATTCTAACTGTGAAATGCTAGTTTGATTTGAGTAACATCCATAATACATGCTACTTCAAATGCTACTCAAATATTACACTCCCAAACTAGTTAACATTCATATTAAAATTCTCATCTAGTCAAAATGTTATTTTCTAGTAGTGTACTACCGAACATAGCAAACATTTGTTTTTTTCATGAACTTTCGCAAATACAAGGCAACATTGTTGGAACCGCCTTTTGATGCTAAAAATCATATAACTCGAATTCTAACTCATGTTATTATAGAAATAAGCCTCTTTTTGTACAAAGCGAACTTCAGCAAATTGGACCATCTGTACAAGTAATTTTAAGGATGTGGGGTTAACTGTAGATTTTAACACGATTCTCAAGTCCAAGAAATTTTCATTGCCTGACCTCCTTATTGTCAGTTGTCATAGGACACAGGAAAAGGCGCCCGGCGACAATGAGGTCTACCTGCTCTTCTACTACGGTGATAATATCTCTACCTTGACCACGATCTTTTTTTCTTTCTGTTCCATGCCATCATTATATATATATATCCTAATGAGGTAAGTATTTATGATCATTAATTTCCGCTTGTTTATAACTATAACTATCATGTGACTGTTTGTGCAAGGTCGTTGACATGTACAATAGTAATAATGCAACTTCATTAATAGTAGTATTATTAATTTATAGAAACTAGTTCATCCTGAAGACTTGGAGAATAATGATGATATGAAGCTCAGAAAGTCAGAAGGAAGGCTGATCTTGGACGATATTTTTTTATGTGCATTAAAATGATTTGACACTTTCTCATGTTTGCTGTAAAACGAAATTGTAATACGGTTACACCCATTTCATTGCTAGATTGGCTAGCCCGAAATCTGTGAATAATTCTCGTAGACAATTTCCTCCCCGCAAATAATTGCAAAACACTGGGTACCACGTGTAGATCGGCAAAACACAAAGGTACCACCTAAATTAATTAACCCTTTTATTTTTACTTCTCTTTTTTAGGTCAGTTAATAAATTTTAACTATAACTTCTTTAAATTATAGTGGAGTTAACCCAAGTTAAAACTTACAAGGTGAAGTATATGTGGAATTGACATATACAAAGTCACAAACACACACACACCAACAAAAAAAAGGTAAAAAAGTTCATTTCACTTGAGTAAACTAGGAGTGTATGTCATTATCTACCATCCTATTCACCAAAAAACCTTGCCGTCACATTTACTACATACAAGTTTACTATTAGCTTAGTAGCTAGTAGACTTCTGACAAGAGATCAGAAATAATATACGAGAATAGTTTTGTGGCGTCATATATACACGCTGACAAAGCTTCCTTCATAACCTAAGGGAGGAGCTTTAATTTACACAATTTTTAATTTCAGCCAGATTTTGTTTATCTTTTGATTTAGTTGAGTACTAGCTTAGTATCAAGCTATTCATTCATGATGAAGAGGATGGACGTACATGTTTAATGGTACATACTATTAAACTTAAGACGATGAGAGTTTTAGCTTAAGCGGAAATGATATAGCATACATCTAGCACTCAAATGTCCAAAATGTTAAAATTTACGTAATTATTTTCTCTGTTATTAGCTAGTTATAATTTGCATTGTCAAGGGATATCACATGCATTCCGAGAATTTTATACATTCGATTGCGAAAAGAAGCCCTTGTCGGTATAATTAAGAAATCCCCTATATCTGCATATAGACGCTCACTTATTTTCCTATTCAAAATGTATCACACATTGGAGAATCGATTGAAGATAGACCACATTACGTGTTGTTTTTATTTGTAATGACATACAAAACATAGTGCGGAACGTAGATGACGACCATGACGTAGACACGTAGTAGTTGATCCTAGCTAGTTCAAACTTGACATTACATACATATATACTCGAGTATGTAACAAAGAAGTGAAAAAAAATTAGAAGAGAAAATAAATGTCATTATCATAGGCTTTAATAGTATAATAAATCTACTCAACCTATCCTAAAGCTCATACTACTCTACCCAAAGATATTTTCCTATTTCCTTTTACAGTTTTGAGTTGCCATGTTGGGGACTATTTGTAGACTAAATGAAAGACCCGTTTACCTTGAAATCAAGTAGAGTTGGTTGACTGCAATGCAGAATGAAATACTTACTAATTTTTAAAGCAAGTGAATGATTCATTTGGTCTAAATATAGCTCCCAACATGACAACTCAAAGCTGCAAAAAGAAATAAGAAAATATCTTTGAGTAGGAGGGAGTATGTAATACATGCAGTAGCAGTTGGAAATTAAACTTGCTGTATAAGTTGCTAGAAGTAGTACAAATTTCCCCTAGCTTCCGCATTGTAATCTACAGAAGGGTGTGACTTAGTGGTGTTCTTCAATTCCACATAGTCCAAACTCACTTCAAATTTCGCCACTTGTAGAGACACAAATTAATCAAAAAAAAATGCCTGCTATTACTGATTTTAATTGTTACAGATGCAGCAAAAGTTATGATTCAAAAGATGACATTGAACGTCACAACGCTTCGCGCCACAACAATGATAAGCACAAGTGCGATAAGTGCTACACTAAGTACCAGTTTACCACTGATCTGCACAATCATAAGGAGAGAGACCACAATGATTAAGGTATAATAATAATGTTACAATTCATTTTTTTTTTAAAGTAATAATGTTACAATTCTTGAACTTGGAGAAACGACTTGTCGTAATTTTTTATTTTATTTATGATGCTCACTTTGAGGAGATTGTTATTTAGTCATATATAGTTTCCTCGTATGTACTCTATTAATAAATTAAATTATGTTTGAAGATTTGTATTCGAAAATTCATTTTAATTTCCTTAGTACTAGAAATTGTGTACTGTATTCAAAGAATAATTTCCTTGCTAAGTTTTTGTTCATTGTACGAAATGCTCATTTAAAGATCGATTTTGGTACAAATTAAATTTTTTAGATAGGATGGCGTCAAATTTGTCACAAAACTTTTCGCAATTGCGAGAATGTCATATTTTTTTATATGTATATTTTTTTTTTTTTTTTTTGTAAATTATCATTCACCTGATCACCTGACCCAAAACGATTCATACCTAGGAGAATCAATTGAAACCTTGTGTGTTTAGTGTTGTTTTGTAACGACATACAATTCATAGACCATAGTACATAATTCCATAATTTGCTAACTTTTTCGTTGCATGCAAGTGATGAATATGAGATTATCATGAATAAAATCATCTTTAACGTACTGAGAAGCGGCTAAGATAAATTTTGTAAATAATCCGTAATGGGATAGTCCAACACAAATTATAACTTTGAAATTTTCACATTGCTGTCATTTATGTTTTGCAGTGTTCTCAACTACAGCTAGATCGAGGACAGACGACAAATGGATTATGGATATGCTACCTAGTTTAGTATTACCGAGTTAATCAAGTAGCTATGAAAGCTGTGGTATCCAGTTAATTACCTAGTTAATTAAGTAGCTATGAAATCCAGTTAGTTATCCAGTTAAGTAGCTAAGAAATTTGTGGTGTTTAGTTAATTACCCAATTATCCAGTTAATTATCTAGTAAGCAGTTATGAACAAGGCATCGGTCATCTATCTGCGTACAATTATTAATTAGTTGTTTTTTATACAGTATTTTATATTGTAAGCGTCAAGATTGGATTGACTCGTGAAAAGTCCAATTGTTGGTTAATTGTTAATTGGTTATGGAAATGGAAATATTTGAGACAAACCAATTGTGTCGCTATGATCTGTTCTTTTATTATTACAGCACAATCTGAGTTAGCTCTAGTTTGATATACGCAACGTACACCATCAGTACAGTCATGGTCCATATATGACCTAGCAAAATAACGAGCGTCTCAGACCAGGTGGCCTAGGTAAGCAAGTAAGCAACATACCTTGCAATGTTACGAACAATGAAAATCTTCAATGGTCGATGTACGTGCGTAAGTGAGAGATCAAAGGACTTGAAGAGCGAGGGAGCTCGACCCACAAAGGTGGAGTGACTGAACAAAACTGTGAAGGACCCTGATACACTCGTTCAATAATCTTCTTCTGTTCCAAGCAATATACGCCCATGTCGGTCCCTCCTCTCGGAACAGTCAATTGGGAATAGAGATCAGCGTAATCATCACTGAAATATATGCAATTCGGCTTACAGCCACGCTTATCCAAGGAGGCCGCCTCCACGGTGAAGGTGGAATTGAGGCCTACAAAGACGGCCATATTGTCTATGTTCTGCAATATCTTAGCTGCTCCATTGCTAACATTCACCTCAACTACTTGAAACAGTTTAGTTCCATAATCCAAATCACTATCATCTTGGCCGTCTTCCAATTTCTTTTCGTACCTATCCCTCCTGATTACCAGTAGTTTGTTGATATCTGCACCTCCTGCTAGATATAAAACGTGCAATGCAGGAGGCAGAAAGTTTTGCGATCTCAAGTTTGTGACTACTCGTGGCGGCCTATCATGACTTCCGAAGGCAGTGACATTGCCCCAGTCATCAACAGCGTAGAACTCTCCTCGGACAAAGCAGACATCATACACCCAGTGAAACTCGAAATCCACAACAGGCTTGATCCAACTGTCCTGCCCTGGTCTCCAAAATGCTAAATGTTGCGTCCTTCCGAATATCATGGTCACAGCAAAACCATCAGTGCTGTCAATGTTAGACACAGCAAATCTTTGAAAGAAGCCCATGTAGTTCTTGTCTCTCCATATACCATCATCAATGCCATCCACCATGTGAAGCGGAACACTTGGAGCCTTGATCACACTACTAGTACTACGACTAAAAGGATCGAACAAGGTGACATGGCGGTTTCTCCTACTAAGAGAAATCAGCCAACCATTGGAGGAGAAATACCTCTTGTGATCATCACCATCGTTATTCCCTACAGATGGCAGATCAAAACAACGGAACATGCCTTTGTAAAGGCTGTAAAGCCGACGATATGAGCAGTCTGATGGATCAACAAGCATAAGCCAAGGGAGTTGGATGTTCTTAGATGACAGCCAATGTTTAATACCAATTATGGCAACCCTCCATTCTCTGCAAACCCCTCCAAAAGCTTCAAAATCTTCAATATGGTCCAGATGCTCCACTGCAATTTTTCTAACAATGTCTTTTGGGATCTCACTCCATATTGCCATGAAGAATAGACAATAGGGTTACAATCCAAGGGGCAGTCAGAAGTATACAACACACCTCACCTACCAGTCTACTAATATATATATCTCTCACAAGTTAGGAATTTATAATGCCCAGGTTTTGTAATGGATTCAAAATTTAAGTAATTCCGAATTACCTAACCTGATATTTGGCAATTCATGGGATTTGGAAATTCCAATTTTTCTACGGGCAACAAAGCGACCACCGGGACTAGAGGAGGTTCACCAAACACAGGATTAACAGAGAGCCAGTTTAGGAATACTAATACTGAGATTTTTACAGCAGGTATTATGGTATGAATTGAATGACATCATGATTCGTAGAAATAAGATCCACTTCCATAAGACGTCCTTCTATAAATTGCGCACGAATAGGAAAGGTAGCTTTTATGCTACCAAAAGAATAGACGATTACTTGATTAGTAATCACCACCCCAAGTCCATAACTTAATTACACAGGCTGATGTTACTGGTAATTGTGCAGGTCGGACTGGTTCTAGGCTGGGAAGACAAACCAGGTCTTGCCAGGTCGACATTGGGAGAGGTCGGTTTCAGTACACCACATTCCTATTTTCTTTTAGGTCGTATTTGAGACGGCTGAGGTCAAGTAAACTTTGCCAGGTCTAATGCTACTGACTGCATTATTTCCACATTCAAGTAAAATACCAATTTTTGATGAGGTCTCACTCTTTGAAAAATTGATGATTCAACTTGGAAGCGGAATGGTAGGAAAAATGGTTTAAATCAGAGGCAAGGCACAAGACTTTGGTTATGGTTTAATTTCTATTTCCACTCTCTAGTATGAAATGTACAGATTCCGATTTCCAGTTCCAGATTGACAGCAACATTACAGATAATAAATACTTGGAGAAGGGGAAGAGCAACAATCAGAGTAACAGACCCAACATAAACAAGCATATGATTAACTAGTCTTTCATAGCATATGAGACGTATAAATCACCTTAATGCCATAGTTACATATATAAGATGTATTTCAAGCGCTACATTCTATATAAACCTCGAAAACCTAGAAAACGCCAATATAAAATTCCTTGTAAGCTCATGTGCGTCACTGAACTTACCTACAAGACGAAAGGGATTGAAAATTTTGTGAACCTCTTATTTTTCTCACGTTCTTCATTTTCAGCTATATCTTTGAGGGTAATCCAACCCTTTCTCCTTTTCCTCGAGGTGCCACCAGCTCTTTCTATCTGCGCAGGAGCTGAGTTAAGCAAAGCGTCATCACTTGATCCCTTAGGTCCTGGTTTTTCTCTCTTCTTCTTCTTACTATCCAAAAAATTGGCAAATGGACTTGATACACTGGCCGTCAGGGAATCAACAACATTGCTTACTGCTGGAGAGGGTGCTGCATTTGCCTTGGCCATGGTCTAATTCAACTTTGCAAACATCGTCTAATTCCTAACGGCTAAGCAAAAGAGAGAAATATCTGTTCAACAACCTACATCGAATGTAACTTCGGATTTTACACAGAATAATGTCATCTACGATCTATAGCATCTACGATTGATGAAAGTATCTACGATCTCACAGGGTGACTATGTCAAAAGAAGCGATAACCACACCCAACTGAACACCTCAACAGTTCACTCTATCACCTTTCACTTCATTTACAAAAGCAGTAAATCACCCACACAAGTGATAAAACATGTAAATTAGGGAAAATATCACACCCACTTCCAGTGTAATTTAAACCCAAATGAACTAAACATAAACAACACACAAATAACAATCTCATCAAATCAAATCAATTCAACTCAGGAAAATTACACATTAATAAAATAAAAATAAAAAACAATAGAAAGGATAAAAGATGGACCTTTGGCAAGGGAAAAGAGAAGTGTCAGGAGGAATCCCCAAAGACTCCCCAAAATCGGCGAAAGAACGACCAAAGTAAGCTCCCAAGTTACCAAAGTTATCATCTTTAGATACCCCAGAAACCCAAACAGCCAAATTCTGAAGATGCTTGAGTTTAACAGTTTAAGTAAGGATTTAGGATTGTTTTTTTCCACAAGCTTCTTCTCTTGTAGACATATTTGTATGAAACCCATTATTCTCTCTCCCCTTCCCTCCTCGTTTCCCTCTCTTTCACTCTGATACTTGGGAAACAATTGTAGCTTCTTTTGCACGTCTCCTCTCTTTGAGGAATTTGGTCGAACAGTTGGTGGGCAATACTAAACAATCGTCAAATCACAGCTATAATTTCCAATAAAAATGCAAAACACAACACAACTTCCCTTCAAAGAGGATTAAGAGTAGCTTGTAACTCAATCTACCAACAAAGTTTGTTTACTTTTATCTAATTATAAAAGGTTTTTTTTTATTGGGTTAAACTGCCAATGATACTTGAGAATTTGGGGGTACAATTAATCTTAATAAAAATTGACTGAAACCCTAATTTAGCATCAAATTAAAAGTATTGAGCTGATCATCTCGATATTTTTGATTGAATTTGCAGGATTTCAGTTGATCTTCAAGAATTTGGGAATGAATTTCTGGTGGGAGTTTCGTAGGGAAAGCGCGCGCGCCTGTGTTTGTGTTGGGCCGGGTATTAAGTGAGGAGGAGACTGCCTTTTGAGCCCAAAACAGTTCAGTTTAGACTCACAAGGAATTGCGTTTCGTCGATTTACTAACGTTTGGTTTGAATTTTTCGTAAATAATAGTTTGATGGCCCGTGTAATAGGCGGGCTACTTATGTTTAAATGTTAAAGTTATATAAACGAAATTTTTATCAAAAACCTAAAATTTCATTTCAAACACCCGTGAGATATTTGTAATATAATTAGATGAAAAGTCACCTTTAAAAACCTAAAATCATGTTTCGAACACCCGTGAGAATTTTTTTATGTAATTAGATGGAAAATTACATTTCAAAATCTAAAATCCCGTTTCGAACACCCGTGAGATATTTGTCATGTAATTAGATGAAAAATTACATTTCAAAATCTAAAATCCCGTTTCGAACACCCATGAGATATTTGTCATGTAATTAGATGGAAAGTTACCTTTCAAAATCTAAAATCTCATTTCGAACACCCGTAAGATATTCGTAATGGAATTACACGAAAAATCATCTTTCAAAACCTGAATCCCATTTCGAACACACGTGGGATATTTGTAATGTAATTAGAGGAAAAGTCACATTTCAAAAGCCAAAGCCCCATTTTGAAGCACCCGTGGGATATTTGAAGTTGCCATAAATCAAGTAATTACTATACTCCCTCCGTCCCCCTTTAAACACCCCATACCCAAAATACCCCCGTTTTGATGAGGGTGTACACACAAATCGGTTAATCAAAGTTTCAGAAAATTTATTTGGTGAGTTAGATAAGAATCTTAGCAAAAATTCCATGCAATTCTTTTGGAACTTTGATTAACCGATTAGTGTGTACACTCTCCTCTATGAGGGTGCATTTTGGGTATGGGGTGTCTAAAGGGGGACGGAGGGTGTATTAAATAACTATTTTCCATAAATCAAGTGATTAATAATGTTATTTTATTAGAATAATATTACCATATACTAGTAGTATCTACTTACCGTATCCTATCTTGAATAAACTTTATTTACAGTATAATAATATTATAATATGCCACGTATCAGCGTAGGAATTGAGCGGGTTCAGGATTACATATATATATATATATATATATATATATTAGATTAGATATATTAGATTTCTTAGGCATTGTTCAGTTATACACAGAAAGTATTGTATTAACGATGATGCTAATATGAGCGTTTGACAGCGTAAAATGTTAGTTGCATTTTATGGAATGATACAACTAGAATTTCCGGGTCCGAATACTAACCATTGGAAGTAGCATCTCATGTTTTTCGTTCCACATATATCCTGGATTTTAGTTTTGATTTCCAAAGCACCATGACCTTACGGAATAACGAAACATAATTTGAGCATTAACGTCTTAGGCGAGGTAGCCTTAAATAAAATACCTGGCAAAGTTACGCTTCAATGGTTGAGGCAAATGACATCAACGGCTCAAAGACTCGAAAGAATGAGGGAGCTCAACCCATAAAGGAGGAGTGACTAAACAAAACTGTGAAGGACCCTGATACACTCGTTCAATAATCTTCTTCTGTTCCAAGCAATATACGCCCATGTCGGTCCCTCCTCTCGGAACAGTCAGGTTGAAATACAGATCAACATAATCGTCAGTGAAATATATGCAATTAGGTTTACAACCTCGCTTATCCGAGGTCGTGGCATCCACGGTAAAGGTCGAATTGAGGCCTACAAAGACGGCCATATTCCCTATGCTCGGCAATATCTTAGCTGCTCCATTGCTAACATCCACCTCAATCACTTGAAACAGTTTAGTTCCATAATCCAAATCACTATCATCTTGGCCGTCTTCTAATTCCTTTTCGTACCTATCCCTCCTGATTACCAGTAGTTTGTTGATATCTGCACCTCCTGCTAGATATAAAACGTGCAATGCAGGAGGCAGAAAGTTTTGCGATCTCAAGTTTGTGACTACTCGTGGCGGCCTATCATGACTTCCGAAGGCCATGACATTGCCCCAGTCATCAACAGCGTAGAACTCTCCTCGGACAAAGCAGACATCATACACCCAGTGAAAGGCGAAATCCACAACAGGCTTGATCCAACTGTCCTGCCCTGGTCTCCAGAATGCTAAATGTCGTCTCCTTCCGAATATCATGGCCACAGCAAAACCATCAGTGCTGGCAATGTTAGACACAGCAAATCTTTGAAAGAAGCCCATGTAGTTCTTGTCTCTCCATATACCATCATCAATGCCATCCACCATGTGAAGCGGAACACTTGGAGCCTTGATCACACTACTAGTACTACGACTAAAAGGATCGAACAAGGTGACATGGCGGTTTCTCCTACTAAGAGAAATCAGCCAACCATTGGAGGAAAAATACCTCTTGTGATCATCACCATCGTTATTCCCTACAGATGGCAGATCAAAACAACGGAACATGCCTTTGTAAAGGCTGTAAAGCCGACGATATGAGCAGTCTGGTGGATCAACAAGCATAAGCCAAGGGAGTTGGATGTTCTTAGATGACAGCCAATGTTTAATACCAATTATGGCAACCCTCCATTCTCTGCAAACCCCTCCAAAAGCTTCAAAATCTTCAATATGGTCCAGATGCTCCACTGCAATTTTTCTAACGATGTCTTTTGGGATCTCACTCCATATTGCCATGAGGAATAGACAATGGGGTTACAATCCAAGGGGCAGGTCAGAAGTATACAACACACCTCACCTACCAGTCTACCAATATATCTCTCACAAGTCACAAAACTGAGTGGTCGTTTGGTTCGTTGTAGGAATTTATAATGCCCAGGTTTTGTAATGAATTCAAAATTTAAGTAATTCTGAATTACCTAACCTGATATTTGGCAATTCATGGGATTTGGAAATTCCTGTTTTTCTACGGGCAACAAAACAACCACCGGGACAAGACGAGGTTCACCAAACACAGGATTAACAGAGAGCCAGTTTAGGAATACTAATACTAAAATTTTTATAGCAAGTATTATGGTATGAATTGAATGACATCATGATTCGTGCACATAAGATCCACTTCCACAAGATGTCCTTCTATAAATTGCGCACGAAATAGGAAAGGTAGCTATTATGCTGCCAAAAGAATAGACGATTACTTGATTAGTAATCATCACCCTAAGCCCATAACTTAATTACACAGGCTGCTGTTACTGGTAATTGTGCGGGTCGGACTGGTCCTAGGCTGGGAAGACAAACCAGGTCTTGTCAAGTCGACATTGGGAGAGGTCGGTTTTGGTAGACCACATTCCCAAGTTCTTTCGGGTAGTATTTGAGACGGCTGAGGTCAGGTCAACTTTGCCAGGTCTAACGCTACTGACTGCATTATATTTACTTTAAAAAAAATGCCAATTTTCAATGAGGTATCTCACTCTGAAAAATTAAGGATTTAACCTGGAAGAGGAATGGTAGAAAAAAATGGGTTAAATCAGAGGCAAGGCACAAGACTTTGGTTATGGTTTAATTTCTATTTCCACTCTCTAGTCTGCAATGTCCAGATTGACAGCAACATTACAAATAATGTGAGTCAGGTAGATAATACTTGGAGAAGGGCAAGAGAAACAATCAGAGTAGCAGAGCCAACATGAACAAGCATATGATTAACTAGTCTTACATAGCATACGAGACATATCAAACACCTTAATGCCATAGTCACATGTATAAGATGTATTTCAAGCACTACATTCTATATAAACCTCGAAAACCTAGAAAACGCCAATATAAAAAGTCTTGTAAGCTCATATGCTGTCACTGAACTTACCTACAAGACGAAAGGGATTGAAAAATTTGTGAACCTCTTATTTTTCTCACGTTCTTCATTTTCAGCTATATCTTTGAGGGTAGTCCAAGCCTTTTTCCTTTTCTTTGAGGTGCCACCGGCTTTTTCTATCTGTGCAGAAGCTGAGTTAACCAAAATGTCGTCACTTGATCCCTTAGGTCCTGGTTTTTTCTTCTTCCTCTTCTTACTATCCAACAAATTGGCAAATGGACTTGCTACACTGGCCGTCAGGGATTCAACAACATTGCTTTCTGCTGGAGAGGATGCTGCGATTGCCTTGGTCATGGTGGCATTGCTTGCACTAGTTCTCTCCGTTGTACTACATTTTTGTACGGCAGAGCTCACAGACTCTTTTTTTGAAGATATGACCCTTGAAGGAGCTATTTCTTTTACATATCCTTTAGGGGTACCTCGTTTTAAGTTGCGATGCGAACAAAAGTGGCAAGTGTAGACAACATTATTCTGTGCAGGTATCTTAGCTTTGCTGCACCTATGCCTCTTGTCTCGATTTTTTTCAATCCGAACAGTGCAGTTGGAACCAGGCTGAAGAATTGTTTCGCATCTACATTTGATAAATTAAACCACAATGGTAAGGAACAGAATAAGTTCTTAGAACTAGGGCACACGTATCAAACGAGAATAGAGCCATAATTGTGCCACTAACTGGCCTGATAGTTTCTACTATGAAAATGAGAAGAAAAAAAAAAAAAAACAGATTTCAGCATTCTGTCATGAGTTGACTATGTAAATCAATAGCACTCTGCGTCCCCAAAATAAAGAAAAAAAGAAAAAGAAAAGAAGAAGAAGACGAAGAAAAAGAGACAGAGAAGAAAAAGAAATTATATATGAAGAACATCACAATATCACATCGAGGTTCTAACTTCTAAGAATCACAGACATGTCTAGCTGCCTACACAAGCTGATTGACTGGCAGCTGAAAAATGCATTGATTGAACTGAACTCCTCTTGAAACGATGCAAAAGGTGGTGCATCGTCTATTCATGCAATTGCAGAAGAAAAATCGGCTTGTGATCCTATACTGCTAAAGATCGATGTAGATGCAATACCCATAAAGTCCCAAACTTTTGGAAATTCAACTTTGCGAACATCGTTTTATTCTAACGGCTAAGCAAAAGACAGAAATATCTGTTCAACAACCTACATCGAATGTAACTTCAAATTTTACACTGAACAATGTCATCTACGATCTATAGCATCTACGATTGATGAAACTATAGGTCTATAGCATCTACGATCTCACAGGAGTACAGTGTCAAAACAAACAATAAACACACCCAACTGAAGACCTCAACAGCTCACTCTATCACATTTCACTTCATTTACAAATCACACATACAAAGACAAGTGAAAAAAACTATGTAAATTCAGAATCAAAATCTCACACCCTTTTCCAATGCAATTTAGACCCATATGAACTAAACGTAAACAACACAAATATAACAATCTCATCAAATAAACTTACACATTAAATAAAAAGAATGATTGAAAGGATAAAGGATGGACCTTTGGCAAGGGAAAAGAGAAGGGTCAGGAGGAATCCCCAAAGACTCCCCGAAATCGGCGAAAGAACGACCAAAGAAAGATCCTAAGCTACCAAAGTTATCATCTTTAGATTCCCCAGAAGCCCAAATAGCCAAATTCTGAAGGTGTTTGAGTTTAAGTAAGGATTTAGGATTGTGGGATTGTTTTTTTCCACTTGCTTCTTCTCTTATAGACATATTTGTATGAAACCCATTATTATTCTCTCTCCCCTTTCCTCCTCGTTTACCCATCTCTTTCACTCTGATACTTAGGGAAACAATTGAAGCTTCTTTTGCACGTCTCCTCTCTTTGAGGAATTTCGTCGAACAGTTGGTGGGCAACACTGAACAATCGTCAAATCTCAATCAATAATTTCCATCAAAAATTCACAAACACAACTTTTCTTCACAGGATTAAGAGTAGCTTGTGACTCAATCTACCAACAAAGTTTGTTTATTTTCTATCTAATTATAAAGGTTTTTTTTTTTTTTTTTGTTGAATTGCCAATGATACTTGAGAATTTGGGGGGTGCGATTAACCCAATAAAAAATTGATTGAAACCCTAATTTTGGAATCGAATTGAAATTATTGAGCTGATTTTCTCGATAGTTTTGGTTGAATTTGCAAAGTTGCAATTGATAATTAAGAATTTGGGGATGAATTTGTGATGGGAATTTCGGAGAGAAAGCGCGCGCGCGCAAAGAGCAAAGAAAGAAAGCGTGTTTGGGTTGGGCCGAGTGGTAAGTTAGGAGGAGTAACATTTTGAACCCAAAACAATCCAGCGTACCCAACAAGGAATACTGTTTCGTCGAATCGTTAACGTTTAATTTGAATTTCTCTCAAATAATTTTATTAAATGATATTAACAATTAGAATGAGTGAAAAAAAGTAATATATAAAAAGATTAAAAAAGAATTCTCATATGTCCATCTTATCATTTTGAAATTTCTCATTCTCATTCTATGTAATATTCAAAATTCATAGTATTTGAAATTGTATTGCAGATTCGTCCAATCTAGTTTTCTCAAATCGTTTTAAAATTGGTCTTAGCCTAATAATTCACCAAAGGGAAAACGGACCCAACTTATAATTGAACCTTATCGATGCCATTGAAGGGCATATTTCAATTAGAGATCTAGATTCGAGTTAGATAGATTCGAGACCATACTATTGTGGGGGGCGAGTAGGTCGTGATGAGGAGTGGAGTGGAAATATAAAACTAGATCGACTAGAGTACTAGACACTACTCCCTTCTTGCATGCATGCATCTATTGATCTCCCTAATGAATGGATCAATCTTTTTTTCTTTTTTCGTTGGAGAAATGATAAATGTGTGTGTGTGTGGGGGGGAGGGGTGACTTGAGAGTAGAGACTTAGGGGAGCATATAGATAGGCTAATTAAAAAGGTACACAGGGCTATAGTAGTAGGGTTAGTAATAGAATCACGAGAATAGGTTGTCCACATTAAAACTTTTTTAGCTTAGTTTTGAGACGAACAACAAGCTAAGTCCCATTATATATAAGGGGGAGTACATACACATTAACACATACAATATACATACGCATATATACATTTATCAACGTGCGTGGTCCATGCACACATACACCAAAAAAAAAAAAAAAAAAAAAAAAGGCTCTTGGAAGATGGGAGTTGAATACTTGATGCACGCGTCTTTTGTCTTTGACAAATTTTACAACTCTTCATAAATTATTTCCCACATGAAACTTGAAATCGTACGTTTGATTAAACGTTTGTGGGTACACAACACATTATAATTAGATGGTCTACTACTAGTTTTAGCTGCTTAATTTACTCTAGTTATGTACTCCTATATATGTTTGACTATCTTCTTGTGGATGTGTAAGTAGCTAGTGTAAATTATTCTTTGAGATTTGTTTGCGAAAGAATCATCTCGACTGAAATGATGTCTAAATTAACGATTGAGTTCTATATATCATGGTTTGATATCTAAAGTACGTGTCATCTTAACCTCTTAGGTGAGTATTTTTAGGATTTGAAGTGCGAAGATTGCAATAATATATATCACTCATATCTTATGACGAGAGTTATATGTTCATGTGCTTGAGAGGAGGAAAGCCCAAAAAACGAATCTCACAAACGACTAGTCTATCATTTTCGATAAATTTTCGAGAAATACGTGATAGCTCAATCAAGTAAATTAAATTACCATGTGTCATCCTCAAAGCATAAGCAAAATATATTTGTCAAAAAGGAAAAGACTAGCATAAAGGCTACGTCAGAAAAACAAAAGCCCTAAAAAAAAAAAAGAGACAGACAACCCTGTAAATGCTGCTAGCTAAGCTAAGCTAAGCTAGATTACTAGCAAACCAACTGATGATGAGGCCAGACTACTTACTGTAAAATCCTTAATGCTTAACTTTACTCCAGGCATATGATCCTTATTTTTATTTAATGATAACTAACTTATTTATTACTCTTTTACTTGCAAATACACATAAACCTCACACAGTAATAAATTAGGTCTGCCATCTTTTGACAGACAAATTATTCCATACTGCCTTATTCCGTGCACTATACCAGAAGATGACAGCTGCTATTCTGCTGCAATGCTACCATTTAACCCACCCTACTCTGATTTTCTACTTAATTCTCACCCTTTATGGTCTATCCCTAGCCTAACAAACTTCTCAAGAAATGTCCTATTCTCATGTTACATACCCTCTTTCAAGAAATCAACAACTAATGAAATTTGGGGTAACGAAATTATGACTAAAGTGTGAAATGAATGATGTACTGTCGATCTTTTGGTTGAACAATATTTTGAGATCGAGTAATAACTCACCACAGTAGACATGACATAACTAAGTGCTACAGTTAGACGAGAAGAATGGGGTCTAGCTTCAGCTAGACACAACCTAACTCGCCAAAAACTAAGTACTTAAATATCGATCGACCAATGTTATATGTAATGTACAGTTGTAGGTAATTATGTAATTACGACGATGATCTTACTAAATTTGTTTTTTTTGTTCCATATTCAAACCCTAAATACAAAATTAAAGGGTCTATATCCAAAGAAAAGGTAATTAATGGTTTCAGGTTATCCGCCACTGCCTACATTAGAAAGATAATTAATGGTTCCTAATCACTCAACAAGTTGAAATTATTGGCCAAATGATGGAGACAGGAAAGTTCGCACGCACGCATAATCATTTACATAATTTACCTTTGAGCCCACATCTTTATGATTTGTTCTTAATACTCTTATTCTTCTAACTAGAAATCACAGCAAAATGTTCAAAGCTAGTTATAGTATTAGTCGCACTCTCATAACTTCACAAGTCATAAAAAAAAATCTCTCTTTAATGAGATCGTAATTATATCGAGAAGGTTGAGAACTTGAAATTGTCATGTATGTCTCAATTAATACTCGATTTCAGTATTATAATCACGGTATACTGAGTATGTAATTATTCAAAAAAAAAAAACTACTGTATGTTGCAATTTGCTTTCGAGAGTTGACCTTTCGGTAAATTAGCTCGGGCCTACTAATTTGATCAGGATCGATGATGTGCATAACTATAGCTTCAAAAACACTGGTTTGCCTCCTACAAAGGCCCTGCTGGAATTTAGATATGCATGGCAGATGATAAAGCTGCCATCATTCTCTCTCCTCTCTCTTATACATACAGAGTAATAAGTAGAAGTCAGATGCCTTTCTATAATTAGCATATATACAGCGCTATACCATATTGCCATTTTCACCTTTTCTGCATAACATCAGCACTGTCATAAGTCATAACTCATAAACATCTAGAAGGATATAATGCATAGACGCATAGTGCATGAGCTGTCACAAAACAAACTCAACCCGATTAACTAGATAGAAGTTTCGAGTATGAATTAAGATCGAAAATACAACAATATAATATCGAAATGATAATATAATCTTACTCGACTCGAAAAGACGAAGTTCTAATCAATGTCATTTTCTGGTGCATTAAGAAAAAAAGGTCTGTGCTGTTGCCAAAGTTCACTGCTTAACTGTTGAAATTGTCCGCCTAAAGCATGACACCCCAACGACCAGGCTCTCAATTGCTATTAATCGAAGAAACAATACTCCAAAAAAAAACAGACCTTTAATTTCTAACCTTACAATTTGTTTCCTATAACTTCATTTTCAGCCGTCATCAAAGTACTTAGCTTGGGATCAATCTTAGCATGTTACGCCGAATCATCAACACGTATATAACACTGTACTCTTTCATTTCTTTATATTTTTTTGGAAATAGGTCGTGGGATAGCAAATAAAACAGAGTTTGAGAGATTACAAAACATAAGCCTAAAACGGAAAAACGGAGAACAACATAAAGCCTAGAAAATTACAAAAATCTTGAGTTTTTTTTTTTTTTTATCACGGTACGAGAGACAAACTTGTGGTGCAAATGGACGGGTTTCGGAACCATTCCAACTAAAAGTTTAATTGAGTTAATAATAGATTATCGATTGAGTCTAAAGTTTACGAATAAATTAAACCATTACAGTAAAGCTTACTCCCTTCGTCCCAGCTCAAACGCCACATATTCCATTTCAGGACGTCCCACCTCAAACACCCCATCTATTTTGGGACATATTTCTCTCTCCTACTTTTATTAAATTATGGGTTAATTCACGTGGTACCCTCGTGTTTTGTCGATTTGCACGTGGTACCCAGTGTTCCAAATTTGTACCAAATCTCCTGAATATTTGACTGTTTTTACATGGTATCCTTACCTTTAAAATTCCATTAATGCGGTTTAAAAGTTGGTTTCAATGGAGAAGGAAAAAATTGTGGTTATGAAGTTTATTATAAGTGGAAATGATGGTGGTGGTGGAAAAGGATGAAGATGTTGATGACGGTGGTGGGGAATTTTGAATATGCTGACCATGAAAGTGGTGGGGGAAAGATAGAGATGGTGATGAAGGAGAAAATCAAGGTTGTTTTTTTTCACAATTAACAGCGTTCGCGGAATTTTAAAGGTAAAGGTACTATGTAAAAATAGTCAAATTTTGACGGTATTTGGTACAAAAATGCAAAACATTGGGTACCACGTGCAAATCGGCAAAACACGAGGGTACCACGTGAATTAACCCTTAAATTACTACATTCTCTCTCACATTATATCTCTCCTACTTTTATTAATCCTCACATTCTCTCTCCTCATTTTTCATAATATTACCCCACTTAAGTTACTATGTCAATTTTTCTTATTCCACTACAAAAACGCCTTGGGGCGTTTGAGCTGGGACGGAGGGAGTAATTTATAAGAAATGGAGAACGTGTATGTACAATGTGGACTTTACTAAGCTCCTCCATTACAAAAAAGGCCCAGGTACTTGTATGTGATGTCAATGTTACTATGCCATGCATGCATCACCAGCTAGTTCCACAGTAAGCCAAAACAAACCAGCTGGTTCGTAACTTGTTCGTCAACAAAGACGATATAATGATATATATATACTCATCTACAAGAGGTTAGTAACAACTCGGTTTTTTAAATAGCCAATCGACTAAAGGTCGACGAAGTCCATGAAGATAATGTAGACTAGAAAGACGTACTTCTCTATATGTATAGACATTAGACAGGGGCTTCTTCTTCTTATTAGTATTAAATTCATACATATATACACAAGTGCAAAAACTTATAGGGCTAACCAAATCAATGACAATACATACAATAAAATCGAAGAAAAAGCAAGGACCAACAAGTACATTGATACTTCGTTTTCATATGTTTGCCAAGAAATTTCCTTTCTTTTTCTTACACTTGCTCTTATATTATGGCGTACCAAAAAAAAAAAGGGGCTAAGAATGTTACCATTTTTTTCGAAACTTATTTACATAAACTTAGGCCAAGTTAAAAGCAAAAGAAAGGACGCATGCAAGCTCACGTTAGGACACTCTCCCCCATTCTTCCAGAGAGAGAGTGAGAGACTTTAATAAACATTATGTTATCCACACTACATTGTATAACATATGATGCATGGACCACGTTGAAAATTTCATGTCATTGTGTTTGTATGTTTTGATTCATTATAATGCGGCCAACCTCTTCTCGTTATTATATCCCCATCCTCTATGTATAGATATCTCCCTAGTCTATATATATAGGCTATATAGCCTATACATGCCTATCTATGTACACCTCACAACCACCAAGATGTATGTCATGGCTCTAATTTTGGTCGGGGGATGTATTAACAAATATTTTATACTTATTATTAGTTCAATAATTAAGTTTAGGAGAATGATATGGAGCTATCAAAAGGTACTGATTTCGACAATTAAGCTTGACATTTTCTTAGTTAAAAATCGAACTCCACTAGTGTCACAAATATTACATGAGAGTATGGTGGCACTGAACATTTACTTTGTGCTATCGGGCGCTATATCAAATAATAATTAAGGAAGCCAATTAGTTTTTCATTTGTGTTAAATGTTATACGGGAGTATGGTGATGCTGAATTATGTACACACAGGCTATATATAGGAGGAATATGTTATTCTCTAAGGTTAAAAGGACAAATAACAAAAGGAAAAAGATGAACTTAATTAAACTTTTTTCCTTTTTTATAATAATTGTTTCACCTATGTTTAGTGGTAGAGAAATGACACTCCCAAAGGCAAAATTATGGCACCTCATTCTCCTAAGAAAGGGTGGGAATTACACAAGAGTAATAGTAATTTTGATTTATAGTGTAGGTTACAAAAAGGGAAGTGTATATTTCAAAGAAGACGAACATATATAGTGTTTTTTGTTTGGAGGAAACTCTTACTTGTAAAAAATAAATTATGCAACTTTAACATAAGTAATAAAATACATAAAAATCATAGTTAAACTACTACACCGCATAATGCAACAAATTAGTCTCCTATTAATCCCCATCTTATATAATGTAGAATTTTCTATCTTGAGTTAGGTCAAGTCAATTCGAATGGAATTCATAATTTGTTTAATTTGATAAAATTCGATTTTAATTTTATTCAGATCAATTACTTTCGGTTACCAATCCAATTTAAAGAATTATACCTTTGAATCGAATAAGATTTTCACATGACCTCTCTTATCCTACATATTTAATCATGTGACTAAGATAGTATATGATGATAGTGTTATCTTTTTTAATCCATGTTATTATTAAAATAAAAATATTGTAAGAATATTGTATGTTAAATTTATGCATTCGATGACTTAGTTAAACTATCAAGGGCAATGACGACTTTACACTAGTACCTATACTACACAATGGTCCCTTGGCTACTCACTTCACCTTAGCTTGTATTCAAAGAAAAAACATTTAGCATTTTTCAGCTATACCTTGGGGTGCGAACATAGCTAGGAGCTCACTTAGCTAAGAAAAGAAAAGATAAGAGAGTTGATAAGGCGCCATCATGTTATGAGACTCATTTCGATATCACAAAATCGATAAAGTTATGGTTCTAATTCGTTTATCTCTTTCGAAGATATTTAATAAGGGAAATAGTCCTCTCAGGCCCGATATTATGCGTAGTACAACCGCGTGGTGAAAAAAGGAAATAAAATAAAATAATAGAAAGTAAAGATGGTTAACCCGAGTGGATTGTATGAGATATTGGGTTGGGAGTTGGAGGGTGGGACGACTAGGGTTAAGTACATAACTAGACACAGGACCAATGGACCCATTACTCTCTCTCTCTCTCAGTCTCTCTCCTCTACTAAAGGAAAAAATGGGGAAAACAACTACCCAAAATACAGCTTACTTATACTTCTACCTTTATTTTTTCTTGTGTGTTTCTTTTCCTTTAGTTTATCAGGATAACCACAGAAAAAAATCTCTTCATTATTCACATACGTATACAAAAACTAAAAAAAAAATAAAAATTTTGTAGTTGAATTTATTCCATTTTGTGTGACCAAAATACTCTAAATTCGATCTCGAGATCGAATATAGAGTAAAGAAATAAGGAGAGTAATGGATCATTCAGCTTCCTCATCGTCGGATTTGGTTCCGAGATGGGAAGCTCCTAGAGATTGGTTGAGTTGCTCAACCTCACCATCACCAACGACTCAGATCGATGTCCGAGATGTGACTATCGAAGACAACCTCAACCACGACCACGACCACGACCGAAAGAGTAATCAGCAAGTTAGAGAAATAGGAAGTAGTTATGGTGGTGGGGTGGTAGTAGTAGAGAGGGAACATATGTTTGATAAAGTGGTGACACCAAGTGATGTAGGGAAGTTAAATCGGTTGGTAATCCCGAAGCAACACGCTGAGAAATACTTCCCCTTAGATACGACGACTACTACTAGTAGTACTACTACTACTACTGTTTCTTCTTCTACTGGTGGTGGTAATAATGAGGGTAATAGAGCTGGTTTACTGTTAAATTTCGAGGATCGGACAGGTAAATCTTGGAGGTTCAGGTATTCTTACTGGAATAGTAGCCAGAGTTATGTGATGACTAAAGGTTGGAGTCGTTTCGTCAAGGAGAAGCAACTAACGGCTGGAGATATTGTTTCGTTTCAAAGAGGGGTTGGTGATGATTTGAGTACTAAGAATAGGTTTTTCATTGATTGGCGGCGCAGGCCACCTGACCTGCACCACCAATACTCGAGTCATAACCATTACCAGCACCACCACCAACACCAGCACCAGCACCACCATCTAGGCACCGCCTTCTCGATCCACCACCACCACCACTCAACTTGGAGTGGTGGTGGTGGTGGTGGAGTAGGAGGAGGAGGAGGAGGCGGTGCCCATGGTGGTTTGTTCTTGAGATCTCATCCTCATGAATCTCATCCGAATGCTCGGCCACTATCAACAGTAGTAGGGGGTGTGCCCACTATTTGGGACCATCCTAATAGCTCAAATAATAATAATAATACGACCCACTTGTCACCAATGAACGGGAATATCATGAGCATGGTTCCTTATGCTACTTATGGGTCCAGTACTACTACTACTACTAGTGTGGTCAGTCCGTCTTACTCGGCCGCAACTGGGTCCTTGATCCTACTCAGATCTCCCGGTTCAATCAATAACAACACCAGCAACCCCCATTTCATTCCTACTACTACTACTCATCACCACCATCATCTCAATAATCTTTTATCTTCGCAATTCGGCCACGGGGGTAGTGTTAGTGGACGTCACGACCACCACCACAACCAACAAGGTGGTGGAAGTGATGAGCCTAAGGTGGTATACGATTCGGTCCCGGTTTCGGTTTCTTCTCCTCCTCCTGGCAAGAGGTCACTCAGGTTGTTTGGGGTTAACATGGATTGTACACCAAGTACTCTTACTGATCATACACCATCGTCATCAACTTCGAATTCCAATTTTGATGCTCCTCAAAATTAAAATTACACTGTTTTGTTTGCGCAATTGTTGCAATTTCCCTGAGAATTGACGCCCTAGCTAGTTAGCTAGCTAGCTTGCAAATCGTTTGGAAATGTTCATCTTGCTCGTGGCTTTGCTTAGGATAGAAAGGGTTCTACTAGGAGGCGATTTTAGTGTTAAAAATCGCGGTATGAGGAAGATTATTCAGCCTGTATTCCAGTAAGAGTACTACATACACATCATTTGATCATCATATCCTCGATCTTAATTTCCATCAGGGTATGGCTCTATTACTTTAGTTTAATTTTAATTATTATGATGTAAATAATATACACCTGATCATCACCTCAGAAAATTAAAGCTATATCAAACTTAGACAATATTCATATGAATTTTAGTTTTCAATTGAAAATTATGAGAATTCATCAGATTATGTTTGAAATTCAGTTTTCTTCTTTTCCGCGTTTGCATTTGATTTTCTTAGTTCTTTATATGCAAATCAGGGCATGTATAGTGGGACGGAATATCTGCAGTCGTATGTAGTCTAACACTAAGATAATAGCCATGTTTGATTTAGTTGACATTCATAGTGAAAACTATCTAATATTCAAGGTCTTGCTCAAATTAAATAGCGAAAATTCTACAAGTGATGATCTAATTACTCCTCAAAGTATGGAACAACTGTTTTCTTCTCTTCTAAATAATGTAATTAAGTTTGGTTAAGGCAATTAAGAAGGGTGTAATTATAAGGTGGCAATGCAGCATCATGGAGAAGTAAGCTAGGCCGCTATATTTGTCTAGCAACCAGGATTCATCATCATATACTAAATCTGACCCGAATTCGGATTCAGCTTCTGATTCAGGTAATGTTATGACTTGAGATTTGGTCACATAGCCTTTGAAATTCCTCACATTTTGTGTAGTGTATATATAATTCTCTCTTTAATCATAGATAATCAAAATAATTAAAGAAATGCTATAAAAACTAAATAGTATGTAAAAACCATCATAGTAAACAAATTAAAATATAAGATATAAAGAAAAATTACTGCTTGGACTTTGGATTAAGGAAATTTGTATGTTGTCAATTTGTCATTGTCTTATGATCTCATTATAAACTTGTTTAGCATAAGAATGTCGAAAACTCTGAGTCTTATGATCGACATACACTGTCTAGGTTGTTTTATTTTGTTTGCCTGACTAGCTAGATAGCAATTCAAATTAAGTGCAGAAGTGTGCGATAATGAATAATGTTATATATGAAATGATCACATATTATTGTTAATTAGAAGGGTATATATATATGTATGTAGCAGAAATTTGAGGAGGGTCGTCATTTACGTAGGCATTGACGCATGATGAATTGATGATGATGATGATGACGACTGATAATATACAGTGAAAAGGTTTCTAAAGCCTGCATAAGTAGTGAGGAGGTAATTAAATCATGCATGTTACTGAATACTCGCTCATCTTAATTAATAAGTTTATGAGCAAATAGTTGATGAATTGTTTCTTTCAATTGAACTAGCTAGGTGACCTTGTTGGGTTATTATTAACACTATGCTACACCATAGTACCTAAAAAAGACGGACCATTATTTTCGGCCCTAGCTACTAGAGACCAGGCCACCACTCGGGGTCATTCATATGTTATGTGCTACACCAGACATATCTCGTGGTAGCGGTTTCTAATGTAGTAATGATTTAATGTTAAGGTGCTTAATTAGAGTGGTGTATGTTCTATGTTGTCACACATGTTTTGTCATCCTAAACTCTTGGTGGTTTGGAGGTCTGAGTACATTGGGTCCTAGGTTAAAAGGTTAAAACCCCTCGTGCCTCAAGTCATTATATATAGTAACTTTTACGCCTCCTCAGTTCGTTCGTGAAGCAAAACACATTAGCGAAGAATTCAACTGAGCCTTGTGAAAATGTAGCGTATTACTCATGTGTATTTTTTTTTCTAAATTAATTTTCTCATGTTTATCATAAGTAGGGCATGCGTTCTTAAAATACAGCAGTCGCATGCAATCAACTTCGTTCAGGCATTTTAAACAAACAGATAGCATGCAAACAGGTTTATTAAGCAGAAATTGCAACAATTGAGAAAAAAAAAAAAAACGTAGGAAAAGAATTCAGATTTGATTATTACAGTGTATAATTAAGCGTCTCAATTACGTTAAGAAATCTCGCTATGCATGCTAAGTTCTTCTCTGATCTTCTTAGGGTTTTCGTCGGTATAGAAGACGCGACCGAGTGATTAGCTGTTCTACAGCATCTGCAAATGATCTCTTGTACTTGCAAAATGCCGAATAAGTACCAATATAATCGTTTTCCAATTTGTATACTCGCGATCGTGTATATATATATATATATATTTTTTTTTGGTTACAAAGAGGGGCAAGCCCCGAAAACGAAAAAGAACTACAAAGCTATTAAACGAGGTCGTGAAACCCCTAGAACATCCTCCCGAAGAATGCGTCGCAAATCCGCTGGAGGGTACTGAAGTATAATCAGTTTTTGGGACTGATCCGCTCCAAAATTGGCGAGCCAGTCAGCCGCCATATTTGCTTCTCTATACGTATGCTCGATTTCCACAACCCAGCTACCCTGTGAGATAAGGGATTGGCATTCGGTAACTAGATTACTTAGAGCACCCGACAGAGGATTGTCGTTCTTGATCAATTCCACGCAGGTCAAATTGTCCATATGGATCAAGAGTTTTTCAATCCCATTTCTTCGTGCTTCTTGAAGACCACGCTTGACTGCTAGTAGTTCTGCTCTCATAGAGGTGCAGGTGCCATAGTTAGAGATATAAGCGTGAATGAAATTACCAGTCATCTCTAAATATTCCACCACCTCCTGCCGGTCCGGGGTTGCCCCGACTAGCGCCATCAGTATTGAGGAGGACCCAACCCGGAGGGGGGGGGGGGCTTCCACCACATATATATATATATAGGAAATCTATCAAATGAGAAGTATTAATTTCGTGAGAAGTGAGAAGTAATCTCAGTCATCCATCTCCCTTGATCTAATGACCCACATTAAAAATATAAATAAAAGAAAAATAAAGCTAAAAATACACCCAAACCCCCAAATCTCACATTATTTTCTCTCTCCTCCCATTTCCACTCTTCTCTCCCCACGGACCTACCCCCGCGCCACCACACCGCCGCCGTCGATGTCCACCGGCGACAACCATCACCGGCTTCGATGCCACCGGCCGACTCCACTCACGAAGGCGAGTCTTCGTCAGCAATCGGAACACCTCGTCCCGCATCACACCACCGCGAAAAACGTCTTCTCTCTCCCATTTTTCGCACCTTTTTTGTCAGATGCGGCGGCCGTCTTTGCTTTTCACCGTCGGTTAACGCCTTCGCCTGTCTCAGCTCACGTTTTCGTAGTGATTCCCGCCGCCAGGGCTCGCCGTCGCCAACTTTCGCCGCGGTGGTGTACTGTAGATCGAGTGATGAGGTGAGAGGAGAGGGGGGAAATGAGGGGGATGGTGGCGTCGAGGGTTGTAGGACGGAGCACGGCTCGGTCGCTGTGGCTGATGAGGCTGCTGGCAACGGAGGTGTAGGTGGAGGGGGGCTGTGGTTGGCGGAGCTGTGGCGGGGGAGGGCGGAGGTTGGTGGTGTGGGAGGAGAGAGAAAATGGTGGAAGTTTGGGGATTTTTGTTAATTTCGTTTTTAATTTTCTTTCATTTTCTTTTTTTTTTTTTTTTTTTTTTTGTTACGGAATTAATTGGCAGGGTTAGCTTTAAAGTTACGTATTTTAGTTAGTAGAGTTATTGGGGTTACGTCTTTTAGTTATTGGAGTTACGTCTTTTAGTTATGAAGTTATTGGAGTTACGTGTCATAGTTATTGGAGTTAAAGTTGGAGTTACGTGTTTTAGTTAGTAGAGTTAAGTTGGAGTTACGTATTTTGGTTAGTAGAGTTAAGTTAGAGTTACGTGTTTTGGTTAGTGGAGTTAAATTGGAGTTACATGTTTTAGTTAGTGGAGTTAAGTTGGAGTTACACGATTTAGTTAGTGGAGTTAAGTCAGAGTTGCGTGCTTTAGGTAGTAGAGTTATTAGAGTTACGTGTTTTATGTAATGAAATTAATTTGGAGTTATGTGTTTTAGTTAGTGGAAGTAAGTTGGAGTTACCCGATTTAGTTAGTCGAGTTAAGTCGGAGTTACGTACTTTAGGTAGTAGAGTTATTAGAGTTACGTGTTTTGTGTAATAAAATTAATTTGGAGTTATGTGTTTTAGGCCATGGAGTAAAGTTGGAGTTATACGGTTTAGGTAGTGGAGTTATTTGAATTACGTTTTTTATTTAATAAAATTAAGTTGGAGTTATGTGTTTCCACTAGAGTTAAACAATTTAGTTAGTAGAGTTAAAGGACTGGAGTTAAGAGTTTTAGTTAGTGGAGTTACGATTGGAGTTATGCAGTTTAGTTACTACAGTTACGCGAAATCAATGGCTGAGATTACTTCTCACTTCTCACCAAATTACCACTTCTCACTGGATAGGCCCCCTATATATATATATAGTCCTTTTGTTTCTTTCGTATGTAGTATGTAGTAGTACTGTCAAGAAAAAGTGTTGTCGCGAGGATTAAAGTTGGTCTAGTGGTTAGCAATTCAACCTAATCCTCATATCCGCTCCTATGTACCAAATACCAAAAAAAAAAAGTGTTGTCGTCGTCCATCTAACGATTTTCATATCGACTCCCTTTGTTCAAACCGACTCAATAATATGCTTGATACTGTCAAGTCTTTCCTAGAAGAACACTTGACATTCATTAATTGGATAGCACTAAGTAATTACATAATATTTAAATTATTAGTTAATTTATGGAAAATAATATAATTATGGTGATTATGGTGGTAAGCTAATTTATGGAAATTAATAGTGTTGCTAATAATATTATAACAAAGATAAACCCACAATTGTATAAAATGAGTATAACAATATAGATATACAGCTCCGGCGCGGGCCGGACATGCAAACTAGTTCAATATAGAACCACGAATCTTATACTATGTATTAAAAGCCGTGTTAAAGGCAACAACCACGTTCACCGGCTTCAGTTAGACCATCTGCCATGCCACGTAACATGTCTCTTTGATTTTCATTTAAAAAATTCATTGAAAATGTCTTTTATGGTAAAGAGTATAGAACTATAGATGGACATTCCATCTATGATTATAATTATAATAACTTCAACTATTATAACTATACTAGATTTTTTTTTCGTGACAACGATCTATGCCTTCACATATGTAATTGAATATAACTCGAAATGAAGAGTCAATGGTATAATTTAATCAAGTACTAGCTATATACTCCGCATCTATTACTTTCAAACCCACATATATATAGCAATTATTCATTACAATTTATATAATTCTTTCTTAATTAGGAGGCCTACAATAATGTAGTTAAACCTTGTGATGCTTTTGGCTATTTGTACAACTCCACTAGCTAAGATCATTAAACAAAGACTATAATTAACACCTAATCTAATCCCTAGTATATACTACTCCACACTATATGTTTAGAATACTACTCCTAGCACACATGATGATGTCTTTATGCATTTGTTCTTTCTTAAAAAATATATTACAAATTTTACAATATATAATGTCGATCTTGCTACCAAATAATAGAACCTTTTAAAAATCTGTGGGACTAGTGCGTGGACTCATAACAGGTGGATAGATCGGACCATTTTGAGTGTACACTATAAATCTACAATAAGATCAATTATTTTAATAAGCACCCTTTAAGGAATCAAATGGAGAAATGGATTGGATCACACAGACATGTCTAGATTGAATTAGACAATAAAGCTAAGCAAAAATAACTTTAAGTATGTTTTCGAGAATAAAGGGACTAAGGGAGCAATTGGTATAGTGCAAATTGAACAAATAACAAATACTTTCTAACTAAAACTTAGGATAAGAATTAAGTCCCCCCTCTTTGAACAAAAAGGTGGACACCCGTATTTAGCATTTCCTTAAAGAAATGAGTGTTGTCCCAAAAAAAAAAAAAAAAAAAAAAAAAAAATTCCTTCCTCATGTAGTTTTTTTTGTTCTTCTTGTTTTGTTATTTTGACGGGCTATGTTAAGAGAAGTGAACGATTTTGTTAAGATAAAACCAATTATTGAGACTAAAACCATCCATCTAGACTTTTTGTTAAATCAGTTTTTATCTTGGTATTAGAGTCTTAGTAAACCTGAGGTCTCAAGTTCAAATATGTTAAGATAAAATCAATTATTGAGACTCAATCATCAGTCTAGACTTTTAACTGAATTCTCATTTTAAAAAGTAGCTCTTAGAGATGAATCTTTAACATACATATCCATTTATTCTAAAAATAGTTCTCATAGAAGGGAATATGTTAATATTTAATAAACTAAACATTGCGCCATACAATGTGTACGGGGAGACATGGTCACCTTTAACCTTATCATTTAGCTCTATCTTTTAGGGTGCACACCATGAGCAAGTATCGCACAATGTATAGTTATCCTCTAGGAGATGAGTGTATTGGCAAATTGGCATCTAGGGTCGTTAGTTAGCGTGAGGGCTACTATACAGGTGTAGACTGGGGACGACGAAAATTAGTTGGCTACATTGTTATAAATATATACAATTAATTAAATTAAACCATAAGATCAAATAATATAGAGTAGAGTTCATAATCAATAAGCATCGTGGTCCATGCAAATGTTAAAAGCAGGCTCCATATCACGCGTCGTCGTTTTGCTTTAACATGGCCTTTGTTTCCGAGATGGTTGCATTTTTTAGCTTTTCAGGTACAACCCGCACAGGGGAATAGCATAGCAATGTTGCCAATGTACTAGAAATTAATCTTACTATCTTATGAAAACTACCCCTCCATATATACTCCTGTCCTTTTTTCTTTACTAGCTTACCTAGCCTCGGGCTCACTGGTTAGCCAGCCCTTTATTTACATGCAATTATGCAATGTTCATACTTAATATTAACGTACGTACATACTCGAAGATGGAACACACCGGTGCATGCTAGACATGACTCACAGTACACGGCTCATACGTCGAGTTATCAGTCATTATTTCAAGCTTGCATATAGGTTATGGGTTCCTGACACGGCCTATTAGATAGTTAGCTTTATAGACATATTGAGTCCGTGTAGTGGTTTAAGGTTTAACGGTTCACGTCATACTGATCTTTTTTAATTTTCCGGAATGAAATGAATTTAATCACTTTCTTGATCTAGATCCAACAAAAATGAACAGTTAGGAGTGTCTAGGTCGTTTAACTTTTACCAAAGGCCAAATGAGTGAACAAACTCATTGGTTAACTTACACCAAAATCCTAATACCTCGTCAATTTTATTTATCATAATTTGGTGGATGATTTTACCTAGTTTATTCAAGACCAAGTCAAAGACTAATATAATGTTACGACTGTTCAATTTCGAAATAATGGTTGAATATAGAGAGCCGCCGTGTGGTTGCCAGTTTAATAACTTTCTTACATTTTTCTTACGCACACTTGTGGAGAGATTTTGAAATCTTATTATGGAAACAGGGTCTTCCAAATTGACCATTACACAGTGGCCTGGATATAGCTTTTCACTCCTAACACTCTGTTGGGGCCAAACACATATAATACAAATTGAGAAATGGTCAGCCATCAAATGAAAACATGATTGCTAAATAAAACATTTTTAATACTAACGTAACTTATGTAAATACCCATATCATCCCTATATCTCTCAAATTTACATTTTGTACCCCCATCTAATTCTCTTCTTGATCTTCAATTATTCATCATCTATGTGGCTGTATGCATTCCTTTATGCGTTCCTCCTAATTTATCATACTTCATTTTTAATTAATGTCTTATCTATTTCTTTCTTTATTTTTATTCGTCAACCACGACAGTTTTCATCAAATCAAAGGTCTTGCTTTTTGTTGTGTGCTACTTTTGCATTGATTTTCATTTGTAGAACACCTTAAAATTCTCATTCATCGACTAATTTGAAATTAGATTTGCACAAGTTAATTGATTAATCAATTGACTGAAATTGAAAAAGTTAAAGATTAATTGTGATAATTTACAATTATGATTGGGATCATATCTAATGTCAAGTATGGTGAAACTGATGAACACGTTCATTATAAGAGTTGTTGAGGAATCGATCATTAAGGGTAAATTGAGAAAAAAATTAAAAAAATAGGTTACGCTAGTAATTTTTAGGTTGCGTTTAGCAACATCCAATGAAAAACCGCGAATTTTCCCGACTTATGTGTGCTCGACCTTGATACAGCGGCGAAACCAGCTGGTGGCTTGGGGTGGCGGCCGCCACCCCGGCCGAGGAAATTTTTTTTGAAGTTTTTTGAGAGGATTTGAACTCTTGACTAAGGTCTGAGCAATTGTTCATACAAACCAGTAGGCTACAAACATTTCATGCTACCTAATGCATGTCTTTGATATATAGTCCCATTTAGATTGTTCATTTATCCACTTATGTTTTGTTCGCATTTGCAATATATTTTTTCTTTCTTATTCCATAATTTGTTGAGCATGTACGTTTTATTCAAGATCGAATTCAGGGGGTAGCCTGAGGTGCACCGGCTACCACAAATTCCCCGAAAACACCTAATTATTTCCTTAAAAATTCCAAAAAATTAGGAAAAAAATCAAAAAAAAAAAAAAAACTTGTACTAAGATGGTTACCCCAAATTTTTGGGTTAGGTTCGCCCCTGCCTCAGTTATGTTTCTTATTAAATAGGATCGTATAGTATCAGTTTTTATTAGAAACAATAAAGGATTCCTATATTATCCGTTAGAGATACCGCGTATACAGTTATAATCCGCTACCCCAACTTTTTAATCCTGGCTTCGCCCCTGCCCTGATATAGTGTTGAGGCTATTGGACCTCCACAATATGTAGGCTATGTTAAAAGGGCCAAGTTGGGCTACCAAAAGTCCAAAATAGAATTTCCAAAAAAAAAAAAAAGAGTCCAAAATAGGTTTCTAAACCAACTATCGTTCAACTATTCAATGGTCTTGACTTTTGAGGCCACCAAAGAATTTGTAATTTTGCAAGATCCATTGAAAAATAAGAACTCGTTAAGAATTTGAACAACAGTTGCTGTTGACGTGGAAAATCTGATCATCTAAGGAAGAGTTAAGATCTCGTTTCTCGGATTTCACAAATTTTATGATCAATCAGTTTGATACGAAACTTTAGCATAAGAATGGGTTAAAGAAATACATACTTCATATATAAAACATATACTTTTCATTTTATTGAAATACGAATATAAAAAAACATGCAGTGACATGTGTTCACTTTCGTTCACGAAAGGCGATAATTGTTAGATGAAATTTTTGCAAAGCCATCTCAAGCCAAAACAAAACCAAAATTAAAACTCAAAATTGTCTACATTCATTGGAAAAACAAAGAAACTAAAACTCAAAACTTGGGCAAGGTATTTCTTCTCTTCTTTTTTCGGCAAAAAAAGGAATATTATTATGTAACTTGAGGATAAAGCAAGTCCTCAATAACAAGCAAACCCCAAAACGTCGTCGTACTAGTAACTTTCAAAGCTCAATAATCAGACACGTGTACAAATTAACCGGCCTATATATCTGCCGGTCCAACCGCTCAATTTGGATGACGTGATAATAATTTAATCTAATCTAATAAACCTAATTTTTAAAAAAGTGGCTTCTATTACAAACCACAAAAAATTCCAATTAAACCATTTTTCGACTTTTTGGGAAATAAAATATAAAACAAAAATCAACCTCTTATATACTTTGCCAAAGAATCTTCATCTTCTTTCTTAAGAAAACTCTGTAATCTTCTTCCCTACATTTGGCAGCAAAAAAAGGGGCTTCCTCTTCACCAGGTTTTCTCTCCTCTTTGTCACTCTTTTTTATCTAATTTTTATGTAAATAATTTGAAGAATTATAATAAAGTTTATAATTTGTATAATAATAATTTTATCATAAGCTTGCTTTTTTTTTTGGATAATTTCATGTATATGTAAATTATTGAGGGTGTTATTATTAATTAAAGTTGAAAACTTTGAGCTGCCCATAATCTGATTTTGACTGTTTTAGATTAATTGGGTTAATGGGTTTTCTGGGTATTTGATAGTTTCTGTGATTAGGGGTTGCATGCGTAATTCTGAAGCTTTTTAATTGATTGAATTTGCTTAGTTATTGGGGTTTTTTTTTTGGGGATTAATTGAATACCCAGAGAAAAATCTAAGCTCAGTTGGGGATTTTTGGGGATTGTGTAAGTGAGTGACTTGTAAATTGGAGAAAATGGTTGAAGCTGTTGCAACTACATCTCTCATAGCTCACCGGCCTCTTTACGGGGGCGGGCGGGGAGTGAGGGATGTTGGTAAGAGGAGGAATTGTGTCGAAAGTTGCCGGTTTCCGGTGATAGGGTTTACAGGGAGGAGGATTAGCCTGGATCAGTGTTTAACAAGGAAGAGAATTGGGAGGGGAGATGATGTGTTAGTGGGATCAGTTAAAGCTCTTGCAATGGAGTTGACAAAGGAGGTTTATGCGTTTAAAGAGAAGGAGCGAATACCACGAACTTGGAACTATCGAATTGAGACTGACACGGATAGGAAACCGGGTGTGTGGCCTCCGGATAATAAGGCTGATAACCCGTCGTTGCATAATCCTTTGCTTAGACAGGAAAGGTTGGGTTGTGGGTGGCTAGGTGCTATATTTGAGTTGGAAGGTGTGATCATTGAGGATAATCCTGATCTTGAGAGGCAGGCGTGGTTAGTTCTTTCTCAAGAGGAGGGTAAATCTCCGCCTCCTGCTTTTGCGCTTAAAAGGATTGAAGGGATGAAAAATGAGCAAGCTATCTCTGAAGGTCTTTGCTGGTCTAGAGATCAGGCGGAGATGAGAAGATTGGCTATTAGGAAAGAGGAGATATACCAAGGACTACAGGGTGGTATCTACAGGTTGAGGTCTGGTTCACGTGAATTTGTGGATGTTCTTATGTCCTATGAGATCCCTATGGCATTGGTTTCTACCCGACCAAGGAAAATACTGGAGGCTGCAATTGGGGCCATTGGAATTGAAGGGGTCTTTAGTGTGATTGTCGCTGCTGAGGATGTTTACAGGGGTAAGCCTGATCCTGAGATGTTTGTATATGCAGCTCAGCTGCTAAGTTTTATACCAGAGAGGTGCATTGTGTTTGGAAACTCAAACCACACTGTTGAAGCAGCTCATGATGCACGTATGAAATGTGTCGCTGTTGCTAGTAAGCATCCTGTTTATGAGCTCGGGGCTGCAGACTTGGTTGTCAGGCACCTAGACGAGCTGTCAGTTGTGGATTTAAAGAATCTGGCTGCCGTTGAGTCCCCTGAGTTTCAGACTGGTGAGCCCGAGTTGGAGATGGAGGAAGAAGTTGAAGAAGATCGGTACTCTGCCCCAGCCGGAGTGGATGACATCTTCTGGTAGCACTCTCAAAATGTACAGTATGTATTCATCTTACTTGTAATATGTTGGTAAAATATTGGTTTCTTTGTCTTTCTGTATAAATGTAGGACTAAAGTTAGGAAAATAGGGAGGTAGTCCACATTGGACTACTGTAATACTGTAATCAGTGTCATGTATGTGAATTCTGTTCAATTATAAGTTTATTACTACAGTTTCTGTGGTTCTCCTGATTAACCATTATTGCCTGGAATTCGTATTTTATCTTTGTTTTACCTCGTCATAGGCATAAGCCTTTGAGGCACCGAAGTAATATTGTTGTTGTTTTTTTAACATGAATATCAAGTAAAAAAGATAATGCTGGAAATCTATCAGAAGAATGTGAATAATAAATCATCGAATGTTTTATTATCAAGTACTAGTATGAATTATGAACTATAATAGGTGGAAATTAACATGTCAATTTTTCGGAAGCATAGACTAACTAATAGAAGATATGAAGCAAATCAAATCGTAAGAACAGCTGCACTGCTTGTTTAAGTCTTTGCCAGAGTTCTTCCAGATGCCCAGGAGTAGACCTCAGGAGGCAATGCTCTTCCATTTGTCATCAGATTCTGGGGCACACCGACACCACAGATATCAGAGACATCAATATGTTGCTGGTAGTGATGGCGACGATTATTCTGGTAATGTTGGTTCTGTGCTGCAGCTTCATTATCCTCGTCACAGACTGGTAAACGATCAAAGGAAGCATTCATGAATGTAGCTGCCATAATGACCACAGGGCCTGAGGCAATGAGGGCACCAACCACACCCCCTCCGACAACCTGTCCTTGTGGTCCGGCCAGGTAGACTGTAAGACCCGTGACTCCTGGTGGAGCTGCTGGTGGTGGGAGTATTGAACCGAGCAGAGACAGAATCTCAAAGCGACCATGCAGGGTCACGATTGCATTAGGGCCTGAAGAGGTAGGGTGTCGTAGAGTGACATTGGTGACATACCCTGTACCACTGAGTATGCATACACCCCTTTGTTTCTTCCTAGCAAAGGTAACCAAGCTTTCATTTACATCACATCCGGGGCTTACCTCCATGGCGTGGGCAGTGAGTGTGTTAGGACTCTCCCTTGTTATAATAATGGGCGGCTTGGGCTTGTTCTTGGAACCAGCAGGCCTGCCACGAGGCCTGCGGATGGTTTCTCCATCAACTGTCTGACCAGCCAGAGGCATCGCTTTCTGTAACTTAGACGAGATAAGCAGGCCTCTCGAATCAATTCCCTGCTTCTGGTGGTGGTTCTGCTCCTTGATCCCATTTGCTTCAACAGAGTGTAAAGTCATGTCTATGCTTCCTGCCATTCAATCTAGAATGACAGCAAATTATAACTAGAACAAAGTTATGTGTAATTTTTCTGGAAATGTATCAATTCTAAAGGGGTTTATGTACTGCATTTTTGCTGATAAATTAAGAATAAGAAACCGAAAAACCGAAAAGAATGATCGAGGATTAGGAGAGAATTAAGTTACACCAAACCTGTAGTTGTTTTTCTATAATCTAATTCGAATATTGGTGTCACCTGCTAAATTCTCAACTAATGAATTCTCATATCAATTGTGTTTCCTAACAGATACTTGTATATGAATATTAGAAGTCCTAGAAGTCCTAGGGTGTGTTTGGCAGTCATACCTGTTCAGGTAGCATTTAGCTGTTGAGATAAGTGTTAGCCGTTTGACTAGCTGTTAGCTGTTAGCAGGTAGCTTTTAGCTGTTGACTGAAAAGTTGCTGTTAACAATGACGTGTTTGACACGATCAGTAGCTGTTGAGTTATTAAAATTATATATATAATAAAATTAGAAAATTAGAAATGCTACTTTCTATGGGAAATGCTTCTTATAATAGCATTTGCCAAATACTCCTTAAAACGCTAAATACTACTTCAAACGCTAATAACAAATGTACAGCCAAACAGGTAAAGTAGCATTCTGACTGAGTCAAAACGCTAAACGCTACCTTCTACTTGTCTACCAAACATACCCCTAATTAGGAATGTAATGAGCAAGTTGTGTGCTCTTTTGATACTAAGTCTGGTGTTAATCAACTTATTTATGTGTGTTACAATCAAAGCAATCACATAACAGTAATCGTACCACATAATATCAGGGTGCAGATTAATATTGATTCCTACCTTTACGATCTGAATAGAATTCTTGTCACATATTCAAACTTAACGTAGAATTTACAAAAGGAGTATAATGGTGCGACCGTGCGAGTCATAACTCATATGTGCCTTAAACTAAATGCAATGTACAGCAAATTATAATGTTTTCCTCATGAAGTTTCACAAATTCCCTACATATCTCTCTTCGAAAAAAAAGAAAAGTAAAAAGGACTTCGGCAGTCATGCTGATAGTTAGTATGATGAGTCATGCTGATGGTTAGTATGATGTGATGATGATTGAATACCAGTTCCTTAATTACTATGACAGGACTTGTCACGGTTTCAGATTATAGATTTTTTCCCTTTTTAATCATAATTGTCTCAACAAAAACCGATTGATATGAAAAATGTCTTCTATTAGGATCGGAGAGGAGGTCGAGGTCGAGGTCGAGGTCGAGGCCGAGTAACATTGTTAAAGGCGGTCAGCGGAGATACATTAACGCTTTGATAGGGAGCATAATATAAAGCTCATGATCGTCAAGTAGAAATAACAAAAACAAAAATCTAAATCGATAGTTAAAAATTATGTAACGAGTAACAACTTTATCCCTCCGAAAAGTATCTCTGCCCACATGAATTCTCATAGCAAGAACAAACTTGTGGCTAAAATCCGATCTCGGTAAATAGTAGCGTAAATGCTTGCTACATTGCTAAAGATGTTTTGTATAAAAGTCATCCTCCCGTCATAAAAAGAAGGTCATTCAGACTGTAACAAATCAAGATGATCCAAAGTTTCTACACCAAATATCACGAAAAAGTGAGAAACCACACGAACATAATACTAACTTTCTATAAATAACACTCAAAATTCATTTGTACACTTACATAAATCTCAACATGGCAACGTATTCAGTACTCTCCCTAACACTCACTCTAGCAATATCCACATTACCACTCTCCTCCTCCCACAACCACCACCCCCACCACCACCACCACTACGAGCACGGTCTAAAGTCGATACACGTAACACTCTACCAACACGACATCATAAACCGTACAGACTACCTAGTAGTAACGGGTGTGGTAGGCCCTAACATTTCCGAAACCAAGTCACCTCTAGGAACAATTGCTGTACTAAAGGATCAACTTACACTCACACCTGACCCTTCTTCTAAAGTCCTTGGCAACGTAGAGGGCTTAGCCATAACGTCGAGTTTCGATGGGCTTGATGGGCTCTCGGTTGGGAGGTTCGAGCTCGACTTGGAAGACGGGCATAAGGGTTCGATATCGACTGTTGGTGTGATCAATGGGCTTAAACCGTCCGATAATCCTGTCGTTGGTGGTACGGGTGACTTCATGTTTGTTCAGGGGTATGTGACTGCGTCTCCAGTTTCTTTCAAAGGTTCTACGTATGTTTACAAGCAGGAATTTCATTTGGTTTGGCCACCTTATGCAACTATGGCTGCACGAGCAGTGGCGTAACTATGATGTATGGGATAATATTTATATTGTATTTTAAATGTAATATATTAACTAAAAATCTATAATAAATGTATGACGTAAATGTTCGTTTATTTAGTCGTTTTGTTCTGGACAAATTTGCTAATATTCCGTACATTTTGGCTATGTTTGGTATGCATAATAAACTAGCTTATTTGGCCAAAGTAGTTTATTTGACTAGTTTTTTAAACTCTTTGACCAAATAAGTTGGTTTGGTAACACCACATGTAACTTATTTAAAATAAGCTAGCTTATCATAATTTTATCCCTAATTTACCCTCAATTATTTACTAAAATAAAGTGAGATAAAAAATAAATAATGCATTTTTATGTAATTTTATATATACCAGCTCGTATATCAGCTCATTCTGCCAAACACTCCTATTACTACAAGCTAAAAACTTTCAGCTACTATTGCAGCTATTATTTCAGCTTTCAGCTACTATTTCAACTAGTTTTACCAAACATAGCTTTTGTGATACGATGATTATAGGAAAGGAGAAATGTACGAATAAATTGGGATTTTTATTAATTTTTGGAAATGATATTGTTGGGTTTTATTGTGCTGAATAGTCCAATCCAAGTTGTTATTGAATGATTGTAGGCAACCATACTAATTAAATGTGAGTAGTTAGAAGGCTTCGTGGGTCTTGGCCCAAGTAAGGGCCTAATAGTAAGTGGTGGGCTATGGTCCACATATCCACCCCATATCACCCAGTCATGATTGCTAAACGCAACTTTTTTTTTTTTACTAATATAACCTGGTAAAATATCCAATATGTCCCCACTTTTCCCAAAATAACATAAATACCCTAAACCTTATTTTATTATACATTTATTGTAACAGCCCGATCCATCATACGTCGCAACACAATCCAACAAGATGGGTAGTCACCTCTTAGGCCCATATATCCTCTCCAGGCTCTAAAAGGTGAAGGCCTTGTTGGTAGTATGATGGTAGGAATCTATTATAAACTGATCATATGAGCCTTATTTTCCCAATGTGGGACAAACCAACTCCATAATCCACTTTCCAAATTTCGTAGTGTTACATTTATACCCCAAAATAACATGACATTAACAACAAATTAACATTTTCATAATATAATTTAAAAATCAAAATTAACTTTCTCCTCAACCATCCCCACCGGAGGCACTTCCACCACCGCCCAACCACCACTGCCAGCTACCCTCGACTACCATCACAACCACATCTGACACCACCACGAGGTGCGCCTCGCTGCTGCGACCACCAAAACCACCACCATCTACGACCCCTCTCCCTTCTCCTCCTCGCTTTTCTCTTTTCTTCCTTAGCCTTTTCTCCTCGGAAATCAATCTCCCTCTTCTAGATCTGATCTAGCTCCTCGCGCATCCTAACCTCTCTGCCCATCCTCTGCCGCTTACCCCTCTCTACTCGACCAACACAACGCCTCGTCGTGTGGTTGGAAGTTCGAGTATGGAGGAACAAACGAGAAAATCGTGGACGAGGGGGAGATGTGGTGGAGATATCCGTGCATTTGGTGGTCGTGAGAGTGATACGCAGTTGTTGGTTGTGTCGGGGGCGGTTGTAATGGTAGTCGGGAATGGCCGGTGGTGTCTGGGCTGTGGTGGAGGTGGGGTCGGTTGTGAAGGCTGGGGGAAGAGGAGGAGAGAGAAGAGGGTCCTAAATATTGTTTTATTTTTTTTGTATTAGAAAAATTGTTAATTAGTTTATAATTTAATTCTAATTTATATGACAGGTTACCGTCACCATTTAACGGAAAGAAGTTAACACCGCGAAATTGTTCGAACCATGTAGTAGTTTGAAAAGTTAGGGGTACCACGCGCATTATGACATTACTCACTCACATGAATTTGCCGGAAAAAAATAGAGCGTCTTACTTCGTCTGCCATGGCTTAATCATCTCCTCAAGTTTCCTTTACCGCTTTCCGTTATTCATCTTGGGGGTGTTGAAAAAAAATTGACATTGATCTAGTTTTTATGTTTCGTTTAAATATGTGAAAATAATTAAATGAAACGTAAAAAATAGGTTACGCTAGTAATTTTTAGGTAGGGGGAGGGGATATCATTAAGGGTACTATTGGAAGAAATTGGAAAAAATAGGTTACGCAAGTATTTTTTAGGTTACGTTTAGCAGTCCTTTTTTTTTTTTTTTGTTTTTTTTTTGTTTTTTGTGTTAGAGCCCGTTACAAATATATAGGTCTCTTTTAAGAGTATCAACACTTAGCCAAGATTTAAGGGCTTGGTTTGATATCTTCTTTTATTTTTGGTTTTAGTAGACATTCGGACATTCAGTGTTAGAAAATTACTAAAAGTATTCGTTTTGCATATAGTTAATACGATACAATAAATTAGATTACTATAAATAAATAGCAATATAGAACGGATTCTAAACTAACAGCTGAAGTAGAACAACATTCCCGTTACATGCTTGTTAAGAGAACAATAACATAGTACAAATCATCATATACTAGTACACTGAAAATTAACCCAAAAGGTCAAAAACTCTTTGTATAAGTAGTAGATACATTTTGCAATCAAACTACATGAAAAAGTCCATCAAACCAAAACATCATTCAAACTTGTTGTCTGATCTATATACAACAAATATATATAATTCCAATTTCAACCTCCCATCATAATTGAATCATCATTCATAAATCTATAAGTACACCTGATCTCAAACTATAAATATATAAGCCTCATTTAGATAAAACATCATTATCAAAATTCAAAATGATCAAGTCTTCATCAATACTCTACCTTACACTCTTGGTAGCTTTCCTCCCCACCTTAGCAATCTCCTCTTCTCACAAACACCCCCACAAAAATGACTAAAAGTATTCATTTTGCATATACTTAATACGATACAATAAATCAAATCACTACAAATAAATAGCAATATAGAATGGATTATTCTAAACTAATCGCGGAAGTAGAAATACATTCTCGTTACATGCTTGTTAAGAGAACAATAACATAGTACAAATCATCATATACTAGTACACTGAAAATTAACCCAAAAGGTCAAAAACTCTTTGTATAAGTAGTAGATACATTTTGCAATCAAACTACATGATAAAGTCCATCATTCAAACTTGTTGTCTATATACAACAAATTTATAATTCCAATTTCAACCTCCATCATAATTGAATCATCATTCATAAATCTATAAGTACACCTGATCTCAAACTATAAATATATATGCCTCATTTAGATAAAACATCATTATCAAAATTCAAAATGACCAAGTCTTCATCAATACTCTACCTTACACTCTTGGTAGCTTTCCTCCCCACCTTAGCAATCTCCTCTTCTCACAAACACCCCCACAAAAATGGCTTAAAATCCATGCATTTCACACTCTACCAACATGACATAGTCAACAAGACAGACTATCTTATAGTTGCATCTCCACTAGGAACTAACGTAACCGAAACAACATCTCCTTTTGGTACAATTGCTGTTCTAAAAGACCAACTTACGCTTACACCTGACCCATCGTCCAAAGTACTTGGCTACGTCGAGAGCCTAGCCATAACCTCGAGTTTCGATGGGCTCGATAGCTTGTCGATTGGGAGGATTGCGCTCGATTTGGAAGACGGGCTTAAGGGTTCGATTTCGCTTCTTGGTGTGGTGAATGCCATTAAGATTTCTGATAATTCTGTTGTTGGTGGTACGGGTGATTTCTTGTTTGTTCAAGGGTATGTGACTGCCTCCCCTGTTTCTTTTCAGGGGTCTACTTATGTTTATAAGCAGGTTTTTCATCTTTTTTGGCCTCCATATGCAGCTATGGCAAGCATGGGTTAAGTGACATTTGATCAACTCGTACAACTTTAATTAAAAGTCTCGAGTTTGAATTTATGAAATCTAAGTCGATTTTGTGGTTTCATATTTAACATTTTCGTAGAGTCAAATACAAATACGGTTTCTTTGGCATCTACCAATTCAATACAATCACACGTCATCATCACTAAATATACTCCGCTTAATCGCCTACTACATACTCCATCCTAGTGATCCTACATCATATTGATTTGATATAATATGCTACATTGGCCTCATTCCTAACATTTGTAATAAGCATCGGAATCTCGTAATCGAAGTTGTCATCTTCATCAACAACCTCAAATTTAGCTTACCCCACAAGACCACAACCAAAAGTAATAACAAAAAAAAAAAAAAACACACAAACTTTATTATTCTCATAATACAAAAATGAGACGGCGCACGCCATTCTCTATTGCTGAAACACGAAAAGACCATTATACCCTTACCAAGAACCACCACATGTCCACATCAGGGTCAGGTTCACCACAGATCACAGAAAATGGAGGGTATTATTGGCATAAAAATGTCTTTTGGAGTGGCAATAGTAATAAACTATTAAACCCCACCAAATCGCACTTTTTTCCAGTTCTCTAATATTCAATCTCAAACGCTAAACAAAAGAACATTTTTGCTTTCTCTTTCCTCTCCCTTCTTACCACCTTCTTCTACACTCTACACTGATATATAAAAGAGCAATAACCCCATTAGAAATCTCGACAAAAGATTGCAACTTTTTGTTGAATTTCGAAAAACCCATCAGTTTTAAGGTAATTTCATGTCATTTTTGCTTTCAATATTCTGTCTTTCGCCGAAATTCTGTAATTTTAAGGTCGTTGTGTAATGTTAATTTTGATTAATTCTGAATTTTGGGTTGGTGTTGATTTTCTTGAATAATGTGCGGTTTATATTATATGCTAATGATTAAACTCATTAAAGTACAGTAGTAGATTTTTAAGGAAATTAGTATACTTTATTAATTTTGGGTGTTTGTTGTATTTGTATAGTTGATTGATGATTGTGAATGGGTGTAATTTGATGGGTTTTTTTGTTGAATTTGATTTTGATTAAGTCGTTTGCTTGAATGAGAAGTTTGAAGAATTCTAATTGGGATGTAATGTTTGCCCATGCAATTTGTGAAGTGCATTTGGTGGTAAGCAAGTGTGATCGTAGTGGTAAAGGTTCCACATTGATTCCTAAGTGTTTGTGTGGCTGTGCTTTTTGCGGTTGCGATCGCGGACCGGTCACTTGTTGTTTGCAATCCTTGCCCTCGTTCGCTATGGGGTTGTGGTGATAGGTGTAGGATGGTGTAATAGGAGAAAGTTTTAGGGTCTTTTGTGAAAGTCAACTTCTTGGTCGGGTAAGTAGTCAAGTGGTTTTGGTGAGAAATATGTATGAGATTAGTGTCTGCGCCTTTTCTATTATGAAGTAGTAGTTGGTCGATGCCAATCTTGACGCAATTTTCATTATGGGTCATTCGACTGTGTTTACCTTGTCATAGTCAAGAGCCTTTGAGGCACTAGGTTAAAGGTATCTTTGTTGATATTCGGGATTGAATTCTTATTAGTGGTGTTGTTGGGCTATAGGAATTTGGGTGCTACCCTTTGCCCCTAATCAGTGTTAGATTGGTGTAGGATGAATTATTGTCTTGGCTACGAAAGCATTTAGGTTATGTTTGGTTGGAAGTAATGAGCATTACGATGTAATGGAATGAATTAGTACAAGAGGGAGAAAGAGGACTCAAAGGGGGAAAGTAATTGATCACATTCAATGATGTAATGACAATTACTTAGATTGTAGTTAACGATGATGATTAACTTACATCTCAATGGAGTCATTACGTTCTAATGAGGATTACACCCTGTCCTCCATTTTTGGGTTAAATGGGTGGTAATGGTGATTACATTCCTGTTAATTCTTGGTTTCTAAAATTGGGTGTTGTGTACGTACTTGTCTGCAGGGGGTATTATGGCGCTTGTTTACAAAGCAGCTGTGCCATTTTCTGTGCAAACGGAGGCTGGGTGCAAAATCAGTAACGATAATCTGACTTCTCCTTTATGGAATCCTGGTAGAATATCAAAGACAGTGTGCTTAGGGCCTTCTAAAAGAGGACGGTCACGTGGGTTTCGTGGTATTGTCGCTGCAAGTCCACCTACAGAGGATGCTGTGGTTGCTGCTGAGCCACTCACTAAAGAGGACCTTGTGTCATATCTTGCTTCAGGCTGCAAACCTAAAGAAAATTGGAGGTGGGTTCCTCGCCATACTGGCAAGTGTTTATTCATTTTCAACTTGTAGTCATTTATATTAGGAATATGTATGTGATATTTGTTAAGTCTGTTAAGTAAAATTTATCAACTAAAAACTTTGAAATCTCACTTCTGAATTAGTTTTTTGCACAAACCATGTCTTGCCTCAAAGCATCATTGCTGAACTAAAGTGGTCTTGTCCCACGTTTTTCCGCAACTCATTGGATATTTTTTTCTCACACCTTTTCAGTTCTCAAGGATAATGTATGAAATTTGTATTGTAATTGCAGAATAGGCACTGAGCATGAGAAGTTTGGCTTTGAGATTGACACCTTACAGCCCATGAAATATAAACAGATCTCAGATCTGCTTAATGGTATTGCTGAAAGATTTGACTGGGAGAAAGTGATGGAAGGTGACTATATAATTGGACTTAAGCAGGTATACTCTTGCTATACTATTCCAAATTTCCTTTATGAAGAAACTCTTGGGCAAGATGAGTTGATCTTTCTAGGTTTTAGGATCTGTTTTCTATTTGGTACATTTTTAAAAGCTCACCTCAAAAGGACCCTCTAACCGTATATTTCTACCTCCTTCATTTTCTTGCTAGATAGGATATATAGGTGGTTTGTACAGCCATGGTAGGCAAAAAGTGTACATTTGCGGAGATCGCATATGTGTAATGTGTTTAAAAAGGGAGAGTTGTGTGGCTGAGTTTAAATAGGCCTTCTAGTACATGATTTTATTTGAGTGCTATCTATTGGAGAGTATATCAACAGAAAATTTTAAATAGCTAGTGAAAGAGTGAACAACTGAGTACCAATAATACTGAATATAATTTTTGGGTGGGTTGTGTGCTCTCAAGTCACATCTTTCTAATATAATTTTGATGCTCGATTCCTTTGCATCATCACTTCACACTAAAGTAATGTATCTTGTATAATAAGGTTAACTCTCTGGACCTTTAAAACCTAAATCATTCCCCAATATACACCCTTGTGGTGGGACCCTTCCCCGAACCCTCGCTTTCCGGGGACACCAATGTGCACTGGGGGCTGGCTTTTTAGTCTTGGGCATGGGAGGGGGAGGTATTGTTCATGTTCACCCTGCATGACTTTCTTAAAAATTATCTGTGACATAACCTAGCATCTTTATTGAATCTTCTTCTCTTCTGCTGGTTGCCTGGTTCCATTGATTCTTATTTGTTCTTGTCTTCTTGGCTGTTGCCAGGGAAAACAAAGTATATCACTGGAGCCTGGTGGACAATTTGAACTCAGTGGTGCTCCTCTTGAAACATTGCATCAAACTTGTGCTGAAGTTAATTCTCATCTTTACCAGGTTGGTTTTACGCTGTTTTTCTTTTGTAGAATTGTAGAGACTGGAAGTTTGATACGCTATTTTTTCTTTTCATAACATATTAATTTCGTAATTTCCCATATCTTGTTAGTCTTGCATCCATTTTCTGAAGTATATGCCAGTTTTGTTTCCTGTCTACCGGTCTCCTTGGAAATGGTTTTCAGGCTTTTTTGTCCATTCTAAATAATAATTCCAAGTGTTTCCGCCAGTCAGTTTAACTCCATTTCAATGCTTTTTGTGCATGTTGGGACTAAGGCTTGGTTGTTTTCCTCTTTGAGGTGTTATCTTATAGGTGATTATGTGTTGAGGTCCTTCATGTTAGTACACTTTTGGCAGGTCAAAGCTGTTGCTGAAGAAATGGGCATTGGATTTTTAGGAATTGGTTTCCAGCCAAAGTGGCGACGTGAGGACATTCCTATAATGCCCAAGGTACTCGTCAATTTTATGTTTTATCTTGTTTGTGATGTGGAGTAAATTTTGCAGCAATGTTGTACACCCCTCTTTAACTTATGACTTGGCTACAATCTTGCTTATATGTCTCTTCTTCTTTTCTCTAGGCGTAAATATCTGTATTTATGTTGAATATCTGTCTTATCGCCTTTATTTCATTTAGCAATTTATATTTCTATTGCGTCGCTGTTCAATTGCTTATCTGATGCTTCTCAATACTCTTTAAGACTTACTGCTTAGTTATCCTGGATGACTTGTTGGAGGCGTTATCATATTTCTTTTTACTTTCCGAATCCGTGATACTTTTTTATAATACATTATGCTGCTGAAGCGTTGATCTTTTTGCATTTTCTTTGAGTTAATCAAGGCCAACTTTGTTTCTGTAATTAGGGAAGATATGAGATTATGAGGAACTACATGCCCAAAGTTGGCACACTGGGACTTGATATGATGTTCCGGACATGTACTGTCCAGGTAATTGCACGGGCACTACAATCATTCATCTCCTTAAAAAATTGCCCCCCCCCCCCCCAAATTTTTTTTTTCTATTTTTGCCAACTTATTTAGCTGATTGCTATCTTAGGTGAACCTGGATTTTGATTCTGAAGCTGATATGATAAAAAAATTCCGCGCTGGCCTTGCATTACAACCTGTGAGATTTTCTGTAACTGTATGTTGCGTATGAACAGATCCACAGTTCCTGATTCCTGTGTCTGACTGTTTGTGTTAATCGAGCAGATAGCAACAGCGTTGTTTGCTAATTCTCCTTTCAAGGAAGGAAAGCCAAATGGTTATCTCAGCATGAGAAGGTTAGACTTCAATCAGCGTTTTATGATCATGCTTGTTCTTGTTGATTATTTTTCTCTGTCGGTCTAATTTTCTTTTTCTTTTTCTTTTTATGGTATTATCTTTTGACAGTCATATCTGGTCTGATACGGATAACAATCGTGCTGGGATGCTTCCGTTTGTATTTGAAGACTCTTTTGGGTGAGTAAGATAGTGGTTACTAGTGAAATGACATTTTTGGACTCATAAAAAGTGTATTTTCTTTGACTCTTGAGTCAAAATCGCCTCTGGTTCTTACTGAATGACCTATAATGTACGCGTATGTGATTGATAAGCTATCCGAATCCATAACAAACACTATATGTCTAGTTAGCATATGGTTTTGCATCCATTTTGTATTGTGTTTATGTAGCACCGCTATTGTCTATCGACTTTGGTTTGCGGAGTCATGGGCATAATATTACCTGAAAGCCAATGCATACTGGCAGAGTGGCAGACTAGTGGTCCTGTTGATAATCTATTTGAGTCCGGGCTAGAACTTAGAAGTAAAGTTACATGAAAATATGATGTCTACCAAATCAAGCAAAGTTTAATGTAATTCTCACTTAAATTTGTAACCCTCCCCCCCCCCCCCCTAAAAAAAAAAAATTTAAAAGAAAAACCCCCACAATTGTCATCTCTTGAAGGTACTCAGTATTTATCTTCTCCCAAAGTTCTTGTGCTTTATCATCCTATTCCTGAGGGCAGTCCTGCACTTGCTTGGTCTATGATTTTTACTTACAAGGCCATTGTTCTATTTCAAATGCAGGTTTGAGCGATATGTCGATTATGCACTCGATGTTCCTATGTACTTTGTTTATCGGAACAAGAAGTATGTTGACTGCAGTGGCTTATCCTTTCGGGTATGCATCCTTGTAAAACTTGATTGTGGGCCTTGCGGCTCTTTATAAGTTTTGAGATTTGTGCATTGCCTATGACTGCTTATACCTGATCTGCATTTTTTTTGGGGGGTTGGGACTTTAGTGGACCAATCTACCCTTGCTCTCATTTGTAACTCATCTACAAAGGACTTTTGTTATTGTCTTTTGTGGAGTGTTGTGGACTCCATGTCCTCACTTGCATCTTTATTTCTGTGAAACAAAAGGTTATAAATGACTTAAATGTATTATCATATATGCAGGATTTCTTGAATGGGAAGCTCCCAGTTCTTCCTGGTGATTTGCCAACTCTAAATGATTGGGAGAATCATCTGACCACTATATTTCCAGAGGTCTGTCATGCGTGTGCTAAATTTATTTGTGCTGTCCCTTGATAAAGATTTCTAAACATGACTATGTTTTTATTTATCATGTTAATTTTCCTCTCTCTTGTTTTCAGGTCAGGCTGAAGAGGTATTTAGAGATGAGAGGGGCAGATGGTGGGCCATGGAGGAGATTATGTGCATTACCGGCATTTTGGGTATGTCCATTATGTGACTACCAGAATATGGAACTAAAATCTGATTCTGACAACATCTTTACCCCAGTGCCTTAAAGGCTTCCGCCATAAGGCGGGGGTAGGAGGGGGGTCGGATGTATGCAAGTCTTACCCCTATTGAAACATAGAGAGGGTACGCACGGATGACCCAAAATGAAAATTGCTTCAAGAATCGCACCGACTGATTGCTACTTCACAAAATAAGAAGCACAGACAGTTTTATGAGCCATTTTGCTCTATCCCAATATATTCCAAAGCCAAAGAATAATTAGTCTTTGGCTCCATTGACCCCCTTTTTCCGCTTTTGATTTCTACATTGGGAGAAGCTGGAAAATGGTTTGGGGGAAACGTTTGTAGATTCTTCGATCTGCAAATGTGTGTTTTTTTTTTTGGGCGGTGTAGATGTTAAGAAAAGTTATGTTGTATGAGATGCTCATCAACCAGAGAAGATAATGGGGGAGAAGTAGAGAGCCACCCTGCTAGTTGTAAATGTGATGTATGTCCATATATCTATGTATCTGTGAGGGGACTGCTTATTTGTGTGACTGTGTGACACATGAGCAAAAGTTAGTTGATTGGGAAAAGATGTGCTTTTATGGAAACCTGAAGAAGATAAATGCATGGGAAAAGGGTGGATAGTCGTGGCCTTGTGGAAGCATGAAATTAGTAGCAATTGGTCTGAACGACACCCAAAAAAATTGACGCTAGTGATTTTAGGTCCATTCCAAGAGCATTTCACAAGTCTATCCCTTCTTGTTTGGCTGTTTCTTTCTGTTGAGTTCTGTATCTCAATTGTGTCAGAGGTGAAAATAATTAAATTATGGTATGGTATTATATAGTTACTTTTTTCTCGTTTAGTGTGATGACTATACTTAGGTATGTTAAATTTTGGTAAGATAGATATCTTGCTTCAGTGTTAACATTTACGATTTTCAGGTTGGTTTGTTGTATGATGAGGAATCGCTGCAAACTGTTCTAGACATGATAGCTGACTGGACCAAAGAAGAGAGACAGATGCTAAGGGATAAGGTACCAGTATCATCTAATTTATAGCTCATATTTCAAAATAACTGTGTACATCTTATGGTTTCTTCTGGTTTAGTGCAATAAAACACATGAGAACCATATTTATGCTCCCTCCTCCTCAACAATTACTATGGACATGTATTCTTTTCCCTATTTTTGGGCCTCAGCGATCCTTTAAAACTCATTACTCTTAATGAAGCAAACTGTATGTTGCAAAACTGCTAGCAAAATTAGGCTCTTATATGTTCTTTTATCGATTAAATAGACAACATCAAATTGTTTACCGTCCAAAAAAAGAAAAAATAAAAATAAAAGAGAGAAATACCAAGTCATATTGTAGTCTCTGTAGTAGACTTTGGATCTCTTGCTTCTCATAGACTCCTTGGCTTTTGTTGTGGAGATTAAGACAGTCTCACTTCCTGGTCTTGTGCAAGGAAGATATATTATTACACTAAGCCTGATTTTTTTAATGGTGCTTTTGGTGGACACAGACGGTTTGCCTTTAGTTTTTCGAAACTGATTGGATGATTATCTAATTTTGAGGTGTACGCATCAGGTACCAAAGCTTGGTCTTAAGACCCCATTTCGCGATGGATACATTAAACATATTGCTGAGGATGTTCTACAATTGGCAAAGGTAAGTTCTTTCCTTTTTTTCCCTTCATGCTTGTTAGCTGTTGTAATGTGAATTTCTAAGTATTGGGATATGATTTTTCAGAATGGCTTGGAACGGAGAGGTTATAAGGAAATTGGCTTCTTGAACGAAGTTGCTGAAGTAGTCAGAACAGGTTTGGCTTCGTTCACTTAAAAAGCATAAAAGATAATGGCTTGGGTTATTGCTATTCAGAGGTTTTTCCCCTGAAAGATGAAGTTGAACCTTGGACCGCATTATATTTTCCATGCGAAGAAAGAGTTATATGACATCATAGAAGAGCGGGCTCAACCTTACTCTGTTTTAATTATGAGCCGTGTCTTGCAGGTGTAACCCCAGCTGAGAAACTCTTGGATTTGTACCATGGAAAGTGGGGACAAAATGTGGATCCTGTGTTTGAGGAACTGCTATACTAAAGGTGATCATAGTTTTTCTGGATAATCTCTTTAGTCTAGTTACAGATCACTGATTTTAGTTGTCAAGAGAAAGCTATATTGTTCAAAAGCGTGAGTGTCACAAAAATAGGGATCCCGAACTCGCCGTTTTTTCCTCTTTTTGTTTTTTTTTTTTTTTTTTTTTTTTTCTTTTCCTGATCGCCTTTCGGTAGGCCTGGCTGGGTGTATACTTGGGAGAGCTCTACAAAACTTGATATTTGCTAGCCAAACCACAGCATATTGCATTAATTGCTTCTGCAGCACGACTTGTCATTCTATCATTACATTAATAAAAATGGATCCAATTTAGTAGTCTGTTGTATATGTATCCCCCATATTGGACAACAGCGTAGTATACATTCTCGGTTAAATTCCGTGTTCAACGTGCTTCGACTTTAGATCACTTAATGAACCCAGCTTGTAAGCAGATAGCTTCCTAATGTGTGGTGTTGCATATCTCCCTTCCCAGTGTCACCATTATGCTAGATTGGCTTCTGAATTAAACCTTAGAGCAGATCTGTCTGTTTAACGAATGTGTTTTATCGATATGCTTTACCGTAACCTTTATAATGTTTTTTTAAAATACCCGTTTCTTGTCTGTTCCCGTCCTCGCCCCTGGTAAACATTGCAGCCGTACTCAAATTACGTTGTTGTTTGTAATCTTGTGCAGTTGTGCTACTATTGAAATCAAGCTGTTACTGAGACTGTTAGTTGCTTTACATAATATTTTAGAGTTTCTGTGATGCTGAATCATTTTTTTCGACAAAAACACAGGAAAACATCGGATTCTACAGACGATACCGCACATAATTAGTCGGGCCTACGCTGAATGGAAGGTTTGAAGGTTTTCAGAGTATTTTAACTGGTAAGAAAGAGAGTTGTAGAAAGACAGTCAGACATATTCCCTCCAATAATTGATTTTTTCCCATCTGCCGCGCTGTCTTCCTCAGTGAGTTGCTCTGTTGCTGCTCCTCGGATAATTACTATGTTTTTTTTTTCTGCTATCACCCCCCCCCCCCCCAAAGAAATATCTAAAGACGACTGGGAGGCACATTTGCGGCTTTGCGCGACTAGGTGCCGTTGACACAAGATACTTCAAACGTGGGATGGTGTATGTTCTTGTAACCCTTTATTTCTAGGTCAATAATCCTCTACTGTGTGCCTGGCAGTTCTTTATCTTCTGGTGCCGAAAATAATGACAAACATTTTTGTTCCGATATTGAACACTGTCTAGCTTTACCATTCTCTGCGTGTGCTGCATTTTTCCCAATGTACATCACTACATTGTACTTGGATAGTTCGATCAGTCGATATTTAATCGAATATGAGGTGTTTTTTTCAGTGTAAATTCGCGTAAATGCCAAATATTAATTTAGTTACCTGTACATGATAGATTTATATCCATCATTCTAGTATATATAGTTCATTCCCTCAATTTTGAGAACGTGTGCTATAAGAATCAAGATCCTTTCTTTGTTGTTGAGTGACTAATGACCCAATTGAATTAGAAAAATAAAAAATCTGGGGCACCCCATGTTCTTCGGTTGTCCTAACAAATAATATAATTAGGCAATGATACATTGAGTTGACCCTTCATGTCCCCATCTCCATCTCGTTTAGTGTCTAGCCACTCACTCAGCCAGTAAATCAATCATACGAATCCTAAGGTCGCAAGTTCAACTCTCATAAATTACCCCCTCGCAAAATATAATAATAAAAAGTTATAAATGTGAGATCGGGTCGAGATGAGATGAGATTGAAAGGGAAACAAATAGTCTAAAAATGGTAGGATAGCGAAAAATACAGATGAGATTAAAAGATGAGTTGAACGGTAGTAAAAGAAAAGGTCGTAATCCTAATGAATCGGACACACACATTACAACAATAGTTGTCTCTCTCCATATCTCATGTTGTCGTAGTTTGACATGGCCTCCTAACATGCCCACATGAAATAATTCATAGACAGACAGATACGAGATATCTGTCTTTCTTTCTTTGACAATCTCTTCTCTTTCTCATTTCTCTCCTACATAAACCAAATCTCTCTATTTCTTTCACATTTCCTCCTTACCATAATATATTGTTATAGTTTTCTTTCTTAGTTCCCCCTTCCTTACGCTTCATTTTGTGTCGAAAACCGCCTTACAAAACATGAGAGAAATCCTCCACATTCAGGCAGGGCAATGTGGTAACCAGATCGGTGCCAAGTTTTGGGAGGTTGTTTGTAATGAACATGGCATTGACGCTACCGGGCAGTACATAGGGAATTCTCCCTTACAGCTCGAACGTGCTGATGTTTATTTCAATGAGGTTCGTGGTGGTCGATATGTGCCTAGGTCTGTCATGCTTGACCTTGAGCCTGGTACCATGGATGCCCTTAAGTCTAGCCCTTATGGTCAGATTTTTCGGCCTGATAACTTTGTTTTCGCGCAAAATGGTGCCGGTAATAATTGGGCTAAGGGTCATTACACTGAAGGTGCTGAGTTGATCGATCCTGTTCTTGATGTTGTTCGTAAGGAAGCCGAAAATTCTGATTCCTTACAAGGTAATTTTTTTTCTTTTCTTAGTTATAATTTTTATTGTGATTTCCATAAATGCGTAATGTATAATATTGTGTATTATTGTTGTTGGTCGATCTTGATTTGTAGCATTAATGTAGAGTGTATACGATCCTACATTTTCCATATAGTCTGTGATCGAGAATTTGAGATCATAAATAAGTGATATGTTTCTCATTGTGTGATTGAAAATGACCCTTTTGGGTCATGATAGGGGAAATGTTGCTATGCCGAACTGGCAAACTCATGTCTCGTTTAAAACAAGAGCCTCTTTGAAGTTAACTTTATTTATGATAACGAAATGGGGTAGATGAGAATTTTTCGTTAAATGAATAATGTGGTTTTGTCGGTTGATCATTTTTATGGTGCTATAGCCTATTAGCCTGTATGTCAAATCAATCTGAGATCAAATAAATTAAAATATGGAATTATAAATGTATGATCTACATTACTTGTTGTCGTATAAATTAAAACATGGAATTATAAATGTATGAATGTATGTATAAATGTCAATCTTGATGAATGGGTAATGTTGGTTGTAGGATTCCAAATATGTCATTCTTTGGGAGGAGGAACAGGTTCAGGGATGGGAACCCTGCTGATTTCTAAGATAAAAGAGGAGTACCCTGACAGGATGATGATGACATTCTCCGTCTTCCCGTCTCCAAAGGTGTCTGACACAGTGGTCGAGCCCTACAACGCCACCCTCTCCGTGCATCAGCTGGTTGAGAATGCTGATGAGTGCATGGTCCTTGACAATGAGGCCCTCTATGACATCTGTTTACGCACTCTCAAGCTAACCAATCCTAGCTGTAAGCTTCTGTTACTGTCAAATTTTCCCTGTTTTGCATCTTACAGAACCTGACTTGTATATGCATTTGTGTTGCCTGCAGTTGGTGATCTGAACCACCTGATCTCTGCTACAATGAGTGGCATTACATGCTGTCTTCGGTTCCCTGGTCAGCTCAACTCCGACCTCAGAAAGCTCGCTGTCAACCTGATTCCATTCCCCCGTCTCCACTTCTTCATGGTTGGGTTTGCACCCTTAACCTCTCTGAACTCCCAGCAGTACCGCGCCCTCTCTATCCCTGAACTCACCCAGCAGATGTGGGATGCCAAGAACATGATGTGCGCTGCAGACCCACGCCATGGGCGATACCTCACTGCCTCTGCTATGTTTAGAGGCAAGATGAGCACTAAAGAGATTGATGAGCAGATGAACAATGTTCAGAACAAGAACTCGTCCAACTTTGTTGAGTGGATACCCAACAATGTCAAGTCTAGCCACTGTGACATCCCACCAACAGGGCTGCTGATGTCTTCGACTTTCATAGGAAACTCGACTTCCATTCAAGAGATGTTCAGGAGGGTTTCGGAACAGTTTACTGTCATGTTCAGGAGAAAGGCTTTCTTGCATTGGTACACAGGGGAAGGCATGGACGAGATGGAGTTCACTGAGGCCGAGAGCAACATGAATGATTTGGTATCAGAATACCAGCAGTATCAAGAAGCCGGGGTTGATTACGAGGAGGAATACGAGGAAGAAGAGGCCTACAATTAGATGAATTAAGTTTGCAAGAGTTTTATCAGGTGTAAGAGAGTTCCAATCTCTATAAACACCATTTTTCAAGGGGCAAAACTTCAGGAGGGAAGGGGGAAATTTGTTTTTGTACAACAATAACTTCACAATTCTTTTTTTCTTTATTTTGATGTTATACATTTACAACGTAAGTATATACTAAAATGTTTCCCAACTGAGAGGATGTTAAGCGAAGCAATGCAGCAGCTTTAGCAGGACTCCAACAGCTTCATTCTGAAGTTTTCTCATGTCTCGGTGTTTAGAAGGGGCAGAATAGTTTCCTAAGTTTATCACAAAATACCCACAAGTGCACGCAAATGTGCGCAATGATGGGGGACTGGGGTGTTGATTTCACTATGTCCGAATCTATTTACATTTTCTTTTGTGAGTCGCGCATTGGTCTCCTATTATTCGGAAGTACAACACATAGAATAGCAATGAGGGCAGCGAAACCATCTTTCGAGTTTTCAGAAAGGACACAAAAATAATCGAATAGTGCAACAATGAACAGATTTACAATGTAGGTGCTTCCGATATAAACCAGGAATCAAGAGCAATGGCAAATGAAGAAATCATAAAAAACACGGTACGGGTTATCAATCAACAAATTGTATGAAAGCAAATCAACTGTACATTGCATAACCATGAGAGTTCTGATTCTATATAACAATGATGAATTCCTCTATAGACGTTCTATTTATGTGACCGCAAAACGTCAAGTTGCCAAAGTTGCATCATGACAACCACACCAAACCTCCGAACTAAATCACCCTGTGAAGTCTTTAAAGAATGTTTACAAAAACTGTTCTCTGGAAACCCTTGGAGAGCTCTCACGCCACGACACATGCTTGTTGGAGAAGAATAGGAAAGGCAAAACCTACTTTTATGTTCCAGTCCGCTTACTTTCAAGGGTAGATGCTTCTTTTAGAGCAAGACGCGCTTCATTATCTCTTCCAAGTGCAAGTAAAGCAGCAGCCTGTAAGTAAGAAGCTATATGCCACACAGGGGAAATAACTTGAGCTTGTAGCGCATCATCAAGAGCTTCTTGGGGCTTGTCAGTCATGAGATAACATAGACTACGCCGTGCATAAGCTGTTGGTGAAACCATGGTTCCAACTTCAATGAACTGGGACATTAGGGAAAAAGAGAAATTTATTAGTCCAGTCTCGAATTTCGAGATCAAGAAATAGTACGAATAGAATTAAAGTCTGAATTTATAGAAAACACTTGGATTTTCTGTTTTGCTCCCTATTTGTCAAGAGGGCGCAGGGAAAGTAAATCATGAAACTGGAAAAACATTCTTTTCTGGGTTCAACATAAAGCAATGAAAAGGAAAGTAATGTGTTAAAAAAAAAAACACATACTTGGCTGTAACACTCGATCGCTGAGCTGAATTCCTTATGCCTAAAAGCACCATCACCCTTTTTCTTGGAGTTCAGTGTATCCTGCATTTGGTTGGTCCACATCTGAAAAGAAAGCTGCCACACAAAACCCAATTCAGGTTTCCGTTAGCCAGACTTGACATTCATCCATCAGGAGCAGTGTCCACTGTCCAGGGACATAATGTATGTGCGGAAATACTGTAGACATCCTATACCATTACAAACAGAGAAGACATTTCACTGAAATCTCAGGAAAACACACGATAATAAAGAGAAAGCCCGAACTAATGATTATTATGGACACAAAGGTGCAGAGTGAAGACCGTCCAATAGAAATCTTCACCCTATTCCAACCATTTTGCCTGGGTTCTGCTTCCCCCATCCCCCAAATCCAAGCTAACAAAAAAAGAATTAAAAAGAAAGTGGAAAATACGCTAGCGGCATCACATTCCATAACCCAGAAGTTTAGGAGATGCTTGCTAATGCTTCAGTTCCAGCTGTCAAAGAGAACAGCCCCACAATTCCTTCTTCCTACCAACTCTGGAACCTTGATATTCCATTTTTTAAAGATATATTGAAAGCCAACAAAGAAAAGGATGGTTGAAATCTCTCTTTAACTTTGCAAGGGATATGAACAGAGGCCAGTTAGGTTTCCTTATGTCATCCTTTGGAAGTAGAGAGGGGGGGGGGGGGGGCGGGGGGAAACGGGTAGGAATTTGTCCCATATAGTATTATGCTAGTCAGTGCTCCATAGAGGAACATGATAAGTCATTTTGCAAAAAAGACTACACTAAGGAGCTCTAGGAAAGCACAATGTCTGTATATCAAAATTTAGGTACCGACCTCAGTAGCAGCTCCTTCGTCATCTTTATACCCAAGACCTTCTACTATCTCATGTATGGCAGTCAAGTCCCTTCTTACACAAGCTTCACCAAGTGCAGAAAGTGGTATATCTGCTGCACTATGAGGTATGCCCATTAACTCATGAGATGGAACCTGTTGAAAGCATACTAAATTTTATCACAACCACAAAGCAAACTACTCATCTTGGTCATAAGCTGACAAGTGTAGTTTAGAGCCACCATCACAGTCTAGAAGCTAAATAAGTTAAAACACATTGAAGACATACTCAAATGAATTCACCCATAAAAATTTAGCTAGTTTCACAAACATTTATCCGACATTATGTTTCTGAGTATCATAACCAGGCATCATACTTAAGTTTGTTTGCTGAAAACAACCTGCACCAGACATCACATTAAACCTAAAAATAAAACTTTTTCTTGCCAAACTCCCTCTTCTAGTTAAGACTCCACATTTTCCACCTTCTACTGATAATAGGATGCGCAATAGTAGAAAACTAGAAACACTCACTCACTCACTCACTCACGCACCTGCCAGAAAAGCGTAAAAACGGTATAGCCTCTAATCCGCTAACGAGTTCACAATTGTCCTACTCTAATAATTGCAAAGAACACGGATCTTCCAACGCTTTGAATGTTAAATCTATGATAGACACGAAACAGACCTCAACTTCCTTCTGAAGAGGAATTAGAGCAGCAACCAGTGACCTTGGATTTGGTCGCTCACGGGGCTCATACTGCAAACACCTTGAAGCTAGACGCACCAGTTCAGTCCCATCTTCATTCGAAAACTGGCCTTCCAAGCAAGAATCCATCAATGTTTGAATATTTCTGTCTCGTATCAAGTCAAGAGCCTGAAAATTTCCAGTAAGGTTCAGATCAGCAACTATATTAGGTACAAAACCTTCCCAGCAAATGTAGGCTTTCTGTTGATACAACATAGCCTTTTTATGCATCAAAATGTATGGAACTTAGACATGACAACATTCCTACATGGACCAAATAAGACTAAAGTAAACCCATCAAATTTAATTTAAAATGACAGACAATTACAAGGAAATAGAACCATACATGGCTAGGAGGGATATGTTTCCCACTCAACAGGTCAAGCAATAGGGTCCCAAAGCTATAGATCACACTCTCTGCGGTAACTCTACCTGCCAAAAATAAGCCAAGTACATGCAGCAAAACTTAAATCAATAAGAGAAGCAATCAGATTAGGATCTGTAAGGACTAGCTAGATGTGCTGTGCATTAAACAGAAATTGTTCAACATCGCTGAAATATATTGATTAATAAACCACCATACAATATCATTACCCAAGTCCCTCAAAGACCGCGTAAGGCGAGGTAAAGGGATTCAAAACTATGCAGCCTAACCCCTACGTTAAAACATAGAGAGATTGTTTTCGAAATGACATTTATCATCAATTGTGTTGGGAGTTGCATCGATCAACTGCTACACGATTTTATAAGAAAAAAATGCAGTCTAATGTGCCATTGCGTTTTATTCCATTATATTTTATTCCATCATATTGTAAAATGCAGGAACTTTTGGCAATAAAGGCTAGAAGCAGGTGAAAAGAAGGGGAAATTTCCAACGAATGATGCGTCAAATAAACTGGAAGGAGGTTTTTTAGAATTAAATAAAAAAAATTGGAAGAGCAGATTATGTTTCAAAGATGCCAGTCTTAAAGCAGTGGAGTAAAGCACAGTTCATAATATCGCCGTGTCATGTAGAAGACATGGCACAAAGGACATGCTTAAGGAGTAGGATTCAATCATGACTTTCAATGGGGATGGAGAATAAATGAGGCAGGGTAGTTCACCTCTTCGACTCTTTGCAAATGCAGCAGACAGGCAACAGACTCTTCCTTAGGTTAGCAATTCAGCACTATCAAGCTGAGGGATATTCACCCACTAAAAAAAATCAAGTAGGGGGATAAGTTGATGAGATTGGCTGGCTCTGCCGAACTTGGCAAGGTGAACAAAGAGTGGCATTGGAACACAGCTATTTAAGTATTTGGCAGGGATGTCATTGCAGATTTCTTTTGACATAAACATTAAACCAACTATGGCAAAGGCAAAACTTCAAGATATTTGGCATATGTAGAGCTTAAGGATGTTATTAGTGGAGTCCTTTTTGACAAATTAGAGTTAGACAGTTTTTTTTTTAGCGTAGGCTCTTCGCTACACCTCTTTAATAGCTATTTGGAATCTTTAGTTAGTTATAGGGTTTGATTTGTTGTCCTTGTAGTCCAACCAGACTCCCTTCCTTGAAGTTCTTACGGAGAGCACTGAACAGTTGGAAACCTTAAGCTAGTTGCTGGATCTGGTAAGAAGTTTGACTGACGCCGTAGCAGTATTACCCGAAACAAAATTGAAAAAAGGGTAAATGCATTACCAACCAAAATAAAGCAAGATGAAAGAAACCCATCTTCACAAAAACCACTCGCCAACCAATATGTAAAGCCAAGGAAATAGCTTAGACAATACTCAAGGACCACATCATACTTGTGGCTTGTCAGAGCTACATAAGGAGAATGATCTCCTTCCAAAGAAAGATTCTCCATGGTAAGAGACAATATAATGAAATAGATTAAGCCAACGCCCAGCAACTATCTCCGGCCCCAAGCAGAATTTAGCAGGACAGACAAAGAAAGATTTTATCTATATAAGTTATAACCATAAGAGGCTGTTTTAGTTTGAAATTTATGAACCTAAGAGGGGTTGCGTCTTGGTACACGTCAAGCCTTTTACTTGCTTCTTTGAAACTTGAAATTGGGAGTATCTACAAATCAGACCTGTTAACTATTTGTGATAGACTACAAGAGCATAGATTACATGCCACACTAGAAAACGAGATTTTTTTTATATGTAGGGAAGCTATACATAAGATGCACATAATCCGATACTATTTTTGGCTTTTTCTCTATTTGAAATGTTATGCTTACCCGTTCTTAAATATTCAGGTGGAGTAAAGGCCAAATTTGTACTGTAGCTCTTTCCATCTCTGCTATTTTTCATCAAGCCAAAGCAAGAAAGTCTAGGATTTCCTTCCTACAAAAAGAATTTAAATTTTAAAGTAAGCAAACTCAAACCAAAGATTGGTGTTTGCTAAACATCAACAAATGAAGAGAACGTAGGGAGTATTAAAGGAAAAAAAAAATGGAGAGAGCTCTAGATGCATTCTTTCATTTCTCTTTAAAACAAACACACTTTTTGTTCAAAAAGAACATCAACACTAATTTAATTATTTTCATGATACTCCTCTCAGAAATATATTGGATCAGCAAAAGACCGACTTCACTGTCTTCAACTTGGCATTAGTGATTTTCATTCCCCAAACAATCCTTAAATTTATATGTTCAAGAAAAATGTATCTTCCAGGAGATGTTCTCCTATCCATATTTTCACAGGGCCACATGGGTGTTATGCCTTCAAACACAAGGGAACTACTATGAGAGGAGAGAGGAACATAGAAACTTACATCATCAAATAAGACTCTATAAGCATTCAGATCATGGTAAAGAGCACGTCCCTTGCTGGTACAGTATTCCAAAGCCTGAGCAAGATACAATGCCACCCTCAACCGCATTGCCCATTTCATAGGCTGTTTTTCCCCTGTTTGGATTGCCGATTCAGTTCTTGGAAACATTAAAAACTCTACCATATAGACAATGAAGAGTATAAATCGGAATTTACAGAAAATATTCACTGATGAAAGAGTGTGATTCTTCCTCCATACAAACATTTATCTATCTTTTATACTTTATTAGGTCATGAAACATTAATCTCAAAATCCACAGGATACAAGTGGTTTCAAAGTTGAAGTCGCAATGAGATAGATGCTTTGCAAGCTTTGAAGAATGAACTCACAATGAAATAGATGTTTTGCAAGCGTCTCGTTAGGCATAAATTCTGCAACAAGAAGTCGCTCGTCGCCTTCACAACAACAACCAAGAAGATTTGCTAATTTTGGGCTCCGCAACAGACCAACAGTTTTTGCTTCTTCCTAAGTTATAAGCAATGAGAATGAAGACTTTAGAAGAAATATCTTTTTATTACATATACGAGTAATATAGGGCATCAATTAAAGCACACCATGGGATGACTCCCAAGGTATATACTACAAGGCAGCCCGGTGCACATTGGCGTCCCCGCAAGGCAAGGGTTCGGAGAAGGGTCCCACCACAAATGCGTATAGGGGGCAAACCTTCCCTTGTCTTTTTTGAACAAGAGGTTGCTCCCAGGACTTGACCCCGTGACCTATTGATCACAAAGCAACACCTTAACCAGTGCGCCAAGGCTCCCCTTCCCAAGTTATATACTACTATTTAGAAGAAATATACACAAGCCATGACTCTTCAATCTGTCTAACTACCATTTCTGATAACCGCAGATACTAGACATTTGATTCAGCAGAAAACTAAGAGTAAACAGGCTAGCCCACCAATAAGCAACATTTACTACAAGCACAGCAGATAGCATGACACTCAATGACACCAGGTAACATAACAGTTCATATCATCATAGTCCTAATGAGCAAAAGAATAAGAATTATGTTACCTGCCTGGAAGAGGAAACATCAGCGTAAGTATATTGTCAGACAGAAATAAGCCACATGCAACACCAGATACTAACTTCCGAAACAGACAAGTAAACATCACAGCACGACAAGTTCTAAGTACTAACCATAAAATCATAGTTTAGTCATTATTCAATTTGCAACAGCACTATATCCTGGCATAGTACAAATTGATGACGGGGCACATCCATTAAAATTTATGTAAGTGTGAGACCTAATTTTATACCTTTTTAAATACACATTGGAATAAAAGAGATATCATACGGGGAGTGCAGTTTTCATGTTTGCGTACAGTGAGCGACTGAGCGAAGGACTAGGTATCTAGGTCAAGTGGTCAACAATGGAGGGAGGGGTTATAATAAGGAAATTCACCCAGTTCGTACCAAAAATTGGCGTGCATCAGGCCAAGCAGACCTATTGAAACGCTTTACAGCAATCCTCCTTTGATTATCCAGCTTCCCTTTGTAAACGATGTTGGGTGCTTTCTCTCCATGCTCAGAAACTATATTCTCGACGGCAAACCCAGAAGTAGCCATCCGAAGTTGTTCAATGCTGAATTCCCGAAATGCTTGAACATCATCAACTTCACCCTTTTCTTCATTCTCTGAAAGAACATATAAAGCAAATAAGCCCTAAAAATTAAGATTCGGGGTTGAGTTTACGTACATGATAGAACCATAATTATCACACATATCATCACTAAATGCAGATAAAGAGAGTAAATTTCATTACCTTTCTTAGGTTCAACAACTGCATCATGCCCGGGATCCCAGCAACAAACCGACAATCTCGAGCAATACCCACCCATTACAGCGCTACAAGATCAAAATGCAACCTTTCACAGACTTCCTCCACAAATCAATCAACTATCACACTTACATACACACCAATTATCAACTCGACTCCCTATACAGAATAAAAAAAGCATGAACTCCAGTCACCACAATTTAATGACAATCTCACAACTTTAAGAGGTAAACACACTCAACCCTTCTGAAATTCAACAGCACCAACCTCCTGCAAATTAAATAAACATCACACGAATCAACAAAACCGCAGCAAATACCAACTGGGGTTTCATGTAAAACTTCACACAGAAGCTTGCAACTTCTTAAATGACACTTTCGATGGCATTAAATATGTCTGACTACCAAATTCAGACCATCATTTAATTTCACCCCAACTGAACAAAATGAAGTTCAAATTTCACACAAACAGATTGATTAAAGATCACAATTTTCACAAACTACATGATGATTACTCAAATACTCAGGTGGCAAACTGGCAATCATGAGTCAACACAAATTCCACCAAAAAGTTGAGTCATCAACAAGATAAAAATAAAAAAAGTTACTTCAAATTAGTCAATAAAGAACTCAAATTTTTATCATTTCAATTTGTTTTTCTTGAATATAGTAAGTACCCATTAACCCACAAAAGATTACAACTTTATTACAGCAAAGTGAAAAAAAAAAAAGCTGCTTTATTTAAAACATACCCACTTTAATTGCACCCAAAAAAACCCAGATATAGAGAATTACAGGTAGAATCAAAAAGTGGGTTTTTCCCCCTTTTTTCCCTGGGGAGTAAAGTTGAAGCTTTTCTGATTGAGCTATGAACAAGAAATGGAAATTTTCATGGGTTTTTTTTTTTTTTTTTGAAGGATAAATATTACTCCTTTTTTTTTTTTTGGAAGGAGTAATAAGGATTTTTCTAAGAAATCTCAAGTTTGGCTTACTCTTTTTTTCTGCTCATTTCTTTCGTAAAAAGTCCAACTCGTGCAATTTTTTCCACAATTTCGACCGACATATAAAGGTGTATAATAATAATTATATAATATAAATGGTCATTTGTTTGTTTATTTTATTTTTATTAGTGAGCCCAGCAATAAGTGCTGTGACCTAAAAATTAAAGAAAACTATAATTATATTGAGTAAAGTAATTATGATATTGCCTCAGAAAAAAAAAATGTAATTATGATATTTCTATAAAAATTATTGTAGTGAAGTTTATTTAATGCATAAATGCAAAAAGAAATTGTAGTAGACACATGATGGGACTTGTGTTCTGGAATGGGTTGGTGTTGGGATGTTGGGAGTCTTGGACTGGCTGCTTCGTCCGAGTTTGTCAACAATTTTTTATTTTTTAAGTTTGGAATTCGGAACCGCAGTTTATCAAGAACGTTTTAATAGATCTTCATCTTTCGAATATAGTAAGAATCAAATGTAATCGGTCAACCGAAAGTGACCAGTTGTACTCATGAGGGGTGGCTATGAAGCTACCTCTCTAACAAACTTTAAACTAAAAAAGAGTGATTAGATCATAACACTCCTCCATACGTTGGATCGAATCATATAACACATAGAGATCCAATAAGATCAATATGTACAAGCTCGAGCTTGAGACACCGTGAATAGAGAGAAATCATTTGTAAAACCAAGTCACTCCAATTAAACAAATTACAAACAAATTTGTTAATATGACATGACAACTTAAATTATTGGTTATACTTATTCATTTTTCGATAAATAAAAAGGCTAGGGGAAGATGTTATGCTCTTAGCACAAATAAAGTGGATCATGAAATCGATGGGACATTGTATATTAAGTTATTTACAGTGTCTTCTTACAATTTCATTTAGACATTTTACTTGTACAACAATTTAAAAAACCGTTGGAACTTTACATAATCGAATGTCGTTCGATCAAATGTATTGTCTATTAAAGTCTTGCATGTGACGGTAGTTCGAATTATACAATTTTTCTCAATATCGAAACTGTAGTATGATTAGGTATGATACAGCAAAATGTAAACGAAATGCTATACACTTTCTCTCAAATTATAATTTTTTGATTTGATTATGTTTTTTTAAGGAGATATATAGTGGACATAACCGTTTCTAGGATGAACAACCGTTTTAAGAATTACTCATTAGGAAGGAACACTTGTCTTAACTCAACATCGTCAACTATTGTCTAGCGGTTTTAGTAGATCTTTAAAGTGCATTTACAAAAAGGCAATGCCCGAAATATAACATGATACCACATCGGGCACGTACTTGATCATAGACGCAATCCGCATATTTTTTTATTTTATTTTTTGTTTTCTTGTAAAATTCAACCAACATGTTTTGATATGAAATAAGATGAAATATAATTTACAAACAAATCGTATTTTGAATGACCAAACGGCCCATAAATTTGAATATTGGTCTACATATCCCAACTAATATATAAACACAATTCAAATAAAGACAAACTCGATTCGACCCAACTAGATAAACGGGCATAATACACAAGAATACACAAGTCACGCCTCACAACCATCATTTGACTTTTTAGTAAATGAAACTTGTCAGGTCAACCATACCCCTACCCCCCAAATCCCTGATCCATTTCCAATTTTCAAACTCAGAAAAAAGTAAGGCCAGAATATCACAACTGACTCACTAAATACAATCTCAGTCGTCCAAACAAATCCCACTATCAGACACGTGGCAGAAGACGAATACCTCCGAACGCCTACAGTAAATTGCGTGCAGCTCATCCCACACAACCGCCCACCTTCATTTCACACCCCATAATCCACCTTCCTATTTCCACCGTTGATAGAATAAACACACTTTAAATCTACGCCCCCTAATTAATTCCCCACAATCGCGTCAGATACACACTACTCTACCCGCGTGAGCTACATCTTCTACACGGGCCGTCTGACCGAGCACCAGAAACATAAACAAGAAGATAAAAAAAAAATGCACACAGACTCCAAAATCCAATCAATTGGGGCAAAAAAAAAAAAAAAAAAAAAAATCATAAACCCTAGAAACGTTACCATATTCGTAATTTCCCCTAAATTGTAGAACTAATTTTAAAAAAGGACAATAAAACCCCTACCCATTCCAAACTCCTGTTTTTTTTTTTTCTTTTTTTTTTTTGTTCCCTTTCTCTCTCCTCTAACCAACTTAACCAAATCTCCCACGAAAAACACTCTCTCACTTTCAATACTTTCTTAACCTTCGGATCATATTACAATTTTTTATCCTTTTTTTTTTTTACCGTCTCCCCTTTTTTTAATTCGAGGTAAAAAAACAGGTACGCTCAAACCCTAGAAATTCCAATTTTGAATTCTGAATTGTGATTGTAATTGTAATATTGTTTTTGTTGTTTCTAATCGTAGATAAGGTAGAGTGAATTAGAAGTTTTATGTTGTGAATTATATGGAATGTGATTAGGGTTTGTGGGGAATTGAAATGATGAATTTGATTTGATTGGATTAAATTGATGTAGTATTGTTGTTATTGTGATTATACTAGGATAATTATGGTTGTGATTGGATGAGGAAAGGTGAAAATGGGGAAAGGTAGACCAAGAGCAGTGGAGAAAGGAGGGGGGATAGGAGGATCAGTGCTAGTTTCGTCGTCGTCGTCGAATAGTAATGATGGGTATATGAATATACCCCAAGCACCTGTGTATTACCCTAGTGAGGAGGAATTTAAGGATCCTTTGGAGTATATTTTTAAGATTAGGGAAGAGGCTGAGGCTTATGGGATTTGTAAGATCGTCCCACCTAAGACTTGGAAACCGCCTTTTGCGTTGGATTTGGATAAGTTTACTTTCCCAACCAAGACACAGGCCATTCATCAGTTGCAAGCGCGGCCTTCCTCGTGTGATTCAAAGACTTTCGAGCTAGAGTATAATAGGTTTTTGGAGGAGCATTGTGGGGGGAGGAAGTTGAGGAGGAAGGTTGTTTTTGAAGGGGAGGAGTTGGATTTGTGTAAGCTGTTTAATGCGGCTAAGAGGTTTGGTGGGTATGATAAGGTTGCCAAGGGGAAGAAGTGGGGGGATGTTTTTAAGTTTGTTAGGCCGGGGTGTAAGATCTCCGAGTGTGCAAAGCATGTTTTAGGGCAGTTGTACTTGGAGCATTTGTGTGATTACGAGGAGTATAATAATAAGCTGAATAATAATGGGAAGTCAAAGGGGTGTAAAAGAGGGGTACAGAGTGGTAGGAAAAGTGATCATAGGTTAGATTCTACTACCTCTAAGAAGAGGCGAAAGAATAACAGTGGGGAGGGTGTTAAAGTTTCTGCCCCACAGAAAGAAGAGGTGCATGATCAGATCTGTGAACAATGTGAAAGCGGTTTGCATGGTGAGGTTATGCTTTTATGTGATAGATGTAATAAGGGCTGGCATATCTATTGCCTCTCCCCACCTTTGGATGCCATCCCACCTGGCAATTGGTATTGTCTCGAATGCCTGAACTCTGACAAAGATAGTTTTGGGTTTGTCCCTGGAAAATGCTATTCTTTGGAATCTTTTAGGAAGATAGCTGAGCGGACGAAGAAAAAATGGTTTGGGTCTGCATCTTGTACTCGCATGCAGCTCGAGAAAAAGTTTTGGGAAATTGTAGAGGGCTCATTGGGTGAGGTGGAAGTCAAGTATGGTAGTGATTTAGATACGTCCGTTTATGGAAGTGGTTTTCCCCGCTTGAATGATCAACGGCCTGAATCAGTTAACACTGAAGTGTGGAATGAGTACTGCAACAGTCCTTGGAATCTCAATAACTTGCCGAAGCTGAAGGGTTCAATGCTTCGAGCTGTGCATCACAATATTGCTGGTGTTATGGTTCCCTGGCTGTATATTGGCATGCTGTTTTCTGCATTCTGCTGGCATTTTGAAGATCACTGCTTCTATTCGATGAACTATCACCACTGGTATGTGACTCCAGTCTTTTAATATGTAATAGTGTTTAAATTTTTTACATTTAATTTGATGTTAAATGGCATGAGGTGGCCGTTGTAGGATTAATGATATTCAATGTGTTATTCCGTAGCAACTAAGAAGTTATGCACTTTATTCAGTTGAAATCTTAAAAGTGTATTGAAGGGCAAAAATCTGTCCATTTCCCCTCTCCAAGAGGGATAAGTTTAAAGTTTGCATCTAGTTTCGATTAAGTGAAGGGCTCTTGTTTGTTTGGAATCTTAACTTTAGGTCATGAAATGTCAATCTTGTACTTCTTTATGTACTCTTAACTGACATCAGTGATATTCTTGTATCATTGTAATGCAATAGAGGCATAAAGTATGGAAAAATGTCTCATGTCTGTCACTAATTTACCGGGAATCTTAATACTCAGTTTAAGAACAATGAATGAAACAATAAGGAAAATTTCATAATAATTCGTCTTCTTTTTGTGCTATACTTGTTGGGATTTTTGGATTTGCAGCTAGGGTGGGAAGAACTGATATTTGGGTTGGTTTTATTGGCTCATTTTTGCTCAACTTTTTACCAATTAAATTAGTGGCTGCTGTGAATCTGATAAATTTTGTTTTGATTTACCTTCTGCTGGGTCTTGTGTGGAGGTTATGTTGCCGGATAGAGAAAATAAAGTGTCACAGAAGCCAACTTCTGCCTGAAAGGACTGAGAGATGATGTTAAATTTCCTGGAAATTTAGGATTTGAGTTTTGTGATGTATCCGGTGGTCTAGTGGAATGGTTTGACATTACTCTTTTGGTGTATTCTCACCCCTATTCCTTTCGTTGAATTTGGTTTTGACATTTGACTTCGGAGTTTGCTGTTACTATTGGGTTTATGATTTTACTGTGCTGTTTCTTTGCTAAATCTTTTCTCCTTTGTTCGACATCCCAAGTTCTCAATTATTAGAGTCATTAGGGTATTGACCTGGTTTCAGGGGGGAGCCTAAATGTTGGTACAGCGTTCCTGGCTGCGAGGCTCCGGCATTTGAGAAGGTTAGTTTATCATCTCTTTTTGTTTTTGGAGTATTTCTTGGCTTTATTTTGTTTAATTGATGACAGATACGATGTTTCTGCTCTTCATCTACCTTTTAACGTGAGAGGGTGCCAGTGTGTGACAGATTTTGCTATAGCAGACCGTTTTGCTGTCTGACTTCTTGTTTGTCGTAATAGGCAGATTGATCTCGGTTATTATGAAATATTACAAGTTTTGTCATTTTGTGCAAAGTATCAACTACTATCTTCACATTTGTGCAAAATGATTTAAGCTATTAATATGTGTGCAAAAAATGTGTGCGAAAATGTTATTCCGAATGTATTACTCACCACAATGGAATGTTATTTTATTTCATTTTATTTTCCTTTAATAGAATGCTTCACATCAGCTAATTTGAAGGAAAACATGACATAGCTTGTCAGGGAATAGTAATATAGGATTTCATGCTAAAAATGTTACTATAAAGCAAGTACTGATTCTGCACACCACTCTGTATTAGTAGGGCATATATTGAGTAAACTTTTCTTTTTCCTCCATATCCTCCATATGCTTCATTTTTCTCCCTTTCCCATAAAGCATTCGTGCAGCTTCTGAAGTAGCTAATAACTACAGCTATCTACTGTGGACAGGTTATGCGCAGCTGCCTGCCTGATCTTTTTGATTCTCAACCAGATTTACTCTTCCAGCTCGTCACTATGTTGAACCCCTCTGTCTTACAAGAAAGCGGTGTTCCAGTTTATAGCGTTCTCCAGGTGCGCTGTTACGAGTGGTGAACCTTAAACTTCTCTGTAATTCTCTATTAGTTCTGTAGTTTTGGGATAAGGTACTCGTATCTTGCTGTCAAGTGTGGGAATTCTGTGTTTAGTGTGTTTTAACATGCATTTGACTTCCCCTTCTGTGTCATTTACTCAGATAGCGCATACACTTTACGGTCCATTGTTAGTTGCAAGTCCACAGTAGCAAATTTTGACATTCCACATTCTTTTTTGGGCAGATCGATATGACAATTCATGTTATCTGGCTCCAAAGCATTTTGGGACTAAGACTTTGTTGTACGCAATTCTCTGCTAGATACAATGAAATTTACATTTCCAATAAACTAAACTAGTAGATGGGCAAGTTTAGCTTGAATGGAATTTCAGACTCTTTTCTGTTATAAAATGCTTCTTGTGGTGTTTTTGCTTGATTACTTTTATCATCCAGATTCTCATATTCCTTTGGTCTGTACCTTATGTTTCCTCACTGTTTCTTTTTCTTTGTCTCTGGAAGGAGCCAGGAAACTTTGTTATCACCTTTCCTAGATCTTATCATGGTGGTTTCAATTGTGGTAAGCAACTTAGAGATTTTTTTTTCATTTGGCCTTGGAGTATTCTATTTGAAAAACTTTTGTTTCATGTTGTAATGTTAAAAAACTTCTGTTCTCTGCTAATCTAGGTCTAAACTGTGCTGAGGCTGTGAATTTTGCCCCTGCTGATTGGTTGCCGTATGGAGGGTTTGGATCAGAGCTGTATCAGCGGTTTCATAAGCCTGCTGTTCTCTCTCATGAAGAGCTTCTATGTGTGGTAGCTAAGGTTCAGTTCTCTGATTGACTTCATAGACATGGATTCTGCTGCTTGGTCTAAATCACCTTCATGTATTTCTCAATGAACTTGGAGTAAATAGTTCTATTAAGAAATCATGTCCTGAATGTTAAGTCAGGGTGTTGTGATCTGGCAGTTGCCATGAAAATGCCTCATTTTACTTTTAAATAATGATGAACTTAATTTAATAGAACACTGCAAGTAATGACCCCCATATACAAAATGAGGGTGTGCATGAGGATGTCCATGCTTGTTATTTTGTCTGCCTTCTTTTCCTTTCTGCTTGTTATTTGATTGTTGGATATCATCTATGGGAACTATGGTTGACCACTCTGATGATATGTGCAGAGTGGTTGTGATGCCAAGGTTGCGCCTTTCATGATCAAAGAATTGCTGAGAGTATTTACTAAAGAGAAGATGTGGAGAGAACAGCTCTGGAGAAAGGGATTTGTCAAAACATTTGTTATGTCGCCTCGGAAGCAGCCTGATTATGTTGGTACTGTCGAGGTATCTATTTTAATTTGGACCACCCATCTGTATATAGTGTACAACTTGGTTGTTTTCTTAAATTTGTAAGCGGGGACGCATAACTTGGTTTTTGCTTTTGTAGGACCCCACTTGCATAATCTGCCAGCAGCATCTGTTTCTCTCGGCAGTTGTTTGTCGCTGCAGACCACTCACTTTTGTGTGCTTGGAGGTATGTGAGGATTACTATTTTGCACGGCAAGTGGGAAACTGAATGAGTCAACTTTTGCACATGGTGTAGTTATCTGAAGCTGTTATTTGTATCTTACATTTCAAGCATGTATTGCTCTGTGTCCATTTAACACTGTGGTGCTGTTGTATTGTGCTGTTAAAGGTCAAATACTTTTTGTTCCTGTCAAAAGTGGATGTATTCGTAGACAGGAAGTTTTCTTTTTGTGAATTTGTCTTGGTGAATGCACTTACAAGCTGCTGTGTTGAACTGCAGCATTGGGAGCGGCTCTGTGAATGTAATCCAAGGAGACGGCGTCTCTTGTACCGTCACTCTCTTGCTGATTTAAATGAGCTGCTTGTCATGACGGAGAATGTTATCTCTTGTTGTAGTGACAAACCACAATTGAGTAATCTGCCTGGGCAGATCTCGTGCTCCACTGACTCAGGCTCGCTATCAAAAAAGGTTTGTGTAGTTATTGTGGAATTTTGTTTTACTTTTTCTGAGGTTGGTGTCTGATGTTCTCTGTTCTCCCATGGGCTTGTAATAAATCTCAAGTTCTTAACTTCCCTCTTCTTTGACCTGTTGTAAACAATTTGATGGTAGATTGTGTATGTTTGGAATGAAGGACGATAGATACTTCTACATAAAAATTGTCCTAAACAATGGGTTAGTTTTCCGGCTTCTCTGACTCTGTTCTCTTTTTTTAGGTTAAGGGTAAACAAGTAACTCTGGCTCAACTTTCTGAAGAGTGGCTCCTGAGCTCATGTAAGATATTTCAGCTTCCCTATTCTTCGAATGCTTTTGCCAATGCGTTAAAGGCAGCACAACAGTTCCTCTGGGCTGGCCCAGAAATGGATCCGGTGAGTTTAATCAACACACTTGTTTATGTAGTGTTAAACCACATTTACGAGAGTTGAAGAGCAAACAAATTTAACAGTTGAAACTGAGTTACTGCTATAGCTGATAATCCACCCAAGCTATTATCAAATGGATTTTGCTGTTCTCTTTAGAGTGTAGGTTGTAGACTTAGCTGATGTGATTCATTGAAGATTAGCATGTCATGATATAACGTTTTCTTTGTTTGTATCAGTTCTATTTTGTATGATACTTTTCTTCTGTGAGGGCTTATTTTTGGGTCTCTTGATGGTGGTAATGGCCCTTGAAGCATAGTTTGTAAAGAATTTACCAAACACTAACACTAGACCTATGACTGGGTCAGCATGTTGGGCCTTCATGGTGAGGGAGAGAGAGTGCGAGGGGGTGGGGAGCTGGAGAGTGAGGACGAGTCGACTGTGCTTTTCCACTGCTTAATTCCTAAATATTGAAACATCAGTTGTTTTTAACTAATAATATAGTAAAGCATAGTGTTTGATGCCTGTTTCTATTATTCCTAACAAAGAATATTTTGTATTGCTTGGTCTAATTATAGGTGCGGGATATGGTGAAGAAAATAACTCATGCGAAGGATTGGGCCGAGGGCATAAGGAAGTGTCTTTCAGGCATTCAAAATTGGTTTAAGGATGGCTGTAGTGTTACAGAGAAAGTCCGCTTTGAAGAAGTCAACACTTTGCTGACATGTGTTCCATTGCCTTGTGATGAGCCAGGGCATGTTGATTTGAAGGTGCACAGTTCACACGCTAATAATATAATTTGTTTTCTTATTTTCTTTCCACCTTAACATTGCCGGCTTTGTACGTCTTGCCTGTGAGACCTTATGAGTGTTGAGTGTTTTTGCAGGACTATGCCGAAGCAGCAAGGTTGTTGATTCAGGAAATAAACAACGCTCTCGCAGAGTCTACCATCTCTGTAATTCTCTGCTCCTGGCTTCTTTTTCTGAATAATTTATTCCTTAATAATAAAAATGCAACTTCTTCCAGTCTTTTTCTTTATGGATTGATTTATGTTATTTTTGTCTCTGTTATTTAGATAAGTGAGTTGGAAGACTTGCATGGCCGTATTGCCAACTTTCCAATTTATATCCGAGAAAGTGAAAAGGTTGGGGAAAGGATTTCGTCTTTGAAGGTGATGTTTCTAGCCTTTTTTTTTTTTTTTTTTTTTTTTGAAATGGGAAGTATCTGGGCCTTGGTGTTTTGCTTTGAATTGAATTGTTCACTTTTCTTTCTCCCTTTTTTTCTTTAATTTGTTTTTTCACATTAGTTTCATATATCTTGGCTTTAATGGTGGCTTGTGCTCTGTTGTTCATACACTCTCCTATTGTTTTCCGTTCAAACATTTTAACCATCCTAATGGCACAAGCAACCGATTCTTGTCTCGGTTGACCCATTGAGGATTTTGGATCTGCAACATAGATTGGAAATTTGTGTAGGGTATATAGGTGAACTCCTTGATATCTGATCTTTCTCCCAAGCCATCCTGTACTTTATTAGGGAATGCATCTGAAATAGAAGGAACTAAGCTTCACTTTTGACTTCTGTACATATTAAGTAAAGTATTGCATGTAAGTCAACACTTACGATTTGTAGATAAGATGTTTCGTGATAGTATTTCATAGTGATTGTTCCCTTTGTGTTTGCCTACATCTTTTATATGGGTGACACTTCCTCAGTGTCTATTCAATACGGCTGTTTTACCTATCAAAAGAAAATTATCTTCTAGATAATATCGGAAATGTCTATATACGCTTTATAGTAGTATCTCTCTTAAAGTCCTTTTAGTGTGGTCAGACTATGTTTTAGAAAGATTGAGACTTTTAGATTGACTTTTCATGTATTTTTAGCACTGCTGTTTTTTGGTTTTATTTACTATGTTTTTTAATTTGAGACTAAATGTGAGTATGTTCAGGCTTGGCTTGATAATGCAAGCAAATGTGTTTCCGAAACACGTCCTGCTGCAGTTGATTTCGAAGTTCTTGAACATTTGAAATCAGAGGTTAGTAAGATTAGACACCTCTCCTTAATTCTTCTCTGCTTGAAGTTTCATTTGATTGTCTTTCTCATTTCTTTTCTCTTTTGTAGATGTTCGAGCTGCAAATAAACGTGCCAGAAAAAGAAAAGCTTTTGGAGCTGATTGAGCAAGGTGAACGTTGCCAGGCTCGCTGCAGTGACGTGCTAAAAGGTCCAATAACTTTGGAGGTGTGTTTCAATTTTTTTTTTTTTTTTGAAAATATTTTGTTATTATAATTTTCTTTTGGTTGCAGAAACCGTTTATAGATCGTAAAACTCAGCTATTTTACATCATTTCTCCTTTTGAATTTATTATTCGACAATAGCATTCTCAAATGGGTACACTAAAAAAGTGAGTGTATGTGCTTGCCTTTAGTTTAATGATTTGGTGCCTCTTATCCGTACACTTGCAGAAACTTGAGTTGCTTGCGGATGAGTTTGTTGCTCTTGTAGTCAACATTCCAGATTTAAAGTTACTATGTCAGTACCATGATGATACTGTTGCTTGGATTTCACGACTTAAGAACGCTTTACTGAATGTCCATGCGAGGGAGGATCAAGAAAGTGTTGTAGAGGAATTAACATGCATTCAGAAGGACGGCTTAAAACTGAGAGTTCAAGGTAGTTATTTTAACAGAGGAAGGCTGTCTTTTTTCTTTTTGGTTAACAATTGTTCTCTGTTTTCTGGACTTCTTTTTTAGTATAGTTAGAAATCTCCATGTGAATATGGCTATAACTTTTTGTTCTTATTCTTTAAAGTTGACGAGTTGTCCCTTGTTGACACTGAGCTGAAGAAAGCAAGCTGCAGAGAAATGGCATTAAGGGTAAGTGTGATAATTAAAGCTTGCAGCTATATGTAAAATTCTTAAGCTATTCTTGTCTGAGTCAGTCTTGTGTGAGACGGTCTCACAATAACGTGAGACCACCTTTTACGTTGTTAGTGACCGATATACTACTCTCAGTAATTGCTTTAATTTATGATTATAAACCTCCCATTTAGGATCAGTAAAGGAGTTACTATATAAATTAAGGTCAATTTTTTATTATGTGATCCATAAAAATTAAATGTAAACTAAAACGATTAGTAAAAGCAATACAATGATCACGAACAATGTTGGAACGGTCATTTTTTAACCAAATAAAGTGGTCTCACGATACATTTTTGTGAGAACCAGTCATATGAGACTTTGCCATTCTTGTATACAGCTTGCATAGTTAGCTCCTTTGTTACGAGTTCCTATTTGATTAAAGAAGTGTTCCTGTTGTTTGTGTCATTGAATTCTTGAATAAACTAAAGTAAGTTTTGCATATGATAGTTTTACCTATTGTTTACTTTGATCGGACTCACCTTAAACAAAAAGGTGACAGTCGAAGGTATAGGGTGAACTTTTTACTGTGCTAAACTAAGAGAGGCCCATTTACCTTAAAATTGAGGTGGCTTTATCTTGGGTATAAATGTTCTCTTTTAGGTGAGGGGTTTATGTAATTTGGCTCGAGCATTTACACTGATGAAATTGTCTCACTGCAGGTTCGGAGGACTAAAGTGACTCTGGAATTTGTCCAACTAGTGCTGTCCGAGGCTGCTGCGTATGATTCTCTCTATTTTTTTTTCTTTAGTAATGTTATTCATCTGTTCTTGTTTTTATCTCTATTGTTGTCAATATTTAGGGCTGATTGTAATGTGAATTGTAGACTAACCATTTTGCTTCTAATTTATCACTCATCCACCTTTATTAAAAACATCTCTCTCGTGACTCACCAAACACATCGTCACTGGTGAATCCAATGTTTTTTCACCTCTATTATCACATTTAAAACATCACCATCATTATTCAAATCCTCACATTTGCCTCGACCGCCATACCACAGCACCTCTAAACTTGACCCCATGCCTCATGGTAATGCCAAATCGTGACTCGGTTGGTTACTTGCAGTGCATAATAATTTTGATGTTGATGTTGGTGGAATGATGTCTGGGAACCATAAACATTGAATTGCATTGATCTGGACTCATGAAGAGATTTGGGGACGGGGTTTGGGTATCTGATCAGAGTGAAGTGTGTTTGCGAGGGTGAGATACTGTGCTGATGCTTTTGAAGAATTGAGGGGGTAACCAAAGGGTTTTGAGGGGAGTGACTGATAGTTAGCCAGCTAGGTGCGGGTCAGATCTGCGCTGTGATGGGTAAGGAAGCTGTCAGCAGGGCTGAGTGGGTGTGGTAGTTCGTGGTCTGATTTGGTTGGTTAGTTGGTGGATTGAGATGGGTGGTGTTTGTGGGGGAGAGATGATGGTTGGGAGTTGGAACCAGAATGGGAAAGAAAGAAAGTGGTTTGGGGCTGCGATAAAATAAATTCCTTTTTAGTCATTGTAGGAGCTTCCAAGTTAATTATGCTAATTGGTTGTTGATTTGCTGCTGATGATGTTGCGCCTGCTATTTTTTTTTTTGGGGTGTATCTGAGAAGAAATATGCCATCTTGATTTTGTCAGGTTACGGATTGAACGGGAAGGACTCTTTATTTCGCTTTCCGAATTGCTTGCAACAGCAGTTTCATGGGAAGAAAGCACTAAGCATATTCTAGAATCTGACTCTAGATTGGAGGACTATAGGAATGCTTTAAGGTACTAGAGTGATTTTTTTTTTCCTGCCAAGGTATCGAAGTGAATATCTATTATTAATGTAAATTTTTTATTCTTTTAGGACATCCGAAGATATGATGATTATCCTACCCTCTCTTCCTGCTGTCAAGGATGCTGTGTCAGCAGCTGAAGACTGGCTAGAGAGTTCAAAGTGCTTTCTACAGTTTTCTAGTTTAACCTCATCTGCTTCAACTTCTGTATTGGCATTTGATGACTTAAAGGTCAGTGTTTGTCCTGATTTAGGTTGCCCATGAGATTTATGCAGCCTCAGCTTATTGTTGGATAATTTTGGTGGCAGGAGCAAGTTTCTAAGTCAAAGCTCCTAAGAGTAGCATTCACCGAGAAAGTGTTGCTTCAAAATGTGCTGAGGAATTGTGAGGAGTGGAGATATTCTGCTAAATCTTCTTTAAAGAATGTAGAAGAACTTTTCAATAGGAAAGATATTTTCAGCCGGCAATGCTATGATGTAATTTCAGACATTGATAAGATACGATCTATGGTTGAAAGTGTTGCAGCTTCTGGCCTTTCTCTAGGGTTTGACTTTTTTGAGATTTCCATGCTACAAGATGCTGCTTCAACCTTACGCTGGTGCTCTAGAGTCCTCTTGTTCTGCTTAGAAATCCCTTCACTCGAGGTAGTCATCAGAATCTTGCTTACGCAGTTGTCTGCATTGTATTGGTATCATATTTTCAACTACTTCAAGTCTCTGTTGTACTCATGTAATCCTTCTTCCTGAGTGTTCCTCTTGCATTTACAAGCTACCCATCGATGTTTCACGCAGGAAGTTACTCACTTGATGGAAGAGAGGAAAGGCCTCCCAGCTGTATATGATGGATCTTTTCTCTATAACTTGCTGACTGATACAGTGTCGTGGCAGAAGAGGGCCTCAGAAGTTCTGTCAGTATCAAGTTGTAGAAGAGGCGTTAGAAGATCTCTTTTATCTGATGCTGAGAAAATTCTCGTGGAATCTCAGGTGATTCACTGGTGCTGCAGTCAATAGTTTATGTAACAAATTTTTGGCGAATCATTGTATATGGCTAGGCCTTTTGGGGTTTGGGCTTTGTAACTGTGTTAGAGCTCTGAACTCGATAAACTATAATTTTTTATGTGCAGGATATGTTGGTCTCTGTTCCAGCAATGGCTGGACATATCCAGCTTGCAATTGAAAAACACAAGTGAGTGTGGCTGATATATTTTTAGTGGTCTTTCTCATCATGTTTGGTTGTTTCCCACCACTTTTCCTTTTTTCGTATCCTTGTTAATTCTTGTCTGGAAACTAGAATATTACCAATCTATGTGCCATGAATTATCAAATTCTGAGCCATTGCTACTGTATTCCAAATTTCCACGCAGCAAATCCCAATATATGGACCTGCAGTAAGCCTTTTTGCTTTGTGCATGCTGTTGCTTCCCTGTTTTGCATGAACAGTAATCTAGCAGGAACTCATAAGTCAGCTGTTGATTTATGTCTATATTATTTCTTTCTAAGACCAAGTAGCCTTTGCGTTTCCGGAGTAGTTGTGCTCTTTTCTAAGAAACAAAACAAAATTTGCAGCTTAGAACTAGAAAATCCCTGTCAAGATTGTTGCGACAGGTCTTTTCTTTTTGTAAATGGAACTTGAAGTCCCTGAAAATTTATTTATGGTTTAAATGTCAGTTGGTCTGAGATTCTATCATATTAAAGAAGTCGACAACTCTTAGATTTTTTTTTTGTTTATGTTTTTGTTTTTATATCGGATATATCAGCTCTTTTGGGTTCTTCCTGATATTTGTCTTTGATTGCTGCATTTAGTATCTTACACTATTTCTTTTGGTCAAGCATTTTGTAAGTGTTCTGACTTTTCCTTTCTTCTCTCTGGATGTATGATGATTGGTTGACATTTTTGAGTGTAGGTCATGGCAACCAAAAGCACAAGCGTTCTTCAGTGCTGATTCTAATGAGCGATCTTGGTCAAAATTGCTCCAACTTAAGGTGAACTGTGCTTATGGTATCACACATTTCCCTAAGATATTTCATATACTCGTTTTTTACATCTGCCACTCGCTCACCATCTTCTCAGACAATTCAGTTATGGGTCTTATTAGCGAAAATTACATTAGGAGCTTTTAAGTTTTAACTTCTGTAGGAACTAGGAAGTAGATAGACTGAATGTAATATACTTTTGAAGGCCTTTTCTGTATTTGAGGAGCCATGTCTTAGTTAACTTCTTTGAGAATAATCATCACTTGTATTCACGCGTGACTATCTTAGTACTGTGGTTATATGGTGTAAGAAAGATGGCCATATTTAGGTTTGCTGTACTAGTGGTCTACGGTGTTTATTTGTGTAGGTTATATTTGAACAATTTTCTTATTGTTGCTCGAAAGATTTTTTGCTGTTTGACCTCCTTTGGTTCTACTTTTGAAATGCAAATTTCATGTTAAATATTTTTTTTTTAATATTCAGCCCATTTTTCTGTGTCACCAAAAAAAAGAAAAAAAAAAAGAATTGAATCCTTAATTGTTTAGTTTTTCTCTACTTTAGTGTGGGCATGCTTGTGGTCTGTGCTGGTTGGTTACATCTTTTACACATGTGTGCTCATATTTCTTCTTGATGCTAATTTCAGGAACTTGGGCAAGATGCATTTAACTGTCCTGAGTTAGACATGGTCATGTCTGAATTTGAAACTGTACAAAATTGGCAGCAACGAGGAGCAGAGATTTTTGGATCTTCGTCAGGCTCATTCTTGAGTTCGCTATTGAAGGTTCTTAGAGTTCCAACTGATTTTCCGCACCGGGGGGTGGGGGGTTGCTGGTAATTACTTCTATTCTAATTTGGTTTTTACTGCCTGTCCGTTCAGATCAAGCAGTCACTGTATAGATCTCTTTATATATACGAGAAGTCGAAATGTTGGAAGGTGAGCTATTTTTGTACGGGGTGCTCAAGTAACTCTGATGATCAAGAGTTCATCAGCTGCTCAACATGTAAGGACTGGTAAGATACTTCTTCTTACATATGCATATCTTCTCGACAGTTCTTTCTTGTGAATCGTGAAAGATTTCAGTTATTGTAAGCATCATCAAGAACAGTGTTAGTAGTGGTCAGAATGGTATTGTTTATATCTCAGATTGAACTGATTGGAGGAAATATTTCTTTTGATGTGTAGTTACCACCTTAGGTGCGTGGTGCCAAAATCAGCTGGCGCTAACGTTGCAGATGATTACATATGCCCCTATTGTGTATTAGTTGACAGTGGCTCCATTTGTCGAAGTAAAGACAGTCCTCTGGTGAGCATCTGCTTTCGTCTTTGTATAACACTAGTTTGATGGTTTTCAGTATTGGAATGACTTAGCTGTTGATGATGCAGAAATATAAAGGAAAGCGTCCAGAACTGGAGAGACTTGTTGAATTGTCTTCAGAAGCGAATAAGTTTACAGTGAGGTAGTTAACTGATCTACCTTTAATTGAATCTGGTGATAACGTAATAGTGCCCGTTTTCCATTCTATGCTAAAGGTTGATCTGTAAGCCTGCAACCATCCCGAGAGTTGTAAAATACGTTGGGACAAGTTTATCTCTTTTTAGAAAGGGTACCAAGGTAGGAATGGTGTTCTGTTCGTGAAGGACCTCGTCAAATCCTCAATCCTGCTTTAGTTTGAATAGTGTTTGAATAGAGACTAGGAGAAGCTCCGTGCCTCCACTCGGCTTTGAGGGAATTGAGAGTGAGTGAGGAGAACCACGTAGGATCTCAAATATGCCTTGATTTTGAAGATGGTAGGTAAAGGCATTAACAAGACTTCGTCTAACACTTTATTTTCTTTTAAGTCTAGTTTGACATGCAAAGATCACAGGTGCTTAAGATTTCCTCACTGTCTCTATTATGGGTCATTTGCACTGAGTCTTTCTATGTTTCACGTAGGGGTAAGGCTTCCTGTACATTCGACCCCCCCTTACGCCGCCTTATGGTGGGAGCTTTTAAGGGGCTGGGGCAATGATGTTGTTGTTGTCTCTATTCTCCTCCATCTCTTGTTCCTTGTTTACTCATTAGGCAGAGTTGTCTATTATGTTAGTTGGATGATCAGTTGCACTACACTGTCACCTGGGTTGTGTCTGCGAAGTTCTTATCTAATTGGATAATTGTGACTGTTTCTCCAGTCTTGAAGAAGAAGACGCATTGCTAGAGATTGTGGATCAAGCTCTTGCATGTAGAGGCTGCTTGTCAGAAGTGGTGGATTGTTCTTTATCTTTCTTTCACCAAGATGTCTCCGTCATTTCTAGGAAATTGACAATTGCTTTGAAGGTATATTTGCCTGCCTGACTATTCATAAGTTATCTTGTCTGATAGGCCACTCATAAGTTATCTTGTCAGTTATCAGTCTTTACTGGTAAATCCCATAGAGCAATTGGTTTTACTTACACTCTATTGTATGTAGGCTCTGGATGTGGCAGGTGTGTGTGATTCAATTGCAAGCCGCAAGTTTGACAAAGCATTAGCTAGAAATTCTTGGAGAATCAGAGCGACTAAATTGATCGATGGTCCACAGAAGCCTGTCATGCAACAGGTTCAGCGCCATTTGAAAGAGGTATAATTTGTTTGTGGAAATATTTCAGTTAATTCCTTCTCATCATATAGAAAGAAATAATCCAGTCACAGGTTTCAGTTTTGTACTCCGTATCAGTGAGATTTCCTGAGATTTATTTGTCTAACTTTTGAACTTTCAACATAATATAGCTCTTTTAAATTTCTATCGCAGGCTGTAGCAATCGATGTACCTTCTGATGATCACTTCAAACAGAAGCTTATAGAGGTGAAGGAAGCTGGTGTTCGGTGGGCAGAATTAGCCAAGAAGGTCTCCCCCATACTTCCCCTTAGATATCTCGTGTTCATTCTTTTTTCAAACTATGCATTCTTGGTTCACACTTCCACGCATGCAGGTTGGAGGTGATAATGGGGATAAAGAGTTGGACAAAGTATTTGAACTCATTAGCGAGGGTGAGAAGTTGCCAATTCACTTCGAGAAGGAGCTTAAGGTACTCAGTCGTTAGGTTTGTTTCTTGCGTGTGTTCTTTTTCAATAGTTTAAGTTCCAATAATTGACCTATTGAGTTCCTTTTTCAGCTGTTGCGAGATAGAAGTGAGCTTTACTGCATTTGTCGGAAGCCATATGATCAGCGGCCAATGATTGCTTGTGATCAATGTGATGAGTGGTACCATTTTGATTGCGTGAACTTGGTGTCTCCTCCAGAGATCTACATATGTCCTGCCTGTAAACCTCAGATGGAAGGGAAGTTGTGTCTGTCCCCATCGATTAACCGAGAGAGGTAAAACTTATTATCAGACATTATGCTTTTGTTCATCTTTCACTCATTTTTCCCTTTCCTCCGTTATTCTTCGTTTTTAGTCTTTCTCCCTCTCCTACCCCCATCTTCTCTCTTATCACATGCGGCCTGTGAGGTAGAAGTGCTTTTTAATTAGTAGTAGTCATACACTAATACTTAATCACCGATTCCCATATTGTTTCGCTTTTGTTAAATGACGTGCTGTGGAAGAGCGAGGGGGCCAGCACCCCCCTGTAATGTGTTTACCATGTACCTTAGTGTCTGGGTGTTCACTCGTTAGAGAATAGCCGAATGATGTTTCTAACTAGTGGGTTTCATTTTGCTCCGAATCTCAACAGATCCCAGACTGCAAAGGACAGTGAACCACAAACACCATCTCCTCGGCATGCTGAGTCACGATGGAGACCCAAGAGGGGAAAGCCGTGGAAGAAGAACAAGAAACCAGTGGCTGCCAACAGTAGTAGTACTCCATTGAAGTCCAGCTTATTTGATAGGTTAGTGTGGAAGAATAGGAAGTCATTTAGAAGAACGGCCAAGAAACGGGTCGAGTTTAGGAGTCTTTCCCCATTCTTTCTCTTACAACAATAGCGTAGGTATAGATAGGTCCGAATTATCAAATGTATTCCATTCATTCATTTTTTTTTAATCACCAGTAGTGCAGTAATTTGCACGCTGGTTATGCAATTAATAAAATGTAGTGTATTATTTGTTTTCCACCATGATTGTGTCCCTCTCAATCTCTGGCAAAATTTTGGCACGCCGTATATCTGAAGATACACACTTTTATTCCTGAGTTCGAACCAAAGTACAGACGAACAATTTTAGATTCGTTTGAAACTATAAGCACAATTTTTATTCATGAGATGAAATTTTTTGTTGGGCATCCCAAAACCGTAACATATTATCGATAGACCACAATCAGCAGCTCTTATACATTACTGGCTTGTTTGGATTGTGGGATAAGAGATGGGGATAAGAGGTGGGATAAGGAGAGGGATAGTCCCAATCCCTTGTTTGGGTAAATGTGGGATTAGAAGATGGGATAAGATCAGAGTGAGATTTGTTAATTAGTTGTAAAATGACAATATGATCCTCTATATTTAATGTTCTATTTCTCATTTTAGTAATGACAAATGTGTCAATTCAATTTGTTTTTATCCCTCCTAATACCTGCACCGCTTAGGTATTATTATTTTGGTGGGATAAGTTATCCCATAATTCTTATCCCATTACCTAATCCCCCTTGCCAAACATGAGAATATAGACTATTGAGATTATTTATCTTATCTCACCTTCTTATCCCACAAAACAAACAACCCCTACGGAGTATACTCTTTCATAAAGTTATTAATGTTTCGTACCTTGGAATAAAAAATAAAGTAAAATGCTAGAGCACATTATTCATTCCCCAAAACAAGTATTTGATGCTTTATGTAACATAAATCGTTTGAATTTGAATTCTATCTCAAGTACTCTTAACGAGGTAAAACAAGAATAATATTTAATTAGCTTAACTATTTGAGTTCATATCCGTTTCAAGAACATCCACTATTTTGGAAAATCTTACTCCATAGCTCCATAATACCATTCCGGTTATCAACCCGTTAACGATCAAATTTCTTAACCCACCCGATTTCGGGTTATAAATTGAAAATTCATTATTTCTCCTCATTAGCACTTCCCCATTATCCATTTCCATCAAAGGCATATACATGTAGGTATAATTACCCGTGAATATGACCCATTGCTTGGCCCATGAATCTCTTACGCCGTACTCTTTCATAACCCAAATTTGGCAAAAATTATTTCGTGGAAGATAAGAAACATCGTCTTCAAAGCAATAGCATAAACATAATGTAGATTCAAAAGTTGTCAATTCAATCCCATGTTTATGGACACTGTCGATTTCATGCGGCAATAGTACTTGTGAAAACTCCTCTTTCTCGAAATCGAAGGACCAAATCGAAACATCTACCTTGTCGTACCAATGAATAGAATCGTGCACAATTCGGGTATGTGGGTACATGCGTAGTTCGGATGGTGCAACTCCAACACTTCTCCATCCTTCATCAACTCCAATCGTATTTATCTCGGCCATGTACGTTCCTTTATCGTGCATAAAGACTCGTAGTAGCTTAAATCGAAGTGACAAATAGCTGAATCCCAACCCGAATTGTAAGTAAAAATTCCGAGGAGTTCCCTCGATGGTCACGATTTGATTTGTCATCAATTTTCTTACGTAAAAGTTACCATCACCACTGCTGCGGTAACAAATCAGCCCATTGCATACATTACCTAGTTATGTTTTCCTAGGGAAGTCAAGATCGGGCTTAATAATAATGTTTTGATCATCGCCATCGACTTTGAGATAACCCGACTCGAGAACATGTGACGTAATTTGAAGGTCGACTAATATGAAATTGGCAGGGTTATCGTCCAAAGAGCTCGAAACATTAGGACTGAAAAACAATAATGTGTGACGAAAACGTCGAAAATTCGTACCAAAGTAAGGATCCATTATTGTATTGTACCAAGCTTTGCAAACAAGCTTGAAGTTTAAGTATGTTTTGATGGGAAGTCTTGCCAAAATGTTGCGTAGAACGTCCTCCGGCATCGACCGGTTTACTTCAACGTCCTTCGTCTTCATTGCTGATCACAAATTAATATTCCTGAAGATTTATGGATCAAAAAAAAAAAAAATAGAGATCTAAGGTTTTTGTTAAGGTATAATTAATTAGGGGGAATATATCAAATAAAGTTGATGGTGGGCGTTGATATATAGATGGAAATGTTAGGGCTTTGTTGGCGGGCACAAATTATACCATGCTCCCGGGAGCACAAGAAGCATGGTGGTCCTCCTCACAATAGAGGAGTAGGGACCACACTTAAATAAATTAATTGAATGTTGGTGTCATGGCCCCGAACTCATATATTTCTGTTATCCTCTGACATCCCATTATCAGTTGGTGTCCTCAGAAGAAGGGTTAAGAGTTAGAAAATCCATACTCATCACCACTACCTTTGTGATGGATCAAGGTAAGATTCTGCAACATTTTTTCATCTTAGTAATTTGACATTAATACGTACAGTTATCGGTTTTGTCCGAATCTAATCTAATATATATATATAAAAGAGAGATTTTTAAAGAGTCGAGAGAGAGTCCAACAAAAGATAAATACTGAGAGAGTTTAAAAAATGAGAAATACCCACATTTTATTATTAACAAATCAAATGGACAATTATTAATAATCCACATAAAGAATCCTTATTTTCGTGAGACTCTTTAATAAATGTATCTTACACATTTAATTATTAACCATTCACACTATATTATAGAAACACGGTATGATTAATTATACAATTGGTTATGTGTATCAGAAACTTTTGAAACATATATCATTTTATTTGATTTAAAATGAATTTCAATTTGAGATCCATTTATACATTTTCTGATAAGCAATGCTTAATGATTACAATCAACTTTATCTACTTTATTTATTTAAAAAAAAAGGTGTTTTGAAGAGTATAGGTAAGAAATGTTGTTTGTACAATTTAAACATGAACAATCTAGACAACTTTGTATTTATTTATTTTTTTGAATTGATCAAGATTTTAAAATACATGTAAAAAATATCACAACAATTGCTATGAATTATTTTTATTGAAATGATAGCATAATTGGTTGTAAACATAAAAATCATTAAAAATTATATAATATTTGAACCATGCAACGCAGTCCAACAAAAAGAGAAACACTGAGAGAGTTTAAAATATGAGAAATACCTACATTTTATTATTAACAACTCACACGGATAATAATTAATAATGCACATGTACAATCCTTTTTTTCGTGAGACTCTTTCATAATTGTTTGTAATAGATTTGAGACATAATCCCTCATATAATTGGTTGGGTGTATCAGAAAATTTAAAAATATATATCATGAGATTTGTTTCGAAATGTATCTCAAATTGACATCCATTTACACATGTTTCCGATATAAAAAGAGAGATTTTTGAAGAGTATAGAGGGAGTCCATTTGAGAAATACTCAAAAAGTTTAGTGTATGGTGAAAGAGCAATAGAGAGTCCATCGTTTGAGAATTTAGTGTATGTTGAAAGAGCAATAGAGAGAATACATCATTTGAGAAATACTTAAAGAGTTCAGTAGGTGGTAAAAGAGCAAAAAATGAGAGGATAAATTTAATTATTAACAATTCACACAAAGAATTTTTGAAGAATATAGAGATTTTAGTGTACGGTGAAAGAACAAAAAATATTATTAACAATTCACACAGAGATTCTCATTTTCGTTAAACTTTTACATAGAGCTATATTACGGAAACACAGTTTTTATCAAAAGAAGAGTTTTTTTTTAAGAGTATACAATAAATGTTGTTGTATAATTTAAAAATGGACAGTGTAGACAAATTTGTATATATATTTTTTTTTTTGTGAATTGATCAAATTTTAAAAATACATGTAAGCGACATCACAACAATTGGTATGAATTATTTTAACTGAAATGATAGCATAGTTGGTTATAATGATAAAAATCATTAAAAATAATATAATATTTGAACCGTGCAACGCACGGGCATAAAACTAGTCTATATATATAAAAGAGGCATTTTTCAAGAGCATACAATCATTCTGTAAGTCTAAAAAATAACAACAAAATTGCATTTGTCCATAGAATTTTCTCATAATTTTGGGAAAAGATAATGTATAGATAATCTTGAAATTATTTAAAATGTTTTGTTTAGCATTGATATTGAAAACATATCCTATCTTTTACATTTGCACTTTTCTTATAATTTTTAGTTACGAAAAGATAAATACATAAGGATATAATCATGATATGATAATTAGAGAGAACTACTGCAAATTACTAAGATTTCCCTATGGGGGGAAGTCCTTCACCGTCACATTGCATCCCACTCATAGTAAAGTTCATTTTATTAATAATTTTATAATATAAGGTGTTAGATTGAAATATAATAAAAAAAGAAAGCTAAACTGAAACAAATGCTCATTTCATGAGTTAAATAGTGCCTTTTCACCTCTCCCATAGTCACATGCCCATTAGTCAGTCTCACGTCGTTATTTATATTTGTTCTTTAGCATTTTTTGTTTCTTTCATTATACTGCGTATATTTTTTCGTCCAATATTAACCCTTGCCTTTTTTTTTGTAGGAATTAATAAAAGAACATTGACATACTCTCGGCAAAGAAAGTAAAGGTAGGCTTCATTCTATAAAGTTACAAGTGTAGTAATGAACTAATATACATACTACCTTCAATTTTTGAGTTGGTAATTTTTAGTTTGAACTTTGAATATGTACGAGAAATAATGAAACATATGCTACATGTCCTTAATTTAATTAAGAAAACTAAGGTATTATGTTTTTGTTGTGAATGCGTTCATTTGAAAATCAGTATGACCACGTTGAATTGTCCCTAACTAATGAGTAAGGAATAGCGTCAGATATAGATGGCGTGCAATGTTTATAAGAATTACAAGGGACAATATGCTTGATTTTATATTTTTGATCGATTGACAACAAAAATTATAAAAATTACCGTTGGATTCGTTGTGAAATATACTTTTACAAGAGTATAATTTCATAATTTTACACTTATATTTTGAGAGAAATCGAAGGCCAAAAAAGTGTCTCGAAATGTGAGAAAGACTTATATTTTAAGAAGGAGTGAGTAATTTCGTTTAAGTGTCTCTTTAAAGTTGAAACTAAAGAGATCCAAGTCTGAAGGAAAATGTCTATAATCAACCAGCCTTTACCTAGATAATCGATATTTCTCAATTACTTTCCATGTCTTTCCGCATTAACTTGATTATAGTTATGCTTCTGGTTTTATTTCCGTATGAGATTTAATCTTCTTTGTTGTTTTTGTTTGTCTCACTGATCAATTGAAAGACATGCCACGACCAAAATTATCAAGGCAATAATGATAGAAGTTTAGCCTATTAATTCACGATCGTACACAAAGGAGGGGGGAGAAAATAATTTTAGCCAAAAGGCTAAAAAGTTGTATTTCCTACGAGTTTTTTTGATAGATGATAACACCGTACCATACCTATTAACCTATGTTATGTCTGCTTTGTGGAGTAACTTTACGCCCTGAACTAATCTTCATAACATGAATTGCAATTTGGAAGGTAATTACAGAGTAGATATTTGGTAATGTTTTTATTTAACACAACCCACGTCTACGGCTAACTAGCTATATTTGATCATTTACTTTTTTCCTCAACAGTGTTTTTATTTTGTAATTATGTTTTGGTTTCAATTCTTAAACTGTATGTGTTTAAAGCGAATCACAAGCAGTAGTGGATGATAGAAGTCATGATTAAATGCGGTTCTTAATTGTTTTAAGATCATTTACTACCTCCATAAAAAAATAAATACTTTATGTAAAGATAAAGTAATATGCCGTCAGTAATTGAGTGAGATGATGAGACATCTTAACTAACAAACATTTAATTAGTTGATATAATTTAACATTTTTGGTTGAACTGCAATTAAAAGTAAAATTTGGTCTTACCACACCTGATACGGAGTATAATCATTTTGTCCAACCACACATAACATGACCTTTTTTTGTTGGAGTACACCATTGTCCATATACCAACTTCCACCTTTATTTCCACCCCATACCCACCCAATGGTACCTCTTACATCTGTAACCGGAGTGGCTATGGGAGACAATAAAATTAAGAATAATATTACACCTTTTATTAAAAAACAATAAAATATTTATTACGTACGTCGTACGATATAAGATTTAACCGTGCAACGCACGGGTTTAAAACTAGTGTAAAATATAATGCAACAACAAGAACTAATTTAGAGAATATATAATTCATTTAATATATTTTTCTACCCACATATGGTAGACGAACGTATATACAAACCACATTTAGCCACCATGGCCACCAAAGAAAACTACATGGCCCCATTTTCCACCACGTGGGTAATCATAAACAGAATAATGCTTTTTGTTGTTGACATATTCTTCTGTGTTTTCAGCAAAGATGAAGTGGAAGCTTTCATTGACAGTAGAAAAGTGAGTGGCGAATGAATCTGTGTACATGTCACCAATTGGAAATTCACCGTTCCCCATTGGCGGCAAACGCAAGGATTGATCAGGTGGGCTGTATGTTTCCCCTCCACATGCAACATATGTTCCGACGATTTTTAGATCCGTGAAAACCGTCTCGGGCCAAAACCCGATTGGGATGTGATCATCTCTGACCCGAAGCCACCAATTTCCGGTTTCTGGATCCTATTTCATGATCAAATAATGATTATTCTATTTTTTGACGTGTTTCATGATCAAATAATGATCAAATAATACAGTATTTCTTAGAAAAACAAATATCTTCTCTATTAGTTTGATGATTCCGACCACCTTATATTGCACTTGTGTCGTGTACGAGTATGCGTGATGAAACTTATAAAACAATGTACTTACTTGTAATTCTTTTTATGTTTGGTTGATCTATCTAATCTTATACTATATATTAAAAGTTGTGTTAGAGGCAACGACCACATTCACCGCCTTCAGTTAGGCCATCTGTCATGCCACGTGGCATGTCTCTTTTAACTTTCACTTAAAAAATTCATTTAAAATGTCTTTTATGGTAAAGAGTATAGTTGGACATTTCATTCATGTTTATTATATATAAGTAACGTTTTCCGTACCAAAAAATTCACAATTTTTTTTATTATAATAAATCAATATTTACTGTTATAAAATACTCCAAAATATCAAAATAATTTAAAGTTTATTATAAAAACAAGTTTTTCTAATATGGTGTTTTATAAATATCAAGTATGTCTTTGGTGATGCTTATACAGAGTTACACCATGATCCTGGGAGCACAATGAGTATGGTGTTCCTCGCAATTGAGTAGTGAGGACTACACTTAAAATGATTTTTCAATTTATTTCATGAATCCTACCTCTTTATTGTGAGTAGTCGTATCATGCCCCTTGTGCTCCCGGGAGGCGGGAGCATGGTATAATTTGCTTTCTTTAAAAACCACCCTTTCCCTTTTAGTGGCAAAAAAATATTTGTTTATATTGATTTTTTTTTTCTAAGAGAATCATTTCTATTATCGACAATATATGTATTGATTATATGACTTTCCATGTAGAGCTTGTTAAGATAAAAATTATGCAAAAAAAAAGAAAAATTATGCAAAATTGTACTTACTCGATAAACAACAAAGTTATTATATTCCGGGGCACCTGGCTTAGAAGTTTCCGAAAAGGGTGCATCAGGTGCTATTTGGGAGCTGATTAGTACAAATGCAGGGCAATTTGTATTATAGCAGTGCATATCACCAGCCTACAATTTACATTTACGTGTGATGATAAATGCCAAAAAAAAATGATAAAATCTACAACTATGATACTCGTGACAGTGTAACGTAACTACGTAAGATGATGTATATACACTTGGTGTATGTGAATCTTATCATACACACCACCAGTAATATTAGATTGTTGGAACACCTAGCATCTAAGCAAATAGCATAAGATTAATCAATGCATCGACGACCCTTCCCATCGAACCACCAGCACCTCCAACCCAAGAACACTACCGCCCATCCCCTTGCCTTCCTCAACACTTCTCTCTTTCCCTTTATCCGCAGGGGACATTCGGGGTTGGATCGCCTGCCGAGGATTCCGGCGTATTGGTGATAAGGTGTGGGTCCTCGGCGGTGGTTTTGCGTTGGCGTGGAGGTTTGGTGGTGGGCCAGGGAGCAAATGGTTGGGGTGAGGGGAGAGACTCAAGGGAGGGAGACTGATTTTTTAAGATAATTATTTCTAAATTTCATGAAGCTATTAACTACGTAATCCAATAACATTTATTGCAGTTAATTGAAAATTTCTGTTTATAAAAAGTAGGTCGAAACGAAATACTTGTTTGAGTATGAGTTTGTTTGGCCAAACTCTCTTCAGCAAGCTAAGTATGGTTAATATACACTAAGAAACATGAAAACTTACTGTTGTATGTAAGAACATACGGGTTAAATTGTCCTTGTACATTGTTGGATTAACCTGTTTGAGACAAAACAGTTACAAATACTCCTTTACCAAGGGAAAAGTATATCAAAATTTTTATATAAACAAACTAAATCATATAGTACTATAGTAGATATGATAATTATTGTGGTAAAACTTGTTGTAGTGTTATCTTTATGTAATAGATAACTCACCATCCAACCCACTTGGAGGCTGTCTCTACCGTTCTCTATTATAATTTCCCCTGAGCTATATTGATTGGCTTGAACCTGTGGATTCCATACAGAGATATTTGCAGCAACTCCATAATGGTTCGGTGCACTAGAGCCGGAGTTTGTTTGAGCAATTGCAAACTACACAAGAAAATAATTGAAAGTCGAAATCGATAACTGGATGGCTAAAATAATTCTACTTAGACGAAGAACATTTGGTAAAACTAATTGAAATACTCCCACTAGCAAAAAAGAGTAACTTAAATAGTTGCATCATAAAATTTAGGTAGGTATAAATTAACGGCATGATTTAATTGATCCATACTCTTTTGTGTTTTTGTGTTTGCCAAGTCATAGAACCGTGCGGGTTTATAAACTTGTAGACACAAAAGAGTGTGAATAGTTAATTCATGTTGTGACGTTATTAATACCTTAAAATTTTAGCAAAAATAAGATTCGTGTCTAAGGCACGTTTACAAAGTTCATCACTTATTCACTTACATAAGTTCCAGGATCAGAATGAGCAGGACTAGTATTCAGTCTGGAATTGGCGCGTTTTCTAGAAAACATGTGGGCCCGAGAACGATCTTCTTTACTCAATCTCCTAATTGGTACTGTTCCTTGAGGACATCCACCATCTTCCAATTCGTAAACTTTCGATGCCTTCATCGAAGTATCAGTTGTTGTTGTTGTTGTCCAACTAGGACTGAATTTTGGTCTCATCTGCAATAAAAGTTTACTCGGTATATTGCACAAATAATATAGAAGTCTAACCGAAATTTGCATGCGTATCATCTTTATTAGCTCAAAGCGTATAATGACGTCACGTCACAGACTCACGGTGTCATCATGGTGACATCAAATCTAGCACGGAGTATGTGATTTAATGACAATGAGACTACAATAGTGAGCAATGAAGGAAGGTGATACACATATATTTGGTGTCAATTGTTTGCGGTATCGGAAAAGCCAACCGTAAACCCGGCCTTTTCCGTTGACTGCGTGGTAGCATATTCCGACAAGGTAAGTTTTGTTGGTACTTGGGGTAGTTGAGGAAAGGTGCTCCTAGAGATGGTGAAGGGGCGAAAGTTGGGTAATAGAGTTTAAGGTGGTAGAAGGAAGTGTTGGGAATTTATGTGTGAGCGGTTCTTCTACATCGGGAAATTAAAGTGGGTGGAACATGTTTATAAATTAGTGGGTTACTCGTCCTATTGCCAATTGGTTTTAAGATGAAACCTCACTTGACTTATGGACATGGACCGGTACTCTTCCTTGGCGGCTCTCCCCAGCAGTGGTATCGGAACCCATGGTTCGACCTGGGTTTGGGCATGGTTGTACTAAGGAATGGGCCATAAGCTCTCGCTGGGCCCATTGGTGGTACGGAAGGCGCTATGGAATATGGATTGGAACTTACGGTACACAGGTACGCATAAGGACTCTTGGAAAAAGAATGGATTTTCGAATGCGGATTCTTATGGAATGGGTGCGAGTGTGGTTAAAGACCCTTTGGGATACGATACGGTTATATGCGACACCGAGCGGAACATGTGGCGACGCACACACATGGCTCGATGGCATGGTGTATCGGTTAAGGGCGGTGTCAAGGTCCAATAGTGCGCTGGTTTGGCTTGCCCGATATTTGTTTCAAGGGGGAGAGGGTGAGCTCACACATAAGGGGGAGATTGTTGGGAATTTATGTGTGACCTGCTGTCCCACATCAGGAAATTGAAGTGGGGGGGAACATGTTTATAAGGGAGTGAGTTACTCCTACTATTGCCTATTGGTTTTGGGATGAAATCTCATTGGACTTATGGATATAGGCGACACTCCTTTTGGCAGCTTTCCCCAACAGTAAGCAGGAAAAGCTGCAACAATGGCATCAAGCAAAAGACATGGGATGAAAGAGAAGGAAGAAGCAGGGTACTTGAGGAAGAAGATGATGTTTTTTTTGTCCTCTACTACCCCTATTGGATGATTAGTCCAGTAGCTACTATTGGGCAAGAATTGTCCGTGGAAAATACTCTTATCTTACAAACTTACACTATGTTGTGTCAATGTGTCTTAAAAATTTAATTACTGTATAAAATTGACGGTGGACCACACTTGCTCACACTTCTTAGAACTTTTGAGATGGTCTTTAATTTTGAAACTCATTTTATTCTCATCAAATTTGACTTAAGACACCCAATAGAGATCAGATGGTCTAATATCCCACATAACTCGACTTAAAATGAAATAAATGGTGATATGTGTACATTATTATATGCTACGTACAAGCATTTTGGAATTCTATAAACTACTCCCTTTACTCATCCGAATACATAAAATTGGTCACTAACGCTTTTCCAGGGCTTGTGGGCCGAGTGCGAAAAATATACGGTAGGGAGGAAAGCCGGGAAATGACGGTGAATGGTCGTCGAAATAGCCAGAACTCGTGGTATGGTGGTCGGAATTGGTGGAGGAAGATAAGAGATTAAGAGGGTCAAAGGAGCATATAATTAAATTTTAACAATGTTAGAGTGAGCTCCACGTGTGAGTGTCCCACATTGAAAAAAGATGAGAGAGTTGATATGTTTATAAATCAAGGAGTTACTCCACCTATTGCCAATTGGTTTTAAGATGGAACCTCCTTGGACTTATGACGTGGACTCTCTCTCCTCTATGCGGGTGCGGCCCAGCATCGTCACATGTGCAATACTGATACGATAATTAGATTCTTCTTAGCCCAAGCAAAGCGAGTATTATTTTCTTTTTTCATGATTATATATTTATATTGTCACATGCATTACCAATTCCACATGAGATGTGATGAAATTATTGCAAATTTGTAAATGGATTTTGCTATCCTTGGGCTAAGTACATGGTATAAGTATAAGTATATTTATTAATGCTTTGATTCGTGTAAATTAAAGAATTGATTAATAATAGAAGGCATAAAAATTTACCTCGGGATGAAAATTGCGATTTTGCAGTCGAGGATGTTTGAACGCCGGTTGCTCATAAAAATCAATGCAGTCATATATGTCTCCATACTGTGTCTACTCGATAAAGCGACAACACAAAATGTTATCATATACTCATGCTTAGTTTAAGGAGGCGCGAGGCGCACCGAGGCGCTGGGGGGCCGTTGCGATGAGGCGCAAGGCGCAAGGCGAAGGCGCACGCCTCACGCACACGAGGCGCACTCATTTAGCAAATAAAATTATATTTTACGAAACCATATTTTGAAAAAAAAAACCTTTTTTTTGGTATTTAAAGAGGGACAATGGGTGAATAAGTATAAACAAGGGATTAAGGGGCAAAGGGAAGCGTATAAATAAGGTTACAAGAGAAAGAAATTGAAAATTGCACACTTGTGCGCCTCGCGTGCGCCTCAGTGCGCCTCAAGGCCTGCGCCTCAGTGCGCCTCGGTGCGCCTCGGTGCGCCTCATGCACACCAGTGCGCCTCAAGCTTCTGAGGCGATTGCAGCTGCGCCTCAGTGCGCCTCAGGCGCGCTTTTTTAAACTAAGTACTCATGTATGAAATATAACAAAATAAATCTAAATCTCATCAAAAGTTGTACTTGCATCTACTGAAATAACTTTTTCGGCCATGAATTCAAGATAGTGAGATCATAGACGATAAATACATACACATACATCAAATTCTAAAGTAGAACTCACTTTGATGGTTTTCACATTTTGCATTTCAGAGTTTTTTCCGCTAGTTGTTTTCAGGAAAACGCCTATAACAACAAGTAAACAGCAGAGTATATTAGCTAATAAACCCATTTGTTGGACAAAGGGTCTCGTATGAGTCATGAGTGTATGACACAATTTTTATTACAAGGGACTTTGAAGGTTGAACTAGGCCATATTATGTACGATGACTTTAAATAAAGGTTTTTTGGGATTAATTGTACCATAATTAAAATTAGTATAGAGACATTTATTGCCACTGATTTCGTTCCTTGAATAATGGTGATAACTTTCTATGTCTTGTTGATTTGTTTCCTCATCAATCTCCAAAGATTTTTACCTTCAATAAAAAAAGAATCTGCAAGGATTTCTATCCATTGTTTCAATTTATTGCTATGTGTGTATTCAATTATAATTTTATTGTATTAATTAATGCTCTTAGAAAAAAGAAGTTCGATTCAAACTATTTTGGTTTAGCACTTTTGGATGTTTTTACGCTTTCCCGTAGATTTAGATCTTGTATTTTTAATCATGTTCGTCGTAGTGGTAATAAGGCGGCTCATGAAACGGCACATTTAGGCCCTTTTGAGTACTTGGCTAGTGTGTGGGTCGATAATTATCCGTCATCTGTATTTAATATTGCAGATGCGTATTTTGTAGCTGCAACAACGTAATACAATTTTTGTGTCTTGACCCTAAAAAAAAATTATTATAAGAGGGTCAAGATTGGCTTATTATTTAGAAAACCACGTGTCTGGAGTCGTTCTGGGTTTGAATCCCCATATCCTTACCCTCACGGCCCCTCAGACCGCAGCTTTAAAAATGCTCCTATGAACCAAAAAAATAATACTCCCTCCATTTCTTTTGGTTATTTACGGCGCCGGGAAATGGGGCCCTAAACCCTTTTTCGGCCACTTTAGAGCACCACACCCCCTAAGGGGTTGATCCAACCCCTTCAAACACCCACTCACTTTAGGGTTTCTTTTGGTCTCGCCGGTGGGAAGGTTGTTCGCAGGAGGTGGGAAGGTGGTTCGCTGGAGGTGGGCGCTAGGTTGGGTGGGGTTTCGGTGGTGATGCAAGTGGTTATGGGCTTTAACGCTCAAATAACATTCTCTCTTTCTTCCTGCCGGCCACCTCTCTCATTCCCCTCCTCCTTCACACATCACCTTCCCAACCTATAGCACCACCCAATAACTCCGGTACACCACCAGAAATTGTTAAGCAGTCGCCCACAATCTCAAATTCGACAGATAATACATATTTGATTCTCAATGAAATTAAAATTGATGGGGGTTTAACCACCTTTGAACCTCTCATCTATGAAATCAAAACCATGTAAATCTGATGGGAAGGCGATTTGGGTTATTGGGGATGCATATGAGGGGTATTTCTGGTGATGAAAATGATGAATTTGATGGTGGACAATTGGTGGTGATTGTGCCCCCATATAGGTGATTGTCGTCCTCGCCGACCATATGTAGTGTGGAGGTTTTCGAATGATATATGGGACACATCAAATGGTATATACCATTTTTAAATGGTATGTGATAATTGTGGAATGTATTTGTTGTGGCCGATCATGGTGGTGACACGGGGGTGAAGGGAGATCGGCCACCATTATTTTTGGGTTTATATTAGATTAAAAATAGTATATTGTCTAGGTTAAATTGTATACGCAAATTGTGAAACAGTATATAGCAACGATTTAATTGAGTATGGAGTATGACATGATTAGAAAGATTATATTGATTTTGGGTTGATGTGTTTTGGTTGGTCTGAGGGTTGTTGATTTGTTTTGTTATTTGAGATTGGGGGTTAATTTTGGGGGCTGGTGAAGAATAATTCGGAAGCTCGCCGGCTTTTTGCGGTGGTCTCGAAGGCAGGTGATGTCTGAAGGTGTTTTCCGGTGGCCTTCGGTTGTCAATGAAAAGGAGTGGGGGCATTGGTGGTGGTAAAAATAAGGAGGGTGGATCACTGTTTCTGGGAAGTGAGGGAGGAAAGAAAACATAGGTGGGAAAATGCATGCTACATGTTGATGGTGATAACACATGGAAAGCTAGATGAGGGGCTCAGATTGACCAAAAACTGTGATTAGAATAGCTATTTAGTCACAGTGATTGACTTAGAAACTCTGATCAAGTTAAATCGTAAAAGAACATCTGACCATGGGGAGACCCATGACAAACTAGAGCACATCTATAAATTTAGCATATACTTCTTCTTCCCCCCTTTAAACACCTCATACCCAAAACGCACCCTTATTGAGAAGAGTGTAAACACTAATCGGTTAAGCAAAGTTCCAAAAAAATTACATGAAATTTTTCCTAAGATTCTTATCTAACTCATCAAATAATTTTTTTGGAACTTTAATTAACCGATTTGCGTGTACACCCTCATCAATACTGGGTTATTTTGGATATGGAGTGTTTAATTAAAGGGGGACGAAGGGAGTATAGAAAAACCAAGCAAAGACTCACTGTAAAGTTCTTGCACAAAAAGTCATTAAGCCTAGAAATATATTCTTAGTTGAATATCCTTGGGACCATTCATTCAGGAAACCTCCAGAAGATACCCAATTCAGAAGTCATAGCCAAATCACAACACCAAAGTATACTGTACATTCTTCATACGTTATGTCCACAAGCACAACGCAATAACAACAATCACAACTAACCAGAGAGTAGGGGCGGGGGATGTAACAATCTATCCATTCGAAAAGGTAAAGTATTAGTCAACCATGATAATCTAACTCTTAGTCTCTTACCGTGTAAGACTAACTCTTACCATGATTACTGAACTAAATAACTCTAATTGCGCGACTCTAGTGAACAAATACTTAACTCTAGGTAGCGTTTGGAAACACGAAATTCATTTTATTTTCTATAATTCAATTCTAAATATTCAATTCCTAGATTTCAATTCCAATTCCAATTCCAATTCCCATGAATTGTTTGGGGACCTCTTGGAATTGAAATCCCCACCCATGTTTGGAGACTCTTGGAATTGAAATTGGATTTCGAAAATTTAAAATCCGTAAACAATTTACATGTGCCGAAATGAGGTTCGATAGCATTTTTCATAGAAAATGAGCTTCAATACATATGTTTCATATCAACAAAATAAAATAAAAAACGAACAAATAAGATCTCTTCCGACTTGCTTAACTTTAGATGACACTACTCATTGAGACACATTAGTTCCCAATCTAACTACTCATCTTTCGGAAGCGTCTTCAACATCTCAAAGTCATGGACCGGACCATCCATGAACCGTTTCGCGGCTATCATGATTTGATGTCGACCAATTCCCAGAACCTTACTCACAACCTCGCGCACTTCCCTCAGGGTGGGCTTTTAAATTTCTTTTTGCTTATTCTGGACATAGTCTTTGAAACATTCCGCAAAGCTACTCATAGCATCAGCCAAATGGTCCATTTTTTGCTTCTTATTCTTTGACGAAGAAGACTCACCTTTAGTTGAACTCCCTCCCTCACTTTGCAGCTCTCCACCCATATGCTTTCGCGGCTTCCTCATGCGCTTCAGCACCATCTCCAATATCTTGGTCAGGCCAACCACAACAGTAACATATCAGACTTGTATGCCAGAATTTCATAACAAGCCAGAGAACAGTCCAGACCAGACCAGAGATCAGTACTGATCGGTCTACAAACAAGTCTACAGCTCAGTACTGATCAGTCTCCAGATAAATTGATCTAACTCAATTCAGCAGTACCCCTAATCTACAAATTCATCTCTACTTGGTCAAATTCGCATTTTCACGAATCTTCAGATTTAAGCCAAACTATTTAAACAACATATTTTCAGACTTACATACACATCCACTCTTTAGAAGAATTGGAACAGTTGACAACTTGTTTCCGAGTACCACTGATCACTACTGCGAACCTCAGTTGAACATACAAAGTTGCAACAAGTAGACAGATTTTTCGAACTTACGGTAGAGGACAGAAAGCTGAACACCAAATAATTATGCCTCTGAAATTACAAAGCTAAACATAATCATCCAGCATTAGAATATAGTACACCCATTTCGACAGTCAAGGATGATAGAACGCAAAAGTTAAAATGAAATGCTTTGAAGTAATGTGTCCACTGTCAACCTTTTTGTTTCACAGGCCAGAAAAAATCACATTGACAATTCAGCAGTGACAATTAACACAAAATGAAAAAACTGAAAATTACTTACATTGACATAAATCTTCATCATCGTCTTCTCTAGTACGCTTCCTCGACACAAGGGCCATGAGTGATACAAATAACAATTTGTAAATATGGTTGAATGATAAAACAAAGTTACTAGCTGACTACACCACCATTATCATGTATCGGGATCATATTCTAACAACATTTCATATCAATCGAACATATTCTTCACAAAAACATCATTCAATAACAACAGTCAACAGGCATACATCAAGCACATAACTACTACTTTACAGTACACAAAAACAGTTGAAAACGATCATATCATGCCAAATTAGTCATCATCCATTCAAAAGCAGTAACACCTGAATTTAGTAAAAATGCTTAGCTTGGACGGACAAAACAAAATGCTTAGCTTAGTAAAATCCATCCATAAAGGGCGACAACATTATGATTTTCGCAATCGTATGTGTTGTGGTTGCCCTACTACTGCTCATCGGCTGCCTTGTTTACGCCTATTGGGGAAAACCGCGGCCATCCCCACCAGCGAATCACAATTAGTCCAAATGTGATATACGTAATTGATGAACATATAGTGATTATAATTGATAAAATAATCGTGGGCGGCGGAAGGTGCGAGCTGAAGGTGGTTCAGTGGCAGTGGCAGTGGCGGATCTAGAAAATATATTTCCCGGTGTCCTAATATAATTTTTCGGTGTCCCGGAGATGGCCATACAGAAGACGAGAGAGAGAGTAAAATTAAAGGAGGTGGGAAATTTATCTTGATTGAATTGGTTTGGACGTAATGTTGATCAAATAAGAAAAGAAAAGAATGTCCATATGGCATATCCTAACAAAGAGTTTCAACCAGATTCAATGTAATACTATGTATGTTCATCTAAATTAAGCCAATGTATATTCATCAAGTTCAATTTAAAGTTCCAAGTTTAATTTTATGTGTGATCATTATCAATGTTTTACAACTTTTTATTTATTTATAATTTTGCTAAGTTATGCAACCTAAACTTACATGTTCATCAGTTCACAAATTCCGTGAGTATCCTGTTGGAGTTAATCTCCAAACTAGAGGTTTTTTGGAGTGAAGGTCGAGTTACGGGTGAAGGAAAGCAAGAGAACAGAGACTTCGTGGCGGACCGCGCGTGTCTCTCGGCGGACCGCGGCCGTATGTCGGCTTATTCTACGCGTTTGCTTCCTACCCTAATTCGTGCTTTTGGCAAATTCCTTTACTATATAAACTAGCTCGTCCCTGCCCTAATAGACAAGAGACATAACATATATTCCCACAAAAAGTCCCTAAGGTCGGTACAAAGATTGAGCATAGCTTAGGCATTTGGGATCGGTTATATCAACCGAATTTCTTCAGTGCAGAGGAGGTTCGGTGTTGTGTAACCTAGAGGGCGACCGCCATGAGAAGCTTGCACAGTGGCTCGGCGAAATCGTCTTTTAAGTACAGAGATACTTAGTTGTCTCGTCACAACAATTTCGTTACTTCGATTCAATAGATAAGTCAGATTAATTCCATTATTTACAACATATCCTAGGTCAGATTGCTGTGTCGATTCATTAGAGTGGGACTTGTGGGAGACGCAAAGGGAAAAAACTAACGAAAAATCCTCGAGACACGCATGAATCAACCAACACAACCAATAACTTTTTTGGTTATTTGTTATGTAGTTAAAATTTCAGTTTCATCTTAACCGTTTATATAACACCCAAAATATCTTATTAATATTTTTATGGTACACTTGACCACACTAAATCAAATCCATACTTTAATTGTAATTTGTAATTATGTATGCGGTTTGATTGTAACAAAAAGAAATACCTGGAGAATGTACAATTTAGGCCTTGCTGGTATGCAAGGAATGGTTAGAGGGAACAAATTCATAGGTAAATAATTAGTAGGGGATTAATTAGGGGGTAAAAACTCCTCGATTTCCAAATTTGGTATACTAGCTTAATGATTACTTGGGTAATGTTTATCGAGGTTTAGTTAGGGGGTAATCAATGGAGAAAATAAGAAAAAAGGAGAAGAAGGAGAGGAGAAAGAAAAAGAAACATACCAAAGGAAGAAGATGAAGATGCGTAGAGGAGAGGAAAACGAATGTTTGGGGCTGAAATCTTTTACTCTAGTCAAAATGAGCCTAAATTATTACTCCTTAGGCCCTGCCTGAATTGGGAGGAATGGGCCGGAATAATTAGGGGAGGTCGAGATATACGCAATCTTAGCTTGTTTGGACCGTTACATAAGAAACTTTGTTATGTGCCCACAAGTTCATACAACGTTACAACTGATACATACAAGTAGTTATAAATTACCTCTAGCTAGGTCTAATTTCGGTTGACTATAAATGTGATAATTGGTAGAATTGAGTAATTTATTTACTCCATTGATTCCAAGAACAAGGAAGATTTCAAATGTTTTTTAGTTTATTGGACGAAATGTATATATTCACGATTAATGTGAATGTGCCCAACTACGATAATTGGGTGGCCGTATTATTTACCATACGACTAGACTAATGTGAATGTTGGGTATGTTGTTATGAAGCCGTGTCTCCGATTATGAAACAAGAGCAACTGTACATGGCTAAGCCAACACCTACACTGATCAAACGTCGCAGAGGCGTTCCACGTGGCAGTGGCAGAAGCCGTCCTCGTAGAAGTGGCAGAGGCCGTCCACGTGGCTCCGGAAAGTTGCCTCAAGTCGGAGGTAACATCCTTGATCAACTTCAGCCTTATTCAGTAATGCTAGTTTTTTCATGCTCTGGTATGAGACTGTGACTGTAAAATAGTGTTGGCTTGCTGATGGCTGCGATTTTACTGATCACTGTAAATGTTGTCAGTGTCAGCTGAAGTTGCATCTAACAAAGCCAAGTCTGAGAACAAAAACCCGGCAAAACGAGGGCCAGGAAGGCCACCTGGCACCGGGAAATGGCAGGTGCTGAAAGGTGTTATTCTTGAGGTGCTCTGTTCTTTACTGCAGAACCACCACATTTATGGGAGCAAGGACATAGTCAAAATGAGGTGCTCTGTTCTTTACTTTTACAGTTTTACTTAATCAAAATTCAACAAAGATCCAATCTTTTCAACCCTCTTGTTGATTTTTGACGAAACCCAGAAAAACCCACTTAATACTTTTTGCTATGAAAGTATTTGCAGGGTGGATTTTATCATAATTAGGGTTTGGAGAATTGTGTACAAAAAAATGGGTATGTATTCTTCTTATCAATTTTATGGCCATATTTGAGATTTCTGTAATATTATGAAATTAGTCCAATTTGTTGTAGGTTTGTCGATTGCTTATATAGGTGTAAACTTTAGCATATGGTAGTAATTTTAATCATTGATACTCCCGTCATTCTTTTCATTTGTTCGCGTTTGGTACCAATTGAATATAAGAGCGGAATTCAAACCAAACATTAGCAATTAAAGGGGACGACAGTAGTAAATTACAGAAAAACCCTTGATGTTTAGTTGTCTGCAGCTTTGATTGATAATTTGTGGGCTATGACTATGAGCTCTCTTTCTTGTTTTTGCATTGCACAAAAAGTCCTCATTTTTTTTTTGTATTGCTCCGAGGTACTAGTATGGATATGGCAAATGCTGTGCTTTATCGTAGTTACAAGCTTTGTTGAGTCTATTAGACACCAAACAAATGTACTTGATCTTACATATGCAAGGTTACATTTGAAAACTTCTATATCAGCATGACTTTATATCTTGTATTGGTTACACTTCTCTTGCTCTGTATGTTTGTGCTAAATTGTTTGTGAAGCTTTTGAATTGGCTCATGCCATTTATTTCTACCAGTTCTGTTACTACACGCTTTATCTTACATTTGCATTTTTAAAGTTTTGCAGATTAATTGGTTTCCTATATGGTTCTTTTTTTCATCCAGCTGAAGCAAATGTGGCTTCCTAAGTGACGGAAGTTCTTTTCATCGAACATTTAGATGTGAGAAACTGCTTTTCTTGTGTTGTATGATCTATTGAACCAGAGTTGATGTTGCCTAAACAAGCTGTTCAACCGAAGCTAATGTCTACGGATAATGTCCTGCAGAATGGCAATGAGCAGATCCCTAATCTGGACGTGTTACTTGTTTGTTCCTATCACCACTATATCAGTGTAATCAATGGTAAAGAGCTCACTGTCCTTTCATTTTCTTGCTGGTGTTGGGGGCGTCTCGTTGTTGCAGCACATATTTACTTTAGAACTGTCAGGAAGATTTGATTTCTTCATCTTTGTCAAACCTCCCAGATGAAGTACTTGATGCAAGCGGAGGAGGCTGAGATGCTTCTCAAGAAAGAAGTGATGCATCAGGATCTGTTTGTAGAACAGTCGTAAACTCTGGAGTCCACTCCATCTGTCTGCAACCCGATGAAGGTCGAAGCTTGTCCAACAGGTCACATTGTGAAAATGATTTTCCTCACAGTACTGGCTTATGTGGCCTGAAGTCCGACACTGCTCTCCTGCAGATCATATACAGTAAGTATGGGGACATAACTAAAGGGAGTAACGCAAAATCTGAAACTTTCAAGAAAGGTTGCTTGCTGGCCATCTGCAGGGCTGTGCAGAAGCTCCAGGATACCAGTATTGATGACATAAATTCTGATGATATTTCGGAGTTGTACTCCTTGATAAAGGACGCTGAGAGTTTCAATTTTGATGTCAAGTGGCTTCATCAGCGCCTTGTCGAGGTTGAGGAGGTCATGAGATCAAGAGATGAGCTCAAGCGACTGGAAGAAGCTCAGAAAACGAGTTTTTTGCAAGGAGAAATTCTGCAGAAATGCATACAGAAGAACAATCTGGAAGTGGCTAAACTTAAACATGAGATTGAAATGCTAAAAGAGGACCAGGCCGTACAAAAGTCGCGACTTGAAGAGGTAGAAGCCCTGACAGAAGACATCAGAACCTCATGCCGGAGCGCCCCTACATATCTAATGGATTGGCTACTGTAAACTGACTCTTATATACCTGTACTCTAATGCATCATCTTTCCGAAGCTGAAGCACTCGGTATAATATGTTATTTTGAGGGGTAATTTGTGATACACTATCTAGTAAAACGTATATTTTGCGAAACACTCTTATTTTTTTTTTTTTTTGTCACACTCCCTTATATATAACGTATTCTTTTCGAAACTAACTACCTTATATAACGTATTCTTTGTAAAACGAGGGTTTATAAGGTTTTTGAGTTCAAGCGTCTGGAAGAAGCTCAGGAAACGAGTTTTTTTTTTTTTTTTTTTTTTTTTTTTTTTTTTTTTTTTTTAAGGAGAAAATCTAGAGAAGCACTTGGAAGCAGTAGACAGTCTGGTTGTTAGCCGTTTAGTACTTTAGTTTAGTAGCTTAGATTTTTCTGTCAAAATGTATTTTGCACTTCATTATGGAGCAAAGTGTAACGCGTACATCACCTAGCTTCAATCTCCCTTTCATCCTTGTTTAACAAACTTCTTCGGGTAAATTGACGAAACTTTCAAGAAAGGCGCAAGTTTGCTCATTTGAGGCCCCTAAATAGCTAATATAGCATTACAAGCGCGACTATATTCTCTCAATAATATTGACTAATAACATACCTAAAAGTACATTAACCACTTATTGACTTTAGTATCGTTCTGACAACCTTATATCAAATATAAATCTAGTACCGAAACCACAATCTTGGTTATAATCAAAACGGCGGCATAAACTGAAACTCCGAAAACTAAGTTCAAATCTCTTCCGACAATCAAATAGACAAATACCCCATCCCTTAACCCATGAGGTACTGAACACTAATTTTCAAGTGGTGACCAAACAAGAAGTACCACTTGAAAACTCACGTTTGACTGGAATTGATGAAATTACCAAAAATATGAGCCAAATTTAAAGTAGACTCAACCTCAAGAGTACAGAAGTAGGACTAGTATTTTTCAGCATTAAATGAGTTTCTTTCACTAAAATGGTAAGAGAGAGAAGATCAAAGTTAGGTCACTCTGTTCTTTACTTATTAATTCAATTTTTCATCATAATCTGATTAAATCTGAATTTGGTAATTTCTGTGTTTTCTTCTGTTAAAGTCATAAAACTTGAAAAAAAAAAGTCTCACAAAAAGTTACTATTTACCCATTTCTTTTCCCATTTTATTTTGCAAAAAAAAAAAAAAAGCTCAAATCTTTCTCTATTTAAATAATTGAATTTTCTTTTGCCTTTTTTCTTTCTCTCTCTTCTCTTTGAACTCACTTTCTCACTCTCTCCTCCCTCTCAAACTACTCCTACTAACTATTTTTTCCCCATTTCTAATTAATTCAAATCTAGGGTTTTCCCCCTTTTTTTTTTTTTTACACAGCAATTTGTGTTTAATTTTTCTTATTGTTTGAGTAACTTTTAGCTAAGGAATTGAGTTTTGGCGTTCTGGGGTTTTCTTGGGAAATCTGCTGCTGTGTAGTAAACAACACACTTTGGGAGTCATAAAGATTCAATCTTCGAGATCTGGGGTTTCTGGATTTCCATCAAAATCCAAGAAAAGCTCTAATCTTTAGAGATTATTGAGTGTTTGAGCATCTGGGTAAGTTGAAACTGCTGATTTCAGGAAGAAATTAAGGTACTTTTTGCGTATTGGAGGTTTAATTGTGTAGTGGGGTTTCATTTTTCTCTCATGAAACCCTAATTAAACCCTAATTTGAGCATTTTTCTGCTGTTTGAACATCTAAATTAGTATAAAGTTGTGATCTTTGTGTATAATTTAGAAAGTTGTAGTAGTTTTTGTGATTAATTTGAGTGAAGTAAATGTATGGATGGGAGAGAAGGTATGGCATTGCAAGGTTCAGCACCTTATTATTTACATCATAGAACAATTTCCGGCGCCGTGGTCGGGGCTAGTGGTGGTTCTAGTGGACAGCAACAAGGGCATGGTGGTCAGTTGAGTGTTCCACCACCTGGTTATAGACCAGCAAACCCTAATCATTCCGTCGTTAGGCCGGCATTTAATGTCGAAGGAGGGCCGGTGTCACAGCCGAATAATGGTCCTCCTCAGGGTTTTACTATCACAGTGTCTTCTACTGGTGGTTCTATGAGTGAACCCCTCAAGAAGAAGAGGGGTAGGCCCAGGAAGTATGGGCCTGATGGACCTGGGTCGGGTTCCGGTTCTGGTACTGTCTCGTTGGGGCTCACACCTTGCTCCTCAAATTCACTTACTCCAGCTGAGAGGAAAAAGAGAGGAAGACCTCCTGGGTCTGGGAGGAAACAGAGGTTGGCCTCTGTTGGTAAGCTCAATTATTTGATCTATAATTCTAAAGCTTTGGTTTTTTCGCTGCGTTTTCGTGTTAAATAATGTCCTTTGATTGAAATGCTTTGACAATGTGTGTTATGTGATGGATTTGTGTATGTCAGTTGTTCTGGTGGTAGGCTGATTGGGCTTCATTGGTATGCTTTGATTGTAGAGTTGGTTACGTTTGAAGCTTTTCGTAAACTGAATTGTGCTACCTTTAATGTGTGCTGATTTACCCCTGTGGCAGATTGTGTGTTATCATTTAGTATGGTATTGTGTACTCAGTTATAAAGATGATCTTGATCTTTGGAGTCACTTCTTTTTAAGAAAGGAATGTATCGAGAAAGGATAACCAATTGAAATGGTGCTTGATGCCCAGAGTTTGAGCTTAATAACTGCATTCTACTGTCTAGCGCTCTTGCACCGTGGTGACATTGTTGATTGATGTGAACTGTATACTTATGCACCATGATAATCGTGGATGGCTAGATAGTGAATTACTTAGAGTGTTAAGCTGAGTTTGGATTTCGTTGCATTGTCTTTCAGAGCTAATTGCGAAATCTTACCCATCCTTATGTTTGGTTGTTCAACTTTCCATCTACGCCATTTACATCATTAGAAGCCCCTTTTACATGATTTAGATTAGGCAGGAAGTCATGGTATCATTGTTTCCTCTGTTTTTTAAAATAATATCGGTAATTTGGTTTAGTACGTGGATTAATTTGTGCTTACAATCAAATTGTTTGGTTACTCTTACCAGGTGAATGGATGAACAACTCTGCAGGCGTTGCATTTATGCCCCACGTTATTCATGTTCAACCTGGAGAGGTATGGCAACAAGCTAAAGGCTACTTTGAACACCTGCTAGACAGTATGTGCTGCTTATAATGAAGCTAAATAACTGAGATACTTTTAGATAAGTGAAGTTCAACTTTTCACTTGATGAAGAGAGTCTAGGCCTAAGAAACGACATTACTCTCTTCGTTGCTCAAGGTAGAGTATTCTGTAGGCATCTAGTGTTTAGGAATTAGCTACAAGGAATCTGTGTCAAAGATGCTTCTCTCAGCGCATAGGTCATGGGAAACTCTCTGACTTTGATCACTAATGTTGGGCCTTGATGCTTGACTATTGTTAGCTGCAAAACAGCATATCCAGTTGTTCCCTTGTCAAGAAATCCTAATACTGCTACATATCTCTTATTAGTAGCTTTTTTTCTTTCTTCTTCAAAGCCAATTTTCTTGGGAGAATGGAATGTAAGGTGGATGACTAGAGCTAATTAATAGGTCCATAACATATAAAAGGATGTTGATTGGTTTAATAAGCACTTTAGCCATTTTCTTCGCCTTTCTTGTTCCAAAATATACCTTTGTTGATTCTGTATAAACTTGGAGAATAAATTTGACTCCAAGCATTCATTGATGTTGACATACTCTAGATTGTCCTTGTGATTTTCAGGACATTGCTGGAAAAATACTCTCATTTGCACAACAGAGGCCAAGGGCTCTATGCATTATGTCAGGCAGTGGTGGCGTTTCGGCTGTCACATTACGCCAGCCTGCATCATCGGTTGGGACTGTTACATTTGAGGTATACCATCTTAATGTTTATCAATAATCTTTGAATGATTGCTAGCCAACTTTGAGATGCAATAAATTCCACGTAATGTTGCTACATAAGCCAAGGAGACTTATGCAACGTTTTTTTTTTTTTTTTTCCTCTTATGATTGTAGTCTTATGGTCATCTCTGTTATGAAGTTTACAACTCTTTCTAAGAACTAATATGACATTCACTCTCTCTCTTTTCTGGTGGTTTTGTACCTAGTTCGATGAATAATGTGGAGGACTATGATTTAGCTTCATTTCCAGAATTGTCCTGACTCCTGAGAGTCTAGAGCTTTAGATGCATGTGTTACTTGACTTAACGACATGCTTTTCATGCTCAACAGGAGTGTTAACTTCTTATATTTGTCACCGTATATGAGGGTTGACCTTAGAATGAAACGCTGGAGGTAGTTAGACATATTGGAAACGTAGCAAACCTCAGTCGCTGAATTGCAATAAAATTTGATAAGAGCATTTCTATGTGATTGTTGCCTTGTCATATACGTGTGCGATAGGTTTTGAGAGTAATAGCCTCAAAAGTCATGGACAGTTTGTGCTGTATGTGTTTGACTAGATTCTTGAAACAATCCTGTGGTGACCTGTACTTTAGGACTTTAGAGACATTATTTTGCTAGTTACTGAAGTTAAATTATTTGTTAGGGTGTTTTCGTATGACTTGGAAGCTGTCTCTGACCATTGAGATATTCTATTGTGTGATTTAGGCTTTATGTGAGATAATCACCAACCCCTAAACTAAGCCTGTAGTCTGTGTTGATGTGATTTGAGTTTCTGTAGTGACTATTTGCTCTGGTTGGTTAAAAATTTACCGTAATAAGCATGTGAGAACTTTAAATCTGTTATCTAGAGAGGTTGAAGTTGAGCCATCTGTATTGACCTTTGTAGGGCCGTTTCGAGATATTGTGCCTATCTGGTTCGTATTTAATTGCCGAAACTGGTGGATCCCGAAATCGCACTGGTGGGGTTAATGTTTCCCTCTCTAGCCCTGATGGCCATGTGATTGGAGGTGCAGTTGGAGGAAGGCTGGTCGCTTCAAGACCGGTTCAGGTATCATATGGATTTACAATTTGATTAAGTTTCTATTTTCTGTATCACGTCGTCTCGGTCTTTCTTGGTACTCTCTAATTTTCATCTGCAAATTATATGTGTTAGTAACCATTGTACGTGGTATAGCTATAGTAAGAAAAGAGTGTAATCGGTGTGCAATAGCTGACCGAAGAACAAATAGACAGTGTCTTTGCTGATTATGACGTCTAAACAGATTCAGAAACAGATCCCCTCAGCAGGCTCTTACTTAGGTCAGGAAATACCGCGGTTTTGTTTCCAATACTAGGAGAAACAAACCGGCAACTGACAGACAAACAGGTTGTCGGGGTACTTTGTTCTATATTATCACGCACCAAATCATAACATTACGGATTGGCAGAGTTCCAAAAACATAATAATGGCGTCCTTGTATTTGTAGCTCGTAAGAGAAGTATATCTGCCACGAATATACTCTTGTGCGCTTCCCTACACCTTTATATTGTTAGCATCTAAAGAGTGGTGCTGCATGTTGAGTTCAAACAGATGAAAGATATCTTTGCTTGGAGTGCGTGACTCTAGCTCAGTAGTATCCTCTGTTTTTGTTAGAATAACATTAGAGTTTAGCCCTTGGCTTGCAACGGCTTTATTTCTTACGGCATTCTTAAGTTGGGGTATTTCCCAACTCATGTCCTAAATCATTGGTTAATTTTTATACAACTACAAATCTGATGAGGTAAGACATAAGTTTCTTGAGAATCATATTTTCATGGTCCTATTGTTTCCATTTCCTTGTGAAGTTTGGTGTCATTGGTAATTTACAAATTTGGCTTATCTGACATACTCTTATGATAGTCTGCCGTGTTTTCATGGGGCCTGATTGTGCACACTAAGTAACAGGGGATTCTTTGCTGGTCATGAAAGCTTGATATAATTGAAACTCAGTTTTAGATAAAGTGAGAATGTCTAAATGGAGGTGTCTCGACTATCAGTGTTAAGCTTGCAATATGGCCTAGTTGTTGTACAATTTTCTTTAAGCCGTCCGACTGTATTAGGCACTAAACCAATTCCCTAAAATGCTGATAAAATTAGGTGATATATTAACAGTTGTGTCCACCGGTTCTAGAAGCGGTCTCAGCCCCTGTATATAAGTAGGTCCATTTACCCAAGTTTGAACGTTGTAAAACCTAGCCATTTTTGGCTTTCATCTTTTATTGGCTCCATATAGGACTACTTGTACTCTGATCATGTGATTACTTCAGTAGTTTTTTGTTTCTTATCTGAACAAACTTGGTCAATTATTAGGACACAAATGAATAACCGGCAATGAGTATGGGTGCCATATACTTGTGGCTGATGCTAGTTTTTTGTTTCTTACCTGAACAAACTTGGTCAATTATTCGGACACAAGTGAATAACCGGCAATGAGTACAAGTACCATGTACTTGTGGCTGATGCTATCCAATTATTGAAATTTGCAACAGCTCTTATCTATGCAAGATTGCACAAAGCTGCCACTTTCATACAGGATCTTCTATTAAACCATGCGTACGTCGTTTTCCATGTACCAGTGTTGACATATTTAGTGCTTTGACCATGAAATGGCCGTTGGGAAAGGCAATGGCAGTACGATATTTTGGAAGGGTTGTTTTGTGTGTTTGGTAGTGAAGTTGATTAGAGAAGAGTACCGGTTGTCATTTAAAATGGTAGACTCATGTGTCTGCATAGTGGCGTAAAATTGAGGTTGGCTTTGCAAATTTTTCATGGATGAATTTGGGAATTGAATGATTCATGAATCTATCGCTGCTTGAGATTTTGTCGTTCTCTTTCTAACTATTTGGACAATAAAGTGTGGAATGTCTTATCAAAGGCTAGGTAGAAAATTTGGATTCATCATGATTCTTGATACAAGTTCGCAATTTCTTTGATCAGGTTGTAGTGTGCAGTTTTGTTTACGGGAATATGAAGGGGAAGAGCAAGGAGTCAGATGAGAGAGACGAAAAGAGTTCTGAGCAGCCAATGAGTGATAAAACGTCTGTGCAGATTAATGCTTCTCCGAGCCAAAACGTTGTTGGCTCGTGGCCTGGTCCGAAACCAGTGGATTTGAAGAACCCCAAGACTGACATTGACTTGGCAAGTGGATAACAAGATAAGTGATAATTATGGTTGGGTGCTTATTTGACAATTTGTAAATACATTGTGTTGTGTATTTAAAAGCCTTTAGGTGATGATGAGCTTCCAGAACGACGTGATTAGCCTTTTAAAATTTGGAGGGGGTTGGCAATTGGCGAAGGATTAGTCGCATTTCCTGACATTTCTACGCAGGCACAGCTTATTACCGTCTCCAAGCCCTGATTCGATCAGGGCTAGCGGGATTTGAGATAACCCAGTTTAGGTAGAATTTGTAGGGTATTTTACAGGTAAGATGAGTTTAATCAAAGGGTGTATGAGTGCTTCGGATTCTGTTGTAACTCGATTTCAGTCGACAATTCCAAGTTCTAATCAAATCATCTCCCACTCATGGGATTCTGACCCCCAGTCCCCTAAAAACCAGCTTCATATTTGCTGTTCAGACTCATTAGTACTACTATGATCTACATAAAACGAAGGTATTTATCTTATTTTGAATTTCATGAAATCAACTGTAGTTTACAAAAGTGAATGATTCTTATTGTGATTGAGGTTATGTTCGCGTCAACCGGACCTGGTATCAGTACGGTCAATTCTCAAGTTCAATCAAGGCCGGTCAGTCTTGGTGAAGTTATATTCTTGTCATTTTTGGATCGGTTGAGAACATTGCTGGTCGCGAGTCCGATTCGGGTTTTTCAATTTGCTTATTTAAGGGTTTATTGGGTGTTTAAGGGTTTATTAGCGCACTAAAGCTACAATCTCCTGAAAGCATATTGATTTCTTAGAAGGTTAGGTGAATGATTAGTGTTATAGCTAATTGTTGCAAGTGAGGGGATAAAAGGATTTAGTTATCAAATGTTTGCTAATTATGGTGTTAGTGCTTGCCAATTCGACAACAATGAGGCGCGCAATCACATTAATCATGCATGGCCCCAAATAAATCCGTCGTATTGACATAAGCTGCTATACTATACTCTTATCATTTTTATTATGTTATTTTTTTTTCATTAAATCTTTTACATTTGAATGATATAAGTTGTATTTAATAGAGTTCAAACCACATACGGAGTGTATACATATACTGATATACAACATGTTGGATAATAGTAAGAAATTTTGACTTTAACAGTGTTCACATGGACCATATATCGCTTGTGATTTTTTAATACAGAGCCGGCAATCATAATTATCATTTGGACTCAATACTTCTTAAAAACTTCGAAGAAGAGTTTGCGTTGTATCAATTGTTTCAGAATTCCACAAAAATGTCATACGGAATACTCTATTTGTGCTAAAACATGGACATTATTATACATTGCAACTTTTCTTAATCCTGAGGGAATTTATAAAAATCAAACCATACACAAGAATTTGCGAGATGGCGAATGGTGGTTTGACTGAGAGCAGGCACGGCAGTGTGTGCTCTATTATATGGACCAGCCCAAGTAAAGGTTTATCCACATACCAGACCATGTTTTGGGCCCAACTTAGTCTTATTAGAAATGATTGGTTAAAAGTTATCATAGCGACCAACCAGCGGCAAACGTTTTTGGCCACTCACCATTAATTTTCCAATTCTACTTTCTTACAAACTAGATGAATGCCCGTGCATTGCACGGGTCCTAATTTCTGTTAAACATTATAAAAAATATTTGAAATAGATGATCGGTTATATGTGGTGCTACACCACCCATATTATAAAACAATAAAGCAACTTGAGTAACAACACATATATAATATATATAATTATAAATAAAATCATGCACATATATTTAGCTAGACAATTCTACGCATAAAAACATGTACATAACCTTTCTAATCTCCTACAATAATAAAAAGACATGTAAACACAGGTTCATAGGCTCGGTGATGACAACTTATATAGTAGGATTTAAATATAACTTTTTAATACATATAATATGGAAAAATGGACATTCTAGAATGTTCCAATCGTTGTGGAAACTCTAAAAAAGTCTCATTTAATAATATATATTGAATATAGATTGGGTGTTTAGGTCGGATAATTCGGGTCATATGTTCAAATCTAGGACAATTTTACCAGGTCTACAAACAGTCAATGGAGGGCCGAAATTTCGAACACGGTGGGATGAGGAACAGTCCATCCCACAGTGGCTTTTACGTAAATACGTAGTGTATTTTGGACATTATTTAGGTCATTTCTTATAGTATTTTCCACTATTCAACATGTATATTGTGCAAAATAGTATATTTATACTTAAGTAAAACTAGTTTGATGGCCCGTGCAACGCCCGTGCTACTTATGTTTAAATTTTAAAATTATGTAAATAATTTTTTTTATCTAAAACCTAAAATCTCATTTCAAACACCTGTGTGGTATTTGGAATGTAGTTAGATGGAAATTTACCTTTAAAAACCTAAAGTCATGTTTCGAACACCCGTGGGATATTTGTAATGTAATTAGATGGAAACTCACCTTTAAAAATCTAAAATCTCATTTCGAACACCCGTGTGATATTTGTAATTTAATTAGAGGAAAATTCACATTTCAATTTCAAAAGCCAAAGTCCCATTTTGAAACACCCGTGGGATATTTGATCAAATTGCTATAAATCAAATAATTACTATATTACATAACTATTTTCCCTAAATCAAGTAATAATGTTATTTTATTGGAATAATATTACCATGATTTTGAAACACCCGTGGGATATTTGATCAAATAGACATAAATCAAGTAATTACTATATTGCATAACTATTTTCCATAAATCAAGTAATAATGTTATTTTATTAGAATAATATTACCATGTACTTGCCATATCCTATTCTAGATAAACATTATTTATAATATAATAATATTATTATATGACACGTGTCAGTGTGAGAATTGAGCGGGTTCAGGATTACATATATATATTAGATATGGAACCCTAAAATATTTTCCGATGCGTGAGGTGGCGGCGAGCAGGAACGACGGTGGACGGTTTCTACTCTTCCTCCCACAAAAATTTTTGATGCTTAATTCTTCGATGCCCAAGTTCGATTAACATTGCATTTTTTTATTTCTTTTTTTATAAAGAATTTTAAGTGGCTTTGGATGTTTTAATGGCTGAAATTCGATAATTAAACATCGATCAATCGGATGTTTTAATGTCTTATGGATGGCTAGCTACTCTTGATTTTGGACCGAGGCAAGGAGCTTACCCTCATGAACCCTTTCACAGGTGCCACAATAAAAATGCCACCAATTATGTGTACAAGCTCTTATAGTGATATGCCACTTATGCTCTTAAAGAGAGCTACACTTGTGTGTGTCTCACATTGGAAAAAGAGGAGAGAGTTGATACGTTTATAAACCAATGAGTTACTCCACCTATTGTCAATTGGTTTTAGAATGAAACTTTATTGGGTTTATGATGTAGACTCTCTCTCTTTCATATCAGAGCCCATAGTTGAAAACCTAGGATTCAAGAGGATAAAATGAGTCCGTTGCACATGGACCAAGTTTACGCAACCGAAGAGAGCTAGAAGAGCCCCTATAATTCTGTGAAGGTCCGCGCAGATGAGCAAAAGATATGGGAACCGAAAAGAGTTAGAAGAGTCTCGATTAGCCCCTAAGCTCAGTCTGCTAGTGAGAGGGGAACTCACACGTGAGGGGGAGTGTTAAAGAGAGCTCCAGTTGTTAGTGCCACACATTGGAAAAAGAGAGGAGAGTTGATACGTTTATAAATTAAGGAGTTAATTCACCTATTGCCAATTGGTTTTAAATGCGACAACGATGATGATTAGGTTAAAGTAATCGAATATAAATATGTTCGATGTAGCGTATCCTAGTAATCTATGGTAAGATGGATTTTGGAAAATAAATAAGAAACTAATGGTGTTAGAGTAGGAAAGAGATTGATTATAAGAAATCTCCAATTACAATTCTAAGCGGCTTAAAGATCTAGACTTTCGGAGCGAGACTATATATATATATAATATAATTATATAATACAGTAACTAAGAATAAGCTTAACTATATACATTGAGATATGGTAGACTGGAGCAATCTGCCTAGTGATCTAATCACGAAGATTGTTGAGCACGCTGAATTGTACGAAGATTTCGAGACATTGAGGTTCATCTGCTCGAGTTGGAGATCAGCCTGGAAGCAAGCCAGGTTTCGGTCCACCAGCAAAGTTCCGTGGCTTATACGACCCCTGGAGAAGGATGCTTCATCGACAAGGTGTTGTCTATACAGCCCCTATAGCCAAAGGGTTCGCCATATTGACCTCCCCTTGTCTTCATCGAACAGGTGGGACGACACGAGGGTGTTGTCGTCCCGTGGATGGCTACTTGTAGTCTCTAATCACGGCAAGAATATTAACCTCTTCAATCCCTTGTCAGGCGCCGTGATCAAGCTCCCTATGATCAAACTCCAAAAATTACCCAATTGTGATTGGTTTATATTCATGCCGTACGGAGAATTATCCAAGTATTATGAATATGATACAGCAATGTTCCAAAAATTTATCTTGTCTGCAGACCCGTCAGCTACCTCTAACTTTAGCATTGTCGTGTTATTGAAGCAACCCGGAGTCGATTCTTCATCTCCTCCTCGAAGTGTAATCGTTTTCTGGAGCAACAATAAACGTGAATGGGCCTCCTTTTCTAAAGTCTTAAGCGAGATAGATCCGTCCATCGGTTGTGATTGCGAAGATATATGTTTTTACCGAGGTCAGTTTTACCTTGCTGGTTTTGGCAATGTTTTGCAGTCTGATGTCTCCCACGATGAAGTTCTTCGAATCTTGCGGGTTACGGAATTGAAGACGAACCAATATATACCGTCTAGGATCTGGTACCGTGAAGGTATCCTTCTCATGTACACGATCTTCTATCTCGTTGAATCAGCCGGTCAATTGCTACAACTTGGTAGAGTGGTAGAATTGGGAAGTGACTATCGCTACTCCACTAAATTCTTTGATATACACGAGTTGAATCTCGATGATGGTACATCAGAAGAGTTGAATGATTTGGGTGGTAGATCTATCTTCGTTGGCTTCAATTCTTCCTTCTCGGTCGAGGCAGGATCTACGTCTGGCTGCATGCCTAATTGCGTTTATTACACCGATGATGAATACTCATCTCCTGCCTTGTCTCAATCTCGGATTCAAGGTAAAGACATCGGTTTTTATAACTTAGCAACCAAAAAAATAACACGTTCTTATTATGAGGGTAATTATAATACATCCTCACCCATTTTGTGGATTGAGTCACCTATAGCTACCCCCGCCCATGAATTTTAACCCCCAATCGTTTTAATTGATCATCCTACTATGTATTGTACTTCAGATTATTTTGCTGTAACTTGTTTCAGTCGACAATGTGTAGTTCTTATATCTAATCATTTTAATGTCAATCTCCCACCCATGGAATTCTCTCTCTTAAAGAACACAGTTCCATATTTCTCTTCAAATAAACTAATCTGATATATATTTAGTGGTCAATGCTAGATCTCTAAAAATTTGTATGCTATGCTTACGACTTACGAGTTTACAACTAACGACATGTTTGATAGGGCTGCATCTTTCTAAACTAATCTGATTTGATCTGATTTGAATGATTCTAATCTGATCTGACCTGATTTGAATGACTTTGAACTGATTTGAATTTGTTGAAAATTTGATTGAATTTTAACGGCTTAGTATCAATTATGGACCAAATACATTGATAGTTATTTGAACATTTTTGAACTGATCTGATCTGAAATGAATGGTTCTGATCTAATCCGATCTGATTTGAATGACTCTGAACTGATATGAATACTACTTTTATTAAATCCTATCAAACATGGTCTAAAACCTAGAAAAAAAAAGAAAGAAAACCCCATTCTATAGTGGGTTTTGAGATGTGTAATATAACTACCCAACTTTAGTAGTTGAGCCGCCATTCTATACTGGGGCTTGGTCATTCTGTCTTGTCCGATACATTTCCTCTATTATTTTTCGTCTTTCCTATCTCTCGGCTGCTCTATTCCTTGGCAGACAATTGAAACTCCACCCGCCTGATTATCTCTACTTATTATCTATCTTGGCATCTTCGATCTTATAATGCACTAAATCGATCTTTAACTGATACTCTACTAGTAACCATCGATCAACAGTAGTCGGTCACGATAAACAATACCTTGATCAGTTTGACTTTAATTTGCTCCATAAATTTAGGGTTGGTTACTTGGTTGTGTTTGTAAAATTGTCTTGTTTACGCAAAATTCGTGTACTTGTCGTAAATGGTTTCGCGGAAACCCTCTCGTTCACTTGTTCTATTTGGTACTTTGACTAGGGTATTGCATAAAACATGTTACTACACAATTTCCGGTGGGTATGTACTCGATGGAGATCAGCTATACATGGTTCACGGTCCATGTTCATTATTTATCGAGCCATGGGCTTTGTCGCCAAACCATCAATTTGTGCTAACGAAGATCACAAAGTTCCATTGCTAATGCTACCTGAACCTGAGAATGAAGATTCAGTGCACCGCCGATTTTATAGCATTGCTAAGCGTAAGGTGGTCCGCCAAGTCGAGCTCCCACCATTAGCTAGCACCGGTTACCCGTGGCTTAATACAAGGTATTTATCTTCGTATGGATGGCTACTCTCGATTTCCGACGGAGGCACGGAGCTCTTGCTCATTAATCCTTTAACAGGTGCCACAATAAAAATGCCAACAATTACGGATAAGGATGGGGATTTAAAACAATTTCATGGTGGTGTATACGCTATTCGAAGGTTCACCTTATCAGCAAACCCATCAATTACTTGTGATTTCGTGGCCGCGGTGGTGTTCTTGACATCTGTTTCTCAAGCCGAATATGATGTTGCTGTGGCTTCTTGGAGGAATGGCGATGATAATTGGATTCAACTAGTTGAAACCGATCGCTTTTATGCTTGCGTATCTCTCACCTTTTACCTTGGAGAATTCTGTGGTTTAAGTAGTGATGGTAAATTGATGAAATATGGAAGTGGCCGTGCTTTGCAAAAGGCAGTGGCCGTTGTTGGCCGGACCCCAATTCACTATAGTGAATACCATGATGGTAGAAATCATTTCAAGAATTACTTGGTTGAGTCAGAGGGACGCTTGTTGGTGGTGCGTCAGGTCATTAGATGTGAGTCTGGTGCTACGAAATTGTTTCGGATATACGAGGTGAACGTTGAGAAAGGCGAGACTCAGCAAGTCCTAGACTTGGATAACAGATCGATTTTCATAGGTTCGAACTCCTCTGCCTTTAGTGTTAAACCATCATATACCAATGGGTGTAAACCGAATTGCGTTTATTATACTCAGTTCGAACTTGCAATTGACGATTACTACAGCTGGTACGCCAAGATCAAGCCCAAGCCCCTTGATTTGGGGGTTTATAATGTGATTGATGGGAAGATTGAGCATTACATATACGGTCCGCATCGAAGACGAGTTCGTAAAAGCAAACTTAACCCACACATGTGGGTTGACTGTTGAGTCGATTGGTTCCTCAACATTGGTAATAATAATGGTCAAATTCAACATCATTTTAATGTTGCCAAGTACTACCTTTTGTCCTTTCTAATGATCTGTAATTTGTACGCAACGATTAAGAGTTAAGACTTAAGACTATCTCAGTTTCCTTACAAGGCATCTTGAATTACTGTTTACTATCTCTAAATATGCTTGTAAGGTGCCATAAACTTAGAATTTCGATGAGCAATAATGGTTATGGTTTTGGATCGACATAAAAGGACTAACAGCTAACTGAACCCGATTTTGCACACTGCATTGTGGTGGAGGGCTATGAATAAATATCTTTTTAGATTTTAGAATAAACTACACGTACGAATAATGTGTGGTGTTCTCGAAAATTACGGTTGGCCTAGTTGATGTTGTTGGTGGTACCTAGTCTCGAACACCCGACCTATAGGTGAAGGTAAACCACCTCTCAACCAACAGGTCGGATGATAGTTGGTACGGTTGGTGGTACCTAGTCTCGAACACCCGATCTATAGGTGAAGAAATGCATACAAAGTCTAATATCTGTAAAACTCTAACATAAAATATTAGATTTTATCGACATAAAACATTAATAAATGCAAGTCCAATATTTGTAAAACCCAACTTGGACTACGTATATCAAAATATTACGATACATGTATCATTCAGTTCGTGTCGTAATGTATTTCAATATAAGATTCATTCACACATATCTTCGAAGAGTTAAGTATGATGTTGGTGGTTTAGATATATCAACAAGTGTAATACTACAATAACATAAGTGATTTAGTGAGATTATGAGACATATTAACTAACAAACATTTAATTAATTATCATGATTTATTTATTTATTTTGGAATTAAGTAATTAATAAACAAGTGTAGGCGATTATGATAAAGTACTATTTAATTTTTATTTTATTTGGTTTGTCAGAGAATTATTTTAAGGAGATCGCAGCTCCGGCTCGCCATAAACCCCGACGTTGTCTAGCCTGAACCACCGCCATTGTCATTGTCTTCATTGTCTCCGCTATATTTTTCTGTTGTGAGTACTAACGTACTACTTATTCCCCAATTACTGCTGGTATTAATTTCGAAATTCGTAGTTAGTAATTAAGTAATTTTTTAATTGTTTTGTTGTTGTCCAATTTAATTAGAGGTTAATTATTTCAATTATTTTGGGTATTAGGGTTTGAAATTAGACTGTATTATAATTTGTCAATTTTTGTAGATCCGTGAATTCTTCACTAGTAGCTTAAATTTCTTCAAAAGATGGTGGCAAATTGGGGCAATATGCCGAAAGATATAGCTACAAAGATAGTGGAGCATGCCGAATTGTCTGGTGCCGCGATACAGCTCCCGATGGTAAGGTTTTACAATCGCTGCTGCTGCGCAGGAAACGCTCCAAAATCTTTTTCGTATTATGGTACACGTTTGTTTGAAAAATTTGTTTTGTCAGCGAACCCATCCACAACCAGTGACTTCACTATTGCCATGATTTTGGACGAGCCTTATGCAAATCTATGTTGTTGGCACAATATAGTCGTTTTCTGGAGCAACAACGCCGAAGATAATCAATGGATTCCACTGTCCGAAGAGAAAAGCGTCCCGTCTGGTATGATACTCGACGTCCTTGATAAATGCCATGACATCTGTTTCTACCAAGGACAGGTTTATGGCGCTGATTCTCTTTGCAATGTTTTGCGATTTGATCTAAGCCATGACATTCCTCAGGTTCGGGTAGTCTCAAATTTGTATAAGAGGGGCTACATACCGTCTCGATACGGGGATTATTACTATTCTGACGGTGTCCGGAGAAAGACTCTACTATATGGTGGAATCAGCTGGTAAATTACTACATGTTACTAGGGTGAAAATGTTGCGTGAAGAGTACTACAGTACCACTTTGTTTCGAGTATTTGAGCTGAATGTCGATGATGGAACAGCGACAGAGTTGTGGGACTTGGGTACTAGAGCCATATTTGTCGGTTCGAGTTCTTCGTTCTCTGTTGATGCATATGGCTATGGTTGTAAGCCTAATTGCATATACTACACTGATGAAGTTAGGTCGTTTCAGTATAAATTTGGATTGAAAGGCACAGATATTGGCGTCTACGACTTGGCAAAGGGTGAGATAGAATGTTTTCACAAGGGTATTACACCACAATTCAATGCGCTTACACCATTTATGTGAGTTGAGTCCCCCGACGGCCTCTTGCAACCTTAATTGGCTAGTTCAGGGTCTGTTTGGTATCGTTTTCTGTTTTCAGTTTTCTGTGTTTTTGAAAACCAAAGTCCCGTTTTTGAAAACCAGAAAAAGTGGTTTTCAGTTTTCAAGTGTCAGTTTTAATTTTCTGTATGACTATTATAGAAACATACAGTTTAAATTAATTTTTGCAACTTATTTAGCTAAACCTTTTACGCAAAAAAACCGAAAACTGAAAACGACAGTGATACCGAACGGGCCCTCAATTTATCGTATCATTTTTTATCTTCGTTTGTTGAATCTTTTAGCATGTTTGGGTTTTGGAATCAAAAATCGTATGTTGGAAGACACTAATGCTTGTCTATGTAGCTTCCCACGCACGTTGATTTATTATTTTGACACTCCCATCGTGAGTCACCTCTCAAAATATGCTAAGGTCATGATGTTGTTATGTGTCCACAAAGACTACATCTAGCATCACTCAATTATAAGAAAATTTCTAGATTACCAAACCCCAAATTTTAAAATTTACTATAATATATCAAGCCTCGAATTTATTTTGAGAATAAGGCTTGGATGTTGTTGTTGTTGTATATCAAGCCCCGAATTGTTATATTTACTAAAACAAATTGTAGTTGACCCAAATAGAGAAGGTATCTATTCCCATAAAAATTCATTTGAAGATATTAGCTGGGGAAATCTCCCGCTGGATTTAGCTGTTAAGATTGCTGCATGAATATGTCGAATTACGACAACTTTCAAACTTTATAGTTTTTCTGCTCTCGGCAAAGTTTCGAGGGGATGAAGTCGAGAAATCCAAGCTAGTATTTATAGGATATTTCCTCTAGGTTTAGTCATGAGAAGACTACACATTTATGTCAAGTATATGGTCATTATCTCCTTCTTGGAGAAGAGGTTACCTTTCTCAAGGGACCAGATCTCTGCATACAATATGTGCACCTTTGTAATAATAACGAGCTTCTGATAGCCTTTTGGGCCCAATATAACTAGTCCACTTGATTTGTGCCTAATATGGTTGCTACAATCATAAAAATGGATCCAACAACCACCTCAACAAGTGTAATGCTACAATCCCAAATAAGCAAAGCAAGTCGCATGTAGGTTGTTCGAAGAATAGACGGAGCCCCTAGAAAACTACGTTTTCAGATCATGGGCATCTAAGTCTCTTGTATCAAAAAAACATAATAATGATTCAGATTTTGGGGATGTATATACTGTGTTACTGGAAAAATTGCAGCAACTAAATATTCATAATGCGCGGGCACCAGCGTGGCTGCAAGCCACATCACATAGAGAAAAATAAGAGATGCATGGATATAGGCAAACATGTGGTGTTTCTATACAATCAAAAAACATGCATCTTGCCCATTCAACAAATCAGTTCAGAAAAAGTCTCATACTTTGAGCTCAAAAAATTCTCATCACAAGGTATTGGACATTTGCAACAGTTAAAAGTAACATATCTGTGGAACATCAGCAAAATGAGCCACTCAGCTGTTTCCAGCCGCCTCTAGATCAGAATGCAGTTCCTTCCGGTTAACGTAATCCAGGTACCCCTGACAGAAGAATAAGCTTTATCATAATCAGGAATCAGAATATGAGCAAGGAGACTGGACATTAAAGCACCATTCCCATTTTCCTAAGGTCACCTTCTTTTCGCTCTCAGGTAACCTGACAATTGATAAGAACTAATACAAAACCACGACTGAGTACCACGCTTATCTTCACAGGAATCCCAATCTAATTAGATCCTAATTAATAAATAGAGTAGCAGAAACACCCATGATATCAAGCAACATTGATATTTAATACCTGCAAGATCCCCACAGCAGCAAACTTGTCAAGCATTGTTTTCAACTCCACTGGATGTAACGTTAGTGGCTCCAAAAGTAAATCAACATTCTGACAACCAAAAGAGGATTGTAAGTAGGATCACAAAATGAAACTCATTGCCGTATATCCTAGAGTGATCTTGGTACAAACAGCATATCTGCATATGACAAACCCGAATAGTCTCCTTTGACTAGCCATCTGTTACCTTGGATGTAAAGGACTCATTCCAGTATGTGTATCTCAGACCTTCGAGTTTACGAGTCCTAGAAATATCATCTACAAAAAGCTTCACTTGTGCAGCCTGTATAACAAAGAGCAAAAAATATCAGACAAAGGTCGACATGTCACAGAATTCATAACCACCTAATAATATTATCTGGCAGAAAGATAACGCACATCAGCACTAGGACGTTGCCTATCGAAAGGGCAGCCAACAATAAAGCTTGTCAAAGAAAACTCAGAAATCTGCAAGCAGCGAGAAACACCTGTTAGAACACAGCACCTTTTGATGCAACCTGTAGTAAACAACAACAGGACATTACCAATTCACAGAAATATCAATAATTAGCAAATCAGAATTTAAGAAAAGGCTGAGATACCTCAGCAGAATTCTTACCAGACTTGAGAAATCATCAGCCATTAAATTAATATTCGATTTCTTTCTCAGCAGAACACTGCAAAGCAATAGACGATGCCCAGAACACAATTAAAAATCGACTAGAATTGAAAGCTTCGTAAACTCAAGAGTATAAGAAATCGCAACACATTAACTAGTGAGACAAAATTCGACAGCCATATTATCAATAATTCAACCATGACGAAATGCTACATTTCTATGCAGAACTCTAATTTCGTAACAACGCACAAACCGCAGCAAAAACTAACCTTAGAGGGGTTGCAATTTTGTTATTAAGGTCAGAAACAGCAAGTCCAACATACTTATCACCAACATCCAAGCCCAAAAACCGGCCTCGCTCGAGAGCATTCGTCTTCTTCAATTCTCGAAACAAGTTCAAGGGTTTCACATACTTCATCCTATATCTGTCACAAAATCGACCAAAAATCAATGCATTTACGACTAAAGCTAGCTATTCTACAATGCAACAAAAATAACGATATGTTGTTAATTGGGGCATTTCAACAAACACCTTCTGTGCAAAATCAACACACTTAAAACTGACAATTTAATAACTTTTTTGTTTAGTATTGCCCAAATTGGTGAATAACCCAGTTTAATTGATCCAAAAGGGTGGTCGAAACTACCCAATTTTTTTGGTGAAATTAATTTGTCACCATTAGATTTGTGGTCTCGCTTTTGCGGAAATGAAAAAGAGAAATAATAATTGATGTAAATATGTTGTTCTTTGTAATAAACAGGAAACCCCAGGTGATAAGAAGGAGAAACGCACCAGTGATGATGTCGTATCCTACAAGCTTATAGAATGCCGTGATGTTTTGAGACAACCCCCAAAATGTTGGCGGAAAATTGTTTTACATAAACGTTTTTTTTTTTTTTTTTTTTTTTTTTTTTTATCTGAATGAAAGGGGTGAAAATGGAAAGAAGCAGAACCGTTGGTATGAAACGAAACGGGCACCCGTTCTGGACTATATGGGCCCTTGGCTGAATTTTGACAAAAAATTGCTTTTGCGAAACCGAAATCAAGAGAGTCCAAACTTTTCCGAGGTTTTTATGTTAACTTTTAATCTTATCTTAATATATATATTTATAAACGAAACTTTTTTCGTGGGCATCGAAAAGGTCTAGAGCCCTTTCGAATTTTCTGATAGTAAAATTAATTTATGTTATGAAATTATTGTTATATACCATATGTGAGTTTTTGGTAATCATGTACAAAATTCATGCATTAGTTATAGAAATGTAGTATACGGTACATAATTTTATGGTAATCATGAAGATAAGTTTATTGTAACCAGGCTGAAAATATCACATTTTCATAATTATGAAATTATTTTATATGTTATGGGAAGATAATATTTCGTAAGTTAAAAGTCTAATATGACATTTTCTACATTTTGGTACATATAAGCACCAAATGATGACCTTAGAATTTGAGATACTAATACTAATAACTATAGGTCACCCTAATATAAATGTGTAACCGTTTAACTTATTCAAATGAATTTCTCAATACTAACAATTATACGTCAACTCTATGGAATAGGTTAAAAGCCCTACGAATTTTCTTAGAGATTTAGGTGAATAAAGAAATAATTAAGTGTTATAAAAATGTAGTTAGCATATGTACGTTTATGGTAGTCATATAAAGAATTCATTTATTACTTATGAATATATACATAGTTACCATATGTAAGTTTATGGTCATTTGTAAAGATGAATCAATATAAAAGTTTTCCTTTATGAGTTATAGTAATATAATATTCCATACGTCAAACTTACATTTTGATACGTCAGAAAAAAATCTGACGACATTATCTACATTTTCGTAAATATAAGAACCAAAATTGTTTCTTTAAACTTCGAATTACAGATAGTAATACTAACAACTATAAATCACTCATCTGCTATAGGTGGATAGTAATTCAACTTATTTTATAATTTCTCAATACTAATAAGTACTCCCTCAATTCGCCTATAAAAATAACAGTACATAATAATCCACTATTTTTCGACAAACTGGCTCCGGAGCAAAAGCGACTCAAATTTTGGTGGTAGTTTCTACATATGATATAATGAGGATTTGAAAAATATTAGAGTCAAAAACCTAAGGGAAGATAAGGAAAACAGCCAAAACGGTAAGAAATCGGCACAAAGTGACGAGCGTCGAAACGCATGAAATACTTCACAAAATGAGGAACCAACACTCAAATACAACAAATATAGTCCTAGGGTATCTAATTTAACGTTTGGAGGACATTTGGCTTGTTTCGAAAAATTGATCAAATTTGACCAAAATCACAATACATAATCCACGGTTTTTCGATAAAAATGCTCCGGAGCGAAAACGGCTCAAATTTTGGTGGTAGTCTCTACGTATGATACAATGAGGATTTTCAAAATATTAGAGTAAAAAACTTAAGAGAAGATAATAAAAACGGCAAAAACGGTCATAAATCCCTACAAAGTGACGAGCGTCGAAACGCATGAAATACTTCAAAAAATGAGGAAACAACACTCAAATCCAATAAGTATAGTCCTAGGGTATCTACAGTAATTTTTGGAGGACTTTTAATATTTTTCGAAAAAATGATCAAATTTGATCGGAATCGCAGTATATAATCCACAGTTTTTCGATAAAAAGGCTCCGAAGCGAATACAGCTCAAATTTTGGTGGTAGTCTCTACGTATGATAAAATGAGGATTTGAAAAATATTAGAGTAAAAAACCTAAGAGAAGATAAGGAAAACGACCAAAACGGTCATAATTCCATACAAAGTGACGAGCGTCCAAACGTATGAAATACTTCACAAAATGAGGAACCAACACTCAAATCCAACAAGTATAATCCTAATGTATTTTCAGTAATGTTTGGAGGACCTTTGGCTTTAAGTCATCGACGTCAATCAGCTCTTATCGATTGGCGGAAAATTGATCAAATTTGATCAGAATAACAGTACATAATCCATTATTTTTCGACAAAATGGCTCCGGAGCAAAAACGACTCAAATTCTGGTGGTAGTCTCTACATATGATATAATGAGGATTTGAAAAATATTAGCGCCAAAAACCTAAGGGAAGATAAGGAAAACAGCCAAAACGGTAAGAAATCCGCACAAAGTGACGAGCGTCGAAACGCATGAAATGCTTCACAAAATGAGGAACCAACACTCAAATCCAACAAACATAGTCCTAGAGTATCTAATTTAACTTTAAGAGGACATTTGGCTTGTTTTCGAAAAATTGATCAAATTTGACAAAAATCGCAATACATAATCCACGGTTTTTCGATAAAAATGCTCCGGAGCGAAAACGGCTCAAACTTTGGTGGTAGTCTCTACGTATGATACAATGAGGATTTTCAAAATATTATAGTAAAAAACTTAAGAGAAGATAATGAAAACGGCCAAAACGGTCATAAATCCATACAAAGTGACGAGCGTCGAAACACATGAAATACTTCAAAAAAAGAGGAAACAACACTCAAATCCAACAAGCATAGTCCTAGGGTATCTACAATAATTGTTGGAGGACTTTAGACGTTTTTCGAACAATTGATCAAATTTGAACGGAATCGCAGTATATAATCCACGGTTTTTCGATAAAAAGGCTCCGAAGCGAATACAGCTCAAATTTTGGTGGTAAACTCTAAGTATGATATAATGAGGATTTTAAAAATATTAGAGTCGAAAATTTAACAGAAGATAAGAAAAACGGCAAAAACGGTCATAAATCCATCCAAAGTGACAAGCGTCGAAACGTGTGAAATACTTCACAAAATAAGGAACCTAACACTCAAATCCAACAAGTATAATCTTATTGTATTTTCACTAATGTTTCGAGGACGTTTGGCTTTAAGTCAAAGCCAGCAATCAGCTCTTATCCTTTGGCGGGAAATTGATCAAATTTGATCAGAATAACAGTACTATTTTTCGACAAAATGGCTCCAGAGCAAAAACGACTCAAATTTTGGTGGAAGTCTCTACATATGATATAATAAAGATTTGAAAAATATTCGAGTCAAAAACCTAAGAGAAGATACGGAAAACAGAAAAAACGGTCAGAAAACCGCACAAAGTGACGAGCGTTGAAACGCATGAAATACTTCACAAAATGAGGAACCAACACTCAAATATAACAAATAGAGTCCTAGGGTATCTAATTTAATGTTTGGAGGACATTTGGCTTGTTTCGAAAAATTGATCAAATTTGACCAAAATCGCAATACATAATCCACGGTTTTTCGATAAAAATGCTCCGGAGCGAAAACGGCTCAAATTTTGGAGGTAGTGTCTACCTATGATAAAATGAGGATTTTCAAAATATTAGACTAAAAAACTTAAAAGAAGGTAATGAAAACGGAAAAAACGGTCATAAATCCATACAAAGTGACGAGCGTCGAAACACATGAAATACTTCAAAAAAATGAGGAAACAACACTTAAATCCTATAAGTATAGTCCTAGGGTATTTACAGTAAGTTTTGGAGGACTTTTGATGTTTTTCAAACAAATGATCAAATTTGAATGGAATCGCAGTATATAATCCACGGCTTTTCGATAAAAAGGCTCCGGTGCGAATACGACTCAAATTTTGGTGGTAATCTCTAAGTATGATATAATGAGGATTTGAAAAATATTACATTAAAAAACCTAAGAGAATATAAGGAAAACGGCCAAAACGGTCATAAATCCATACAAAGTGACTAGCGTCGAAACGTATGAAATACTTCATAAAATAAGGAACCAACACTCAAATCCAATAATTGTTGTCCTAGGGTACATACATTAATGTTTGGAGGACATTTGGCGTATTTCGTAAAATAGATCAAATTTGACCAGAATCGTGGTACATAATCCATGGTTTTTCAATAAAATGGCTCCGGATAAAAAACGACTCAAATTTCGGTGGTGTCTCTAAGTATGATAAATATAAGGATTTGCAAAATATTAGAGTCAGCAACCTAAGAGAAGATAAGGAAAACGGCCAAAACGGTTATGAATCCATACAAAGTGACGAGGGTCCAAACGTATGAAATACTTCACAAAATGAGGAACCAACACTCAAATCCAACAAGCATAATCCTAATGTATTTTTAGTAATGTTAGGAGGACCTTTGGCTTTAAGTCATCGACAACAATCAGCTCTTATCGTTTGGCGGAAAGTTTATCAAATATGATCAGAATAATAGTACATAATCCACTATTTTTCGACAAGCTGGCTCCGGAGCAAAAACGACTCATATTTTGGTGGTAGTCTCTACGTATGATATAATGTGAATCTGAAAATATTAGAGTCAAAAATTTAAGAGAAGATAAGAAAAACGGCAAAAACGGTCATAAATCCATACAAAGTGACGTCTTCAAAACGTGTGAAATACTTCCCAAAATGAGGAACCAACACTCAAATCCATCAAGTATAATCCTAATGTACTTTCAGTAATGTTTGGAGGACCTTTGGCTTTAAGTCATCGACAACAATCAGCTTTTATCGTTTGGCGGAAAATTGATCAAATTTGATCAGAATAACAGTCCATAATCCACTATTTTTTGACAAATTGGCTCCGGAGCAAAAACGACTCAAATTTTGGTGGTAGTCTCTACATATGATATAATGAGGATTTGAAAAATATTAGAGCCAAAAACCTAAGGGAAGATAAGAAAAACACCCAAAACGGTCAGAAATCCGCACAAAGTGACGAGCGTCGAAACGCATGAAATACTTCACAAAATTTGGAACCAACACTCAAATCCAACAAATATAGTCGTAGGGTGCTTGTTTCGAAAAATTGATCAAATTTGACCAAAATCGCAATACATAATCCACGGTTTTTCAATAAAAATGCTCCGGAGCGAAAACAGTTCAAATTTTGGTGGTAGTCTCCACATATGAACAATGAGGAATTTCAAAATATTAGAGTAAAAAACTTAAGAGAAGATAATGAAAACGGCCAAAACGGTCATAAATCCATACAAAGTGACGATCGTCGAAACACATGAAATACTTCAGAAAATGAGGAAACAACACTCAAATCCAACAAGTATAGTCCCAGGTTATCTACGGTAATTTTCGGAGGACTTTAGACGTTTTTCGAACAATTGATCAAATTTGACCGAAATCGCAGTATATAATCCACGGTTTTTCGATAAAAAGGCTCTGGAGCGAATACGGCTCAAATTTTGGTGGTAGTCTGTACGTATGATATAATGAGAATTTGAAAAATATTAGAGTTAAAAATTTAAGAGAAGATAAGAAAAAGGGCAAAAACGGTCATAAATCCATACAAAGTGACGAGCCTCGAAACGTATGAAACAAATCAGAAAATGAGGAACCAACACTCAAATCCAACAATTGTTGACCTAGGGTATCTATGGTATTGTTCGGAGGACATTTGGCGTATTTCGTAAAATTGATCAAATTTGACCAGAATCGTAGTACATAATCCACTGTTTTTCGATAAAATGACTTCGGATAAAAAACGACTCAAATTTCCGTGGTGTCTCTAAGTATGATAAATATAAGGATTTGCAAAATATTAGAGTCAACAACCTAAAAGAAGATAAGGAAAACGGCCAAAACGGTCATAAATCCATACAAAGTGACGATCGTCGAAACACATGAAATACTTCAGAAAATGAGGAAACAACACTCAAATCCAACAAGTATAGTCCTATGGTATCTACGGTAATTTTTGGAGGACGTTAGACGTTTTTCGAACAATTGATCAAATTTGACAGGAATCGCAGTATATTATCCATGGTTTTTCGATAAAAAGGCTCTGGAGCGAATACGACTCAAATTTTGGTGGCAGTCTCTACGTATGATATAATGAGGATTTGAAAAATATTAGAGCAAAAAAATTTAAGAAAAGATAAGAAAAAGGGCAAAAACTGTCATAAATCCATACAAAGTGACGAGCGTCGAAACGTATGAAATACTTCATTAAATAAGGAACCAACACTCAAATCCAACAATTGTTGTCCTAGGGTATCTACATTAATGTTTGGAGGACATTTGGCGTATTTCGTAAAATTGATCAAATTTGACCACAATCATAATACATAATCTACGGTTTTTCGATAAAATGACTCCGGATAAAAAACGACTCAAATTTCGGTGGTGTCTCTAAGTATGATAAATATAAGGATTTGCTGTAACACCCCGTATTTTTGGGAAGTTAAATAATTAAGGGTGTTACGTTTTATAATGTAATTGAGGGTTTTATTAAGGTTTAATTGGAATTCGATTGAGTTATTATGGGATTTCTGATTAGAGAATTACACAAGAGGATTTATTAGACATTCGGATTTGGATTGGGTTTGTGGATCTCGCAACCCATCAAATTAGCTAGGTCCAAACCCGAGTCTACCCTAATACCCATTTATGAAAAAAAATAAAGAAAACCCTAGCTCCCCTTGACAGTCATTCGGCCCCCCCTCTCCATCTCTCTCATTCTCTTAGCCTCCACCCGCATAAGATTTCAGCACAATTGTGTCAACTTCAAACACACACAACTCTTACATACGACCTCTGATTAGTACGTGGTTGGTGGCGTTGGAACCGTACTTTTGAAACGAATCCAGGAACATATAGATAGTGCAAAGATTCCACCGGATGGTCTCTGTGTAGGTATTTTAGTGGAGCTGTGTCTATCTACCAGAGAACTGTTCCGTCACTCGGTATTTTGATGATTACCGTTGATTCCTAATGTATTTTAGGACGATATTTTATGGAGATGTTCCTGACTCTAGGTTTGACAACATATCATAAATTGGTAAGACTTAGATTTGTGTATCAAAAGTTATATGCGAATTTGTGGGTAAACCCTAATTCATGTTTATGGTTCAGTGTGAGATTGATTCCCGTTGATCCGCTTGGAGTTTGTGGACGAAATTTGGAGGGGACGTTCCTGACATAACCTTTAATGACATACTCAAATTTAGTGGTCATCCGATGCCGGAGGTAGACGTTATTCATGTTTATTTACTACTGTCTCCTTTTGGACTCATTATAGATTAGTGTTAATTGTGAAAATTATGACTTATGGATACACCTTGTCAATTAGGAGATTATCGTTTGAGTTTGTGATTGATTGGGTACCTAAGTTGTGGATTCAAGGGGGTGTAGTTCGTACTCTTGTCTGATAGCGTTGAAAGGTAAGAACGTTGACCCTCTAAAGTTGAGCATGTTTGTATTGTTCAAACTCATGATCTTTCGCATTCGTTCATCTCTTATTGCCTAGCTACTCATTGTTGTTCGCACATAATTCTTGAGATTCATACTTGTACATATGTATACTATCTTATGTGGCCATGCCACCCCTTGTTGTTGATTCTATATCATTGTTCCGGTTACGGCCGTTTATAAATCGAAAAGCGCAAGCACAAATAATGTACTTAAATGACAAACCGAAAGTATATCGAAAGAACGAAATGATAAATGAAATCCATCTAGAGGGACGGACATAGGAGCCGTCACCACATCACGAGGATGTGGCTTTTGTTTGAACCTCTGATCAAGGTTGTATTGTGGGTCGGAGATCAGCTACCGAACCCCCTAATAGACTTCCTCCTAGGGGTGGTTTCGTCCTACCGGCCCTCTAGTGAGGGGTGTGCACACTCGAGTCATTAGGTTGCGTTACTATGTAACTCTAGATGTGGTAGTCTTGGGGTAGGACCATTGGCTTGTCTTTAGGGACCTCACGGAGGCCCTCGAATAACGTATATTATTGACAAAAGAATTGAAAGAAAGACTAATTGAATTACGTTTTAGGCAGCCCCGGGCTGACCTTTGCATGACTCGTGTAATCCGACACACGAGTCGTGTCCACTGTTGCCTTGTGTGAGTTTCTGAACTAAGCATGAGTCGTGCACGAGTCGTGTCCAGTGTTTCGTTGTCTTCGTCGCTTGGCATAGTTTGCTCAGTTATTTCGTTAGTTTGCTCAATTTTTGTGGTAGTCTCTACGTATGATATATTGAGGATTTTCAAAATATTAGAGTAAAAAACTTAAGAGAAGATAATGAAAACGGACAAAACGGTCATAAATTCATACAAAGTGACGAGCGTCGAAACGCATGGAATACTTCATAAAATGAGGAAACAACACGCAAATCCAACAAGTTTAATCCTAGGGTATCTACAGTAATTTTTGGAGGACATTTGACGTTTTTTGAATAATTGATCAAATTTGACAATAATCGGAGTATAATCCACGGTTTTTCGATAAAAAGGCTCGGGAGCGAATACGGCTCAAATTTTGGTGGTAGTCTCTACGTATGATATAATGAGGATTTGAAAAATATTAGAGTAAAAAACCTAAAAGAAGATAAGGAAAATGGCCAAAACGATCATAAATCCATACAAAGTGATGAGCGTTGAAACTTATTAAATAGTTCAGAAAATGAGGAACCAACACTCAAATCCAACAAGTATTGTCGTAGGGTATCTACAGTAATGTTTGGAGGACATTTGGCGTATTTTGTAAAATTGATTAAATTTGACCAGAATTGTAGTACATAATCCACGGTTTTTCGATAAAATGGTTCTGGAGCGAATACGGCTCAAATTTTGGTGGTAGTCTCTATGTATGATATAATGAGGATTTGAAAAATATTAGAGTAGAAAACTTAAGAGAAGATAATGAAAACGACCAAAACGGTTATAAATCCATAAAAAGTGATGAGCGTCAAAAGTCATGAAATATTTCAGAAAATGAGGAACTAACACTTAAATCTAACAAGTATAGTCGTAGGGTATCTATATCAGTTTTTGGAGGACATATGACGTTTTTTGAAAAATTGATCAAATTTGACAGAAATCGCAGTACATACTACACGGTTTTTCGATAAAATGGCTCTGGAACGAAAACATTTCAAATTTTGGTGGTAGTCCCTACGTATGATATAATGAGGATTGTAATAATATTAGAGCCAAAAACCTAAGAGATTTTTAGAAAACAGCCAAAACGGTCATAAATCTATACAAAGTGACGAGCGTCGAAACGCATGAAAAACTTCACAAAATGAGATAATGATCTGCCCATTTTCTACGCATCAAGTTGATGGTTTTTATTGTATTTTAACTTTCCAAATGATTATACTCACTATTGGTGTTGAGTATCGGTTCTTAAGTTTTATGTAATTTTGGTCATTTTAAGCACATTTTGGATGCGAACAATAATTGACGCGTTGTTGAAAAGCTTTCCAGAGAATTTTGGCGGTCGCGCTGCAAGCTTGGTGGAGCGTTAAAAGAAGCAAAAAGATATGCGTCAAAGACTTTTCGCAGTCTGCTGTGGTGAGCTTGGCGGGCGGCGATGAGGTTTTGCGGGCCGCGGTGAAGAGCTTGGCAGACCGTGGTTTCTGTATTTTCCTAATTACGTATTTTTTTATTTTACGTTTTCCGGACTTTAAGAGTCCCCGACTCTAGGTTTATTCATTCAGAATTTTTAGAAGAAACAAGGAGAGGGGCGGCTAGAAGAAGAGTGGTGGCGGCGGACCGAGGGAAAGGGGAAATCGCGTCGGAGGGAGAAGGTAGAATTGTGCTGGGAGGCAGTGGGAGCCGTCGACGGTGAGCGATCACTCCACTAGTGGAGTCGCCATCATACGTTGAGCTAGCGTTGTGGCCGGACAACATACGGTGGTGGTGTGTCCAGGTAGTCGGTCGTGAGGTAGTACGTTGTGCTGTGTAGGGAAAGGGAAAGGGGGAGAGAAGAGAGAAAAGTAAGAGGTGGGGATTGGTCATTTTATTTCATTATTATTGACTATTGATTGTAATTAGCTCAAGCTAATCATGCTCAATATTATAGACGGATAAACTAACAGAAGTTCAAAAATGGGTATGGTGTGCAGTTTTTGAAAGTACGAGGGTACCGTATCCACAAAGTTAATTTGTAGGGGTACCGCGTGCAAAACCCCAAAGTACAGGGGTACCACCTGCATTTTCCGATAATATAATTTATGGTGATTATTGTGGTAAGCTAAGTTATAGTAATATAAAAATATAATGTGATATAACAGGTGAATGGATTGTGGTATGAAGATGAGATAGTAAAACGGCTAATGTAAAAGTGGATTTAAAATAATAATATGATAGGTAGTAAGTGAATAGAAACATATAATACAATATACTATCATTACTAATAATATTATAAAAAAAAAAAAAAAAATCAACATTACATACGTTAACACGAGTGACGCCTATCTTGTTGTCCATTTTATATTCTTTTTCCTCATTTTCTACAAAAAGGATTTTGAAAAGCAAAACAAATTGATTGCTAAAGATCTCCCCTTTCGATTTCAAGTTTGAGATAATGGTAATGCTTAAGAGGTTTTGTTTTACTTTTAAAGAACGGAAAACACGATGAAATAACCTTCATTATCGGTCAAACACTAGTGATTTGTCGACTAACAAGGAGTCTTCAACCTCGTACAATCATGTGTCATGTTCGGAACATGGAAAGGATTTATTCACATAATTTGTTTAGGAAAGATAGGCAGTACATTCAAGTATTGACAGGAAATTTGGATACTCCTGAGTCAGGACACCGAAAAACATTTACATGCTCGATCTAGGAGAGTCCTATACAGATACTTGATGCATGACTAGAGAAGAGCAGTTCAATCTGACAGAGTAATGTCGTTCACAAATGCATTAATGCCGCTTCATGTAGACCATACCTTCATAGCTTGACTAGGTAAAATGTGCACCATAGTTACACACTTACGCACAATGGCAGTGACTTATTGAACTCCCAGTAGCTTCTTAATGTCATACTGGCACATCAAAGGGAGGCATCAGATCAAACGGGATTGCAGGATTACATGAAAGATACCACGACTCAGAAAGATTTTGAGAAAGTAAAGTTGCCGTCAGTAAATCTCTTACCTCCATGCTCATGGGGGATGTTGTGGGATAATATCGACCAACAACCTGGCCATCTTTGTCAACAAGAAACTTGGCAAAATTCCACTGAATATCATCTCCAAAAATTCCCCATTTTCCAAGCTTCAAGAACTTGTAAAGAGGTGCTGCATTCTCTCCATTTATTTCAATCTACAAGAACGGTTAGAAAAGGATCAATGTCTAAACATCCCAAAACATGGCATATATTGATGCTGGATGTCACCACATGCACCTAAATTCAGGTATCTAGGACAGACAAAATATGTTTTAATCGATTAAGCTGGCAAGGAGTGTACAGGAAGATCAAACTAATCTCCACCCCTCTCCCTGATTAGATATCTGGTCAGAGAAGTTCGGTTTTCCTGATACATTTGCTGGATAAATGGATAATACATTGATGCCTGGAGGCCTCAGTGGAAGGCTCTGGTGCAGTGTACGCTACAGCATCATAGATACAATTATACAATTATGTGATTATGGTAGATTGCTAGGCACAGCCGCTACATTGCTCTCTGTATAAATTCTTTTTAGGACCTAAGACAATGTGAGGCAGCAAGCTGCTCAAGTACAGTCTCTCCTTTCTAATAGTAGCTCTGCGTCTTGGTTCATACGTTCTCTTGCTTGCCCAAAACAAAGATACAGAAGAAACAATCTCGCAATTTAGAAACTTTGGTGACAGATGTAGCACAAACTTTCACCAAATCATATCTTATTCCTGACACCCCCCCCCCCCCCCCCAATCTTCATGGTCCAGCCTATTCACAGAGCCAGTAATACACAACTATTCTTTCAATCTTATCATGTAGAGCTCCACAGGCGGTTCCAATTGACTTATTCCTAAGTTGTGAAACTGTAAACTAAACAATGTACACGGTAGACCCTAAGGCTCACCGTGGATTCATACATCTCGACTAAAAATCTTGATTCCCACGCGAACATTCACAGATACACAACCAATGCAAAAGAAGAACAACACAACAAAAAATAAAAAAGAGACTGATTAAGGTGAAAATAGGGGCACAATTGCAACTCCTGACCTTGTCAAAAATAGGGAACTCGGTCTTGAATCGAGTACAAACAAAGTCTACAATCTCATTGTTGCTGCCCGGTTCCTCATCACCAAACTGATTACATGGGAAGGCCAACACCTCTAATCCTGAGCACACATAAATCACAACCCATATGATCACAAAACCCTTATCTATTGGGGAAAAGTTGAGTAACAAAGAAGCAATCAAAGACCTTGATCTTTGTATTTGTCATATAATTGGGTCAGCTCTGTGTAATTGGAGTTGGTCATTCCACTGCAACAAAATTCAAGCACCAAAAACTAATTAAAAACCCCAATTAAACTAGCTAAATAAAATGAAATTGAATATCAAGAAATTCAAAGAAAAGTACCATTTTGAAGCAACATTAACAATTACTAAAGTTTTGCCCTTATAATCACTCAAACTCACATCATTTCCCTTTGCATCCTTCATAAAAAATAATGTCCAACATCATTAACTAATGCTAATTTCCTGGATAATTAACAAATCACATGTACCCCAAATAAGAAAGTTGTAAAAGAGAAGTATGATAAAAACACACCTTGACAGTAAAGTTGTAGACGGATTCTGGGTTTTCATTGGGTTGACTTGCCATTGCTGTGAGCTAAGCCGAGTTCTCGTATTCTTGTTACCAAACTTTTTTTTCCCAATTAATAGTGTTTCGGGCTGTTATATTGGGCTGGACGATTTGGACCCAACACTAAACCAAGTTGTGTTGGGGAGACCTTGGTCGCAAAATGGTTTTGTAATAAAAGCGGTTCAAATTTTGGTAACGTTTTGGGTGTTAACAGAATACGGAGTATTAGAGATTTAGAGCAATAAATTATGATAGGTTCTCATGATCGGAAAAAAAAAAAAAAAAAACCAAATTTGATGTGTGCAAAAGAGACTTGAAATTTACCCAAGTAGCGGAACATACCTTCATTTCAAACTATGGCACTCTAATATTGCCCATTGTCAAGTTTCGAGAGCATTTGACTACTTTGGTCAACATTCCCAAACTTGAAGTGTAATCCACAGTTTTTGTCCCAAAATGATCTTAAGAAAAAAAAAAATCAAACTTTGCACCCGTAGGGTTTATTTTACATTTTTTGTGGAAAAATAATAAAGTTAAAAATTCGTGGTTGGTTTTCCAAATCGGCAAATTGCACGTCTGGCTCAACAAGTGGATAAGAGTCATAACATAAGGGCTTCAAAAAAACCCCAAATAGGGGAAAACGGCCACTCAGATTCATGAAAGGCGATGTACACGATGGTTATTTCACTTTAGTGAGAAAACTTTGTTAATGTGTTCAAAAACCAAAATTGCACGAAAAAGGAAGGCTACAATCCATGGTTTTTGGTGTAAGATTGCCCTGGAACAAGAACACTTTTCGAAGGTTTACGCCATTCATTTAATTTAGGGATAGCTATAAATTAGAGAGAAGCGGCTTTTGTCATAGGTTGTACGGAGTAAGTTTTGACATTGCAGCATTCTCGAGATTTGACATCCGTCAAGTACTCTGCCATAACCCACCACAGTACAAGTAGCCTAAAAGCATATTAAAAAAATGCTCATGAACCTGCAGCCTCGAGGAACACGAGGCCTGAGGCTGTCATTTTCAATTCCTCTGCTCACTCCTTGATTTTTTTTTTTTTTTCTTAATTCTTAGTGCACCCACAAAAGTAACAAAACTAGTGGTCACAATGTCTAAGGGTCTAAGACTTACATGAAGCCACCCCGATTTCTAATTTCTAGCTTTGCCCCATTGGTTACGTATTATTGTCGGACACTTGTAGCCGAGTCTGACTAACATAGTGAAGGCCTTTAACAAATTCGTTAATGTAAGAATCCTCAAGCCCAGGCTTTTGCAAGGCATCTCTCCATTTAGAATGGTTAGCTCTGACTTCTTTTCCTACAATGTTATCTGGCTCCATCACTGTATGAACTGCTTCGTAGACGGCCTCCTTTGTGAAGAAACCGTCGTCCTCTCCCTTGTCGACCTCGACCCCAACTCGTAAGTCCAAGCTCATCAACCTCGCGTTGATGAACTGGTCTACTGCTTGAGGCACCATTACTAATTGACAATCGCTTAACATTGCCTCGGATAGTGAACCCGCTCCACAGTGAGTTATAAAGCATCCTACGGAAGGGTGATGCAATATTAACTGTTGTTGTATCCAACCTCCGTGAATAATTCCTCGATCTTTCGTTCTTTCCAAGTATCCTTCTGGTAAGCCGGATTCGATTGTTTCGTATCCTTTTGGTGGCCTTAGAGCCCCCAAAAATGGCCTACCTGTAACCATGCATGATTGATTCAAACGTTTAAATAAAGCTCGTAAATGGTTTTATACCTTAACAGTTATCGGGTTTATAAATAAGATATAATTGCAATCGGATTATCATACATTTACTTGCTCCAATTCAGATGCAGGTTTGAGTTGACATGTTAGTCACTATTTATAGACCAAATCAAACCCCCGTTTGACTTAAAATCAAGTAGATTTAGTAGATTGTAATGTAAAACGAAATATTTACTAATTTTTGCATTAAAGGAACGATTCGTTTGGTCTAAAAATAACTTCCAACATGTCACCTTAAAACTAAAAAAAAAAAAAAAAAAAATCTCTTTGAATTTATACAACTGCCTCCGTCTTTTCTTTTCATTTGTTAACGTTTAGCACGCGTACCTGTGAGTTCGAGTCCGAGAACAAGCTCATGAAACAGCTTCTTTTCTAGGACACATTCACTACCAAGGGCACAAAATACCACACTACCATGACTAAACCCATTTAGCCACCCATTAAACCGGTCGTCGAGGGTAGAAGATGGCGGTTCGGGTATCACTGGGCCGACTAAGAGGTAGGACGCGTTGTGTCGTGAATACTTCTGAACATAATCGAAGTACGCCCCTTCCATCTCTCTACAAGTTTTGACTGCAACCACATCACATTCTTTTTGACATATCATATGTCTTTCTGATAAAGTCATCCCCCCACCAAACTCCAGGGTCATTACGAAGGCTAAGGCGCGGGCCTCGTAGGCCCGCATCCGCATTGTCGGGCAAGGGAAGCCCGGTGGTGCGACCAGTAAGTCCTCCTCGGTGGGGTTCTGGTCGTCGGGCAGACCCCGGGCGTAGCGATTCAAGTAAGCCATGCTTATCATGTATGTTGAGAGATAGTATAAGGACTTGGCCCCGTGTTTTCGGGCCAACGCGGGTAGCCATTGTGTAAAGTCAAAGAAGACATAGTCGGGTTTAAGATGGCCCAAGTGGGAGTCAATGGCGTCCTGTGTAAGGTCCATTGCTTCCATTATCTTGGGCCCACATGAGGCCGAGGCGTCGTTAGTCGTCTCGGCCCCTACAGGCAGCCCATCGACATGCGGGACTGTGATCGGGACGAATTCAATGAGGTCGGGGTGGTGGTTGTGGGAGGCAACCTTGGGTTGGGTCTTGATTGGGACGAAAAATGAGATTTTGTGACCTCTTTCAGCAAGTTTGTTTGCTAAGTGCATGAAACAAGTAAGGTGACCCATAGCAAACCAAGGGTACATTGCTATGTGCAAATGTTTCTGATCTTTGATGTTTGTGTTACACATCTTTACACTATTTTGATGAGAAATGCTAATTTCTGTATTTGGTAGGTGATGCATATCTAATGTTATGTTAGCCCCACCCACTCATAAGCAATGAAATGAATCGAGGTCCTCGTGGTAATCAGTCTAGAGGTGAGTAATAAATACGCATCTCGAAATGCAATTCTTTATTTTTGTTTGTTGTCGTAGTCATGTGGTGAGATGTGTACTAGCACAATTTTCAAGTCAGCAATGTTCTATTCGGAATTCCGTTCTATACTCCATCCATCTCTCTTTAAACACCCCATTGCATTTCGAAAATTCTACGGTCATTACCACCAGTGGTAATCACCATAAGAATATAGTATTTTATTAAGATTTGATATCTTCTGATATTAATTTAAAAACAGAATATAATATTTTATTGAAATTTGGTATATTTTTTATATTAATTTAAAAAACAAACATCTTATTTTATATTTTTAAAAATTGCAAAACTTAAGGCATGTTTGGAAATTGGTATTGGTTAAACTTCTCCAAAATATTAATTAGTAAGAGCTTTAAATTATAGGGTATATGAATTAGTAGGAGATTTAATTTATAGGGTAAGGTTCAAGTAGGTAAATCTTGATTTTCATAAATTTTTGTGGGAAGGTAGTAATCCTAATTAATTCCAAACAAGGCCTAAAGAAAATTAATAACAAAATATATTTTTAATTCTTAAAAAAAAATTTCTATTTAATTAAAATATTGCATCGTAATATTTACACTTAATAAAATAATATATTTTTATGGTGATTACCACTAGCGGTAATGACCATAGAATCATCGATTGCATTTAGCACTTGGATTAAGGCGGTTTAATTTATTTATATTTGTTAAAAATAATGAGTGATTTATTTATTATAATTGGAGATAGTGATTGTTTGTTAATATTTAAAAGATAATGAGTGGTTTGTTTATTATTTTGCTAGATAGTGGGGGTGTTTGTTTATTATTCTTAGGAGATAGTAGAGTGTTGATGTGTGGTGAAAACTTACCTCATATAATAAATTTTAAAATAGGGTGTTTAAATAAAAACACACCAAAAAGGAAAGCGAGGTGTTTAAAGATGGATCGGTGGGAGTAACAAGTACTCCTCGTGATCGGTGGGAGTAACAAGATGGATCGGTGGGAGATGGAGGTTGGTGGGAGCTGAGGTTGATCTAAAAATATTTGAAAACAATTCGGAGTACTACCCGATTCTTTGTTTTAATTGGAAAGTAATTGGCCAAGTTTGATTGTAAGAATTAAGATTTTTCGTAGTTTAAAAGAATTCGTGTTAAATAATTAAGTGATAAATTGATGTTGTGATGCATAACGAGATCTCCCAATTATGTTGATGTTAATTTTTATTAAGATTTTGCAGTATTATTTGTTTATAGATAGATAACAAGCAAGGACTAATGCACCAGATCAGAAATGAAGAGAATGTAATTGGAGATGTTGAGTAATGTCTTGGGTGACCATGTATCATTGAGCTCATCTGTGTATCGGTTTCTCACATCTATCAATCTATGTACATATTATATGCGAATCACCTGTCCCATTTTTCTGTTCCACTTTTCTGTTTTTTCGAATCGTTAACATATATACGAGTATGCGCCAATTAGGCATCGGTCTTGTATGTTTTTGTCACTAATGCAGCACATGGGGTCTGCGACTCTGCGCGTAGAGTAATGGGCTGGCTGAACGAGCCACGCATCTTGGCAAATCTAATAAGTCAAGGTGTTTGGTGATGTGATGAATGACATAATGCATGTTTGGTAAGATTACTGATCCAATCTTTGCCCTGAATTTTTGGATCCCAAAATTATCGATCCCGATTTATTGTGGTATTAATACAACAAATACGTGAAATTAAAATCCCTGTAACTGCAATAAGTTAATTGTGAATAAACCTGATCTAGTTTTAATCATAATTTGTATCAATACATTTGAAGATTAAAAGTTTTTTCCTTCGAAAAACATTAAGTTTAGCTCTTATTTTTTTTTTTTTTTTTTTTTTCTTTCTACTCATGAAAGTACAATACAGGAGATTTTGGATGTTACAAACGAGAAAAAATAATACGGAGTATATAAGGTACTAAAAAACGTGTTATAAATCTATATGTAACCTTGTCTTTTAAGAAAAAAAGAGTTCATCCTAATTTTGTCCTTATCATTGAAAAAAGAAGTAAAATGTTTTAGGCTTTTAGCTAATCATATAACACCCAACAGCAAAATATACAATTAACAAATAAATCGTAAGGAATAACTGTGAAATGTGTGTTGTAAATTAAAATTGCATATTATGAAAGCTTTAATTTTACAATAAATATGACACTTTGTTACAGTATCACTCACTTTTACTACTCGTTAACAACGATTTAATTAAGCCGTTTTGGTTATTCAAGCAGCACGCAACTGTTGCAACTTCTGGATGAAGCTACTGATGTAAGCTACTGACTTTGCTAAAATCAGAAATTGAGGCCTAAAAGTTTGCTAGCAAGGAAAAGGTAGCATTTTAAGACAAACATGATGGTTTATTGATATCTAAGAACAGAGTAAAATAGCAAGGGAACATAGAATGCTAAAGCCGTAAATGTTAAGTGTTACGCAACAATAACTCTTGTAGACTCTTAACAAGACTACGAGTATAGGATTCCTCAAGGCCATCCTTCAACAAGAACTCCCTCATTTTGGCACGGTTGGCCCTAACCTCTCTTCCAACTTCATTCTCCACATCCATCACCACCTCGACCGCCTTTGCGACAGCCTCCCGTCTAATGAACCCGCCATCATCGTCGCTCTTCTCGACCTCGACCCCAACCCTCAACTCCAAGGCTGTCACACGAGCATTCACAAATTGGTCCATTTGTTGGGGTATCAGGACAAGTTGAGACTCACCAACCATAGCTTCTGATAGAGAACTTCCTCCAGAGTGAGTCACAAAGCATCCCACAGAAGGATGCAGCAAGACGAGTTGTTGTTGCACCCAACCCCCGTGAACTATTCCTTGCCCTTTCGTTCTCTCCGCAAACCCTTCTGGCAACGCCGACTCTATCGTTTCATAGCCTATCGGAGGCGCCAGCGCTGCCAAAAAGGGTCTCCCTGAAAATTGTACATCAAATTAAATTTGGCGTAATTTTGAAGTCGAACGCAAATTATAATCTAGACGACACTAATAATGTTATTAATGAATTACCTGTAAGCTCGAGTCCGAGAAGCAGCTCCTGAAACTGGTCGATATGTAAGAAACCTTCGCTCCCAAGAGCACAAAAAACCACACTTCGATGACTAAAACCACTTAGCCAACCATTAAAAAAGTCATCTAATTTAGCAGAAGGTGGTTCAGGAACAACAAGACCAACTAACATGACTGGCTTACCATAGTTTTTCTCAACAAAATTGCTATAACGCCCTTCTAACTCCTTACAACTCCTAAACAAAATAGCATCACATTGTTCGATTGCAAGGTTATGCTTCCGCAAGAAGCTAACTCCATTTTCCCCAACTCGACGCATAAATATGTCTAATATGGCCTTACACTCATGCATGCATAGTTTAACGTTTGGGGATGGATAACCCGGCGGTGGCTCGACAAACTCGGCCACCGTGACATGATGGTCAGGGGGAAGGCCCCTTGCATTGAGGCTACAATAAGCGTACGTTGCAAGAGAGATTATAGGAAAGAACACCGGCTTGGCCCCGTGTTTACGGGCCAAGCTAGGTAACCACTCTGGTGTGTCTAAGACAACAAAATCTGGCTTAAGGTGAGCCAAATGTGTATCGATCACGCCTTGGGTTAGGTCCATGGCGTCCACGAGCTTGGTCTTGGCCGAGGCGTGGACGTCCTTGGTCGTTTCGGCCCCCGGAGGAAGCCCGTCAACGTGCGGGATGGTGATAGGGATGAAGGTGATAAGGGCTGGGTGGTGGTTGTGGTGGGCTAACTTGGGCTGGGTTTTAGATGGAAGGAAGAATGAGATTTTGTGACCCAATTTGGCAAGTTTGTTGGCTAATTGGAGGTAGGGTGTAATGTGGCCCATGGCTAGCCATGGGTACATTGCGATGTGCATGGGCTTCATGTCTTTGTTGTGTGGCAACATATTTGATCGATTTTAGTACTTATTGTGTAATGATCGAATGAGCGAAGGTCCATATTTATATATGATATGTAATTTTCCGCATAAGAAAGGTAGATGAAGCTTGTGGTTAACTTCCCCTTCTGACTAGTTCCTCGTACATTAGGAAGGTAGATGAAGCTTGTGGTTAACGTCCCCTTTTCACTCGCTCAAGCACTTTTGGGTATTCAAGTTTTCATGATCTTTATTTATTGTGGAAGTGCATGTCTATGGTCCTTTATGTTTTGACAAAAATGTCTTCATAATGATAGGTAAGTTATTATTTCGACATTTTAGTTGAAATGTTATTAGCTGAACATGCTCGAGTTAAACTCACTCGATTATTTGAACTGAATTTGCCATGAAGAGTGAGGCATAAGCTTGCTAGGAAGAAAAAGACGAACATGGTTTATTGATAAATAGCTAAAAACAGAGTATTATAGCGAGAGTAGAATGATACCGTTCACCCTAGAAACTCTATGAGACACTGAACAAAACTTGTAATTTAAGACTCCTCAAGACCTTCCTTTACTAACAAGTCCCTCCATATAGCACGGTTGGTCCTCGCTCCCTCCATTATTCATCACCAACTCGATAGCCTTGCGAACAGCCTACCTACCGACCAATCCATCAGGCATCCTCGTCTCGACCTCGATCCCAACCCTCAGCTCCGGATCCAAGCTCGTCATCTATGCATTGAGAAACTGATCAACAGATTGAGGCAATAGTACTAATTGACATTTACTTATCATTGCTTCCGATAGGTCACAAAACAACCCACAGAAGGTCAGAAGGATGTTGCAAGATCGTCGATGGTTGCCTCGGCCCATGGTGGTAGGCCGTCAGCGGATGCTATGATGATGGGAATGAACGTTATTAGGTCCGGATGGCGGTATAGAGAGGCCAATTTGTGGTATGTATTAGCAAGGAGGAGAAACGAGATTGTGTGACCTTTTTAGGCAGAAAAAATCAGTCAAGAAAGCTAGAAGACAGAGCACACTGTCAATGTGTGACATTTGGGTGGTGGACTCCAGTGTTAGCCTCATGTGAATATGATGAATGCGTAACCAATAAATTTCGGCTCATTTCAACTTTAGTTCCTGATTCCACGACTTCATGGCCTCATCCACTGCATAACAATTACTCGGTTCAGCTTTGGCCTGTGGGCTGAGACTTGGAATCCAGTAGGGAAATGACAAACAATTTCACAAATAATCAACATACATAGTACACTTCAAGTGTATAGAGAGGCCGGAGCATACTGATCATTATATAATGGCCGTAAATCTTAATCAACAAGTTTCAGCCTCAAATGACGGTTTAATATCACATACAAACACTAAAACGCCATGCTAAAAAAAGATAACAGAATCATGAGAATGTTCAACATTTTAACTATCTTTATTCATAAGTATCAGGTAGTAGCCGCTATGCAGCCTCAAACCACACCAGCCCTCTATGAAACACCGAGCAGTTTCTTTATGTCCTTCTGCAAAATAAGATAAACAAAGAATCATTATTTGTTAACATCTTCTTATGAACGAGAAGTCGTGTTCAGTTGAGCTTTAAATCACGGTAGCAAGAGTTTTTAGTTCAGCCGAGTTTTACCTCAATGCTGGCTGGAGATGTAGTTGGCGCATAACGATCAACAACATTTCCCTCTTTGTCAACAAGGAACTTGGTGAAATTCCATTTGATTCCGTCTCCGAAAAGACCCCCTTTGCTGGATTTCAAAAACTTATAGATCGGTGCAGCATTACTACCATTCACATCAACCTGCAAGCGAAGGGAGCAACACCTTAACCAAAATGACAAGTTCTTTGTTATTGGCAGATGAATTTTACAAGGAATGGGTTTATGAACCAACCAACCAGATTTTTATTAGACCTACCAGTGTTAACAAAACAGAAACTTCAGACAGAAGTTGGCTATCTAAATTGTGTATTTTTGGGGCAGCATGGTGACAACTGACAAATAGACAGCGTCCTGAACTCAAATTTTCAAAATGACTAAGGTTTTAAATCACAAAACCAAACATTTGATACATAATAAAAGGATAATAGAACAATCGAGTAACTATCCATATACGAAAATCAGCTTACAAGCATCATGATTCAGGACTGGGAAATTGTGAACCAAAACACAGAAAAATACTTCGTAAGCGACAATAGGACACACGGTCCGTACTCCACATTCAAATCTAGTCGGAGCTCCATACATAGGAGGAATACTACTCTGTCTAAATCATGTTACAATGTCAAATTGTTCTTATTAATTAATCACAACTACAATTATTCATATGAGTCACTAATAGTACTTTAAATTTGGAACGGAGAGAGTACCTTATCAAAGATGGGGAACTCAGCCTTGAAACGAGTGCAAGCAAACTCCACAATCTGCTCATTGTCCCCTGGCTCTTGGCTGCCAAATTGGTTGCAAGGAAAAGCCAAAACCTCAAATCCTGCAATCACAGATACTTGTAAGTTTACACCCCAATAAAATTCGAGATTTCTACCAAAACACAGGAAGTAACAGAACTCGACTTTGAACAGAGAGGAGTCACTCATTACCTTGATCCTTGTAGTTGTCATACAGTTTAGTCAACTCCGGGTAGTTTGAGTTGGTGAGACCACTGCATACAAAAACAGAGAAAAGGAATTGGTCATTACTAAGTAGTGAAGCATATGCTATTTAACGACAACGGCAGGTGAGGCCTAAACGAATAAAGGAAAGAGCCATCAGAATTTCTAAAATACTTTAGTGTTGGCCATGTCATACCATTGTGAGGCAACATTAACAATCAGCAACACCTTCCCTTTGTAAGTGCTAAGATCTACCTCATCTCCACGAGCACCCTGTAGACATAACATGTCAACCAAAGAATTAACAAATCCGTCTGAAGTATCACAGCGACATTTCAATTCACTATATAGAAAAAGCTGAAAACATGAAGCTTTAACTCAAGTATGAAAGCTCAACCCTTGAAACAGCACATATGAAAACTCAAGAAGTAAATTAACGGATCCTCCATTAGCGACCAAAAACCCAACCAAGATAATTCCGATAAGGACAAGATTTAACTTGAATGCAAGTGCAACACCAGGAGATGATACTAACACCATTCTTAGTTCGACTAACAGATGTGCCCGATTATATAAATGAAATTGACAAATGCGCCAACTGCATATTAACCAAGACAGGATCCAGTAACACCATGCACAGTAGGTACTGCTACTAAGCCATTCTTCTTAATCGATATCAGTATCCACTACACTGGCAAAAGCACACACTTAAGGGCAGCCCTGTGCACATTGGTGTCTCCACGAAGCGAGGGTTCAGGGAAGGGTCCTGCCACAAGGGTGTATAGGGGAAACCTTCCCTTGTCATTTTTTAGACAGGAGGCTGCTCCCATCACACACTAACTCAACAAATTCAGCTACTCTAATTATCTTATCCAATTTGCTGGCCCAACAACAACGCCATAGTCCTAAATTAATTTGAGGTCGGCTAACATGAAGCGTCATATGATGCCATCAAATAAGTCCCCATATCGAAAACTCTTAATAATAACAAGGAATTAAGCATTCTTAAACCTTTGCCAAAAGGGGTAAACCTTGATTACAAAACATTTTGGGGGGGAAAACAACATAAAAAAAACAAAAACAAATAAAGGTGTCAACTTTATACACAAAATCAGATCATACTCCAAGTTTATACATACTATCACTACTCAAACTTGATTCCTAGAAACCCAAATCAATTGGGGATTTCCCTAAATAAAAATTTCACCAAATTAAAACTTGATCACAATTCACAACTATCAAACCCAATTAAAAAAGAAAAACTAATTTATGCAGCATAAAAATTGAATATAATAAGATATAATAAACATAAATAAACAACAGTTAATTGCAGAGTAAAGAGAAATTCACAATTAAATTGCAATCAGCGAATCGATCATATAAAATCAACAAGAACAACTAAATTACTAAAATCAAGCGTATAAAAAGTGCTAGCGTAAATAAGAAGCTAAAGAACGAACCTTGACAACAAAGTCATGGATGGATTTAGGCTGAGGGGTAGACTGACTTGCCATCGAATGTTCTCCCCTAAAAGATTGGAAAAATTGAGTTTGATTTCGATACCCAGAAGTCGAATTAACCAAATTAATACAAGATCTGAACTGGGTATTCTTCGGAATTGAAGATAATTGATTCTGCAAAGCAATTGAAGATGAAGATATAATTCGGAGGAGAGAGAAAGTAGTTGTAGAAATTGAAGAACGAAGCATGGAAATGTGAAGGGAAAGATTAATCACGGGTGGTTGTTATTTATAGTAAGTTTTCCCATGTTTGGATTGTGACAGGTTTATAGAATTGTTATTTAAAGAAAGTTGTTAATTACTAGAAATTGTTTTTTCTGGGTACAGTGTGAACAGAGGAAGATGAATGAGATTTTGTGATGACTTGATGAGGAAGGTGTATACCGTATGTCCGTATATCGTATACGTGTGAGAGTTCGAAATATTCTTTCAGCCGCATATTCCAATGTTCACACCAGGCATTATTGTTCTGGCTGGCTGTACGTGATGTGATATGAGGCTTTGTGTAGTTGTGTACGTAGTATAAGATTGTATGAATTAACTTTGAAAAACGACGAATTCAGTTAAAAAAAATTACTAACGTGATAGTGAATATGCAATTGATTCAGATTAGTTTGAATCCAAATACATTAAGGGTGTGTTTGGTTCATCATTTTTTGGGGGATTGGAAACGGATTCGATTATCACTTCATTACATTGTATTTGTTTTCATATTTTATATTTTTTAATCCTTTCCCACTCCCTTTTCCAATCTCTCAAAATGAAACCAACCTAAAACCTAAGGTAACAAATTTAAATCCTCCTACTAATGGATTGACACTTTTTAATGGAACCAAACAACTTTAATAAGGAATGATACTTGTATCTTTTCACTCCATTTCCGTATCCAATCCATTTCCATTCCAATTTCATGAACCAAACGCACCCTAACTATGATCATAGCATATCACAAAAATATAGTATGAACTAAGTCTAACCAAGACGATTTTAAACCTTGTCATATGTAAGAAGCTTACAAAGTTACAATTCACAAGCTTTCTCACTCATTGCTGATGGCTGATGAGCACCATTATGTTGGTCTAATTTTGAGGGTCATGGAACAATTAACCTAAGATAGGTTTTGGCAATTCAAATAAGAGCAATAATGTGAATGAATCCATTTGTTATATTTTATTTTCTTGTAAATTTGAATCCATTCTACAACTTTTACGAGTATATTTTATGTGGTGTATTGGTGTTACCTTTATCATCTTTAACACTTATGCTAAACTCTCGCATACATAAGAGTCAACTCATTTGGAACATTTCCAAACCAACATAGGAATTTCCAGAGATTTATAATTGACAGATGAAATGATTTCTTACACTCAATTTTATGCTTTCTAGAAATGGTCCAGAACTTGGCACGCAATAGAAGACCTTATTTTATTTTCTAATGACATTGACTATGACTTATGATGGAGTATTCTACAAATAATACGCTATAGAATTCATTCGGAAGGAACTATACCTGCGAACCATCATCTTAATTAAAAGCATAATAAACTAATGATCGAGAAACGGTCAATGATTTTATGTCATATTAGTGAATACACAATACTATAGATGAATCATATACATACACTAACAAAAAAAATTGGATGAACAAATTAAACAATAGAAAAATGTTGAATAGAAAATCCTACTGATCAAGGCAAGCTGCTAACTGCTTTTTCAAGCAAACTATCCACTGCTATAGAAACTGCATCTTCAAACTTGTCCAACTTTGCCTTAGGATCAGAATAAAGTAGCCTAGGCATTAATTCATCAATTATATACTTTCTCATTTCTAGCCTCTCTTTCAATGGAATCTTTACAAGAATCTCCACCACATTCACCTCTGACGACCTCACTGATTCATGCTCTATGTACACGGAATACTTGGTATGATCTTCGGGTAAATGCCATGGATACTGATAATGCGCGGTGAAGGGATCAAACACCACAGGAATGCAGCCAGCAACGAGGGAATCGAATAGCGATTTCCTCGTTGGACTGTCCCCTGGAGGCTGAAGACAGAACTCTGACTCTCTGAATAGCTTTATTACAGGAACAGGGCTAAAGCAGGCATTATTACTGCAGTCAAAGAAGTTGCAGTTATCAGGGGCCGCTTTGCACTGCTCGATGAGGGCTGATCGAATGCTCTCTGGGGCCGTCCTCGAGGCACCTGCAAAAGTGATCAGATTCTTCCTGTGCACGCTTCTCAATTCAGCCTGTAAATCCAGGATATCCTCATCCGAGGTGGGGTGAAAGTATGTTGGATGAGGGACGCCAACTTCATTGATGTCCCAAGGTTGTCGCTCGATTAGGAGCTTCGTGGGGTTCTTGAGCTCATCGAGCTCCAATAATCTAGTCCCCCATGTCCCATTTACTGACCTTCGGAAATCCCATGAGATTTTACCTAGTACAATGACATGATCCAACCCAAAATTCCTCTTCCACGGCTTCTGCAACTCGAGCCACTCGACAATCTCGTTGGATAGAGCGTCTTTCACATCGTTTGACACGTCCTTGAAATGCCATCTTAAGATGTCTAGACCACCATAATACGGTACATAAAATAACTTCGCATCGTCGACATTGTGAACCCTACAGGGGTGGTTCAGAATGTGGGTGTGGAAAATCGGCTCCAAGGCGTACTGATGGGTGTTGTACCACCCTTCGCCTAGCTCCGAGAGAGGCTCACCCATCGCGTCATTGCTCAAATACTTGCAAAATTCTCGCGTAACGATTACTTCAGAGCACTTGGCTAAGAGATCCTTGTTGAATTTTGCAGGCAAATCGTACACATATATACCTCTGCCTTCACAATAATTATCCGATTTCCTTAGTCCTGATTTCGGAATGTAAGTACGTAGAATTGTGAGTTGCCCTTCTGCGTCTCTTCTCCCACTCATGATCTGTTCTGCCTTCTCCTTATCAACCCCTGTCAAGTTTGGATTTGTAAACGGAGACGACTTATTCGTCGAAAGAGATGAATCCAAGATGACTTCTGTGTTTTCACCTGGCAATTGACTAATTTCTGGACTAATTATTCTGCTTATAGAAGAATCAGTATCGACATTGGGGTTTTCTTGCGAGTTAGGATTAGCGAATTTGGTAATATCAGGGTCTGATGAAGGATTTTCTGTAACAATAGCAAATTTCGAGCTACTGTTGATGGCAGGAAATGGAATATTATTGTTGGTTGCAGGCTGAGCGCCAGCAGACAGGCAGTAACGATTGCTAAATTTTCGAGAAGTGACACAAACGTGAACAATCGAACCAGAAAGAAGGGTGGTAGAAGATGACCAGAGGAAAATGAGTAAGAGCAGAAAGACAGCTATAGGAACTTTATTGAGTAGTTTACACAAGCATGAATCAAAGAACCATGTTTCCTGCTTCTTCGAGTCTGCCATTAATTATTTCTCGAGTTTTACGTGTGATCGATGTTTAACATCTTCTTGTTCCTCATCATCCAGCAGTTTATGTATGTGCAGACTAAAATGGTAAATCTTCAAGCACAAGCCTGCCCCTTGACAAATGGAGGTCACGTTCGATTAGATACGTCGTAAATCTTACAAGCTTGCACGTTTAACAGCAACTTATATATTAGTATAAACTTCAGCTCTGTAGACTAAGACTTGAAGAGAAGATATAAGCAATAATAATGAAATGCAAGTATGTGGGATGCCTTAAAAAGATTGGCTAATAATGATTGATGATGGACTAATCATACATGACAATTTGACGAATATTTATCATCCTGTTATTTAATGTTAACAAATTTCAGGCATCATCGGATCTTGTCGTTTAACCTTCAATTTTACTCATATAAAGACCTTTTTCTGGTTGTATGACAATACCACAAGTAACTATCATGATCTATATTGGCTTGCAATATCGCACATCTTAATTATGTACTCTCTCCGTCCATAGACATTTCTCAAGTAGTATGAATAAGGAGGGGCATATATAATATTACTTGCAGGTGCTCCCTTACAGCCTATATATTTTGGGCACATATCTCCCTTGAGAGAGACGAAAATTGTGGCATGTATATCTATACTATATGCTTTTTTCATTCTCAGCATTAAATAAAAACTGGATCCGTTTCTTTCGAATCTATGCATTTGGTTTGATATAGAAACCGAACATAACGGACTCGATGAAATAATGCCGAGAATATTCATTAACCAGAACTTTGACAAGCCATTGTTTACTCATGTGATCAAGCCAAATATATATATCCGTTACATATCAGTGTGGATCACTTATCCGATTTTCCTATCCCACTTTATGTACCCATCCAATCATATTCTAACATTTCATATATCTTTTCAAATGAATATATCTTTAAAAATTAAAATAATGAAATGTTAGAATGTGATTGAAGGGATACATGAAGTGAGATAATAAAAAAAAAAAAAAAATAACTAATCCGCACTGGTTACATATACGGAGTATAATACTCCGTATTTGATGAAATGACTTTGATTGCTTTTGCCAAAAAAAAAAAAAAAAAATCAACAAAAAAGATTCCTTTCAGGGGCTTGGATTCTTGTGGAAGTATTCAACTCCTCTTGAGAGACATTCATGACATTGGGCCTGCTACCAATCATACTATAAAGCCCATTAACATAACTATACTGCTACCTCTGAAGAAGGCAATCTTTTTACTACGCTTTCAAGCAAACTATTGACAGCTACGGAAAATGCGTCGTCAAATATTTCCAACTTTGCCTTAGGATCAGAGTAAACTAACCTAGGCATCAACTCATCGATTATATACCTCCTCATTTCTTGCCTCATTTTTGAAGGGATTTTCGTAAGCATCTCCACCACATTAACCTTGGACGACCTAATTGCTTCCCGGTCTATAAACACGGAATATTTACTATGATCCTCGGGTAAATGCCAAGGATACTGATAATACGCGGTGAAAGGACTGAACAACACTGGAATGCAGCCAGCAACGAGGGAATCGAACACCGATTTCCTCGTTGGACTGTCCCCTGTAGGCTGAAGACAGAACTCTGACTTTGTGAATAGCTTAATTAGCGGAACAGGACTAACGCAAGCATGGTTACTGCAATCAAAGAACTTGCAGTTTTCAGGCTCGGCTTCACACTGTTCGATGAGGATTGATCGAATGCTCCTTGGGTCTTTTCGTGAGGCTCCTGCAAAGCTGATAAGGTGCTCTCGATGCATATCCTTGAGCTGAGCTTGCCACGCCAGGATATCCTGGTCCGATTTGGGGTGGAAGTGGGTTGGATGTGGGACAGCTACATCGTTCATGTGCCAAGGCTCTCGTTCGATGAGGAGTTTAATGGGGTTCTTGAGCTCATCGAGCTCCAATAATCTAGACCCGGCTGTCCCATTTACTGATCTTCGGAAATCCCAAGAGATTTTACCTAGTACAAAAACATGATCCAACCCCGAATTCCTCTTCCACGGCTTCTGCACCTCGAGCCACTCGATTATCTGATGTGAAAGCGTGTCTCGAACATCGTTCGACACGTCCCTCAAGTACCATTGTATGACATCATGCCCTCCAAAATAAGGCACATAAAAGAGTTTGGCATCCTCCGCATTATGAACCCTACATGGATGGTTCAGAAAATGAGAGTGAAAAATCGGCTCTAGGGTGTACTGATGGGTGTTGTACCAGCCGTCTCCTAGCTCCGGGAGAGGCGCACCCATTCCGTCATTGCTCAAGAATTCGCAGTAGTCTAGCCATGTGGCCATTCCAGAGCAATTGGCTAGCAAATCTTTGTTGAACTTTGCAGGTAGGTCATACACATATATCCCTTTTCCATCACAGTTTGAGGGCCTTGATTTCGCTGTATAGGACCGTAGAATTGTCATCTGCGCTTCAATTGTCGAGTCTTTAGGGTAATTTTGCGACTCAGGATAATCGGCGAAAGCGAATTTAGGACTGTCAGGGGCTGATGAATGACTTTTAGGTTTAGAAACAGGGGTTTTTGGGCTAAAATTGACACTAAGGCTTGTATCACTTGGAGGGACAAGTGGTGGACTATTAACCACTTTGGACTCATGGTTGGTCACAGAACCGGAGAGAATCGTGGTCGTCGAAGACGACCACAAGAAGATGAGGACAAGGAGAAGGAAAGCAGCAGGGATCGGCCATCTTTGTACAAGCTTACTAACCGACATTTTTCGACTATAGTTGATGTACACCATCTTTACTAAGCTTCAACTTCAAGCTTAGTCTTTGAGATATAGACTGCAGGTTTGATATATCATCACTTAATTAGCTAGTAGCCAGCACGTTTATACCTGATTTATAATATGCAGCATGAAGCTACTCAACCTATTTACTTAATACAAATTAATGTAGGAAAATGATTGTACAGCTGGTAATGATAATGATAGTTATCATGCACTAATTAAATAATTAATAACTGGTAAGCTAGTATTAAGCTATAATATTTTCATTGGTTCACTGATAATGATTGATGAAGTTATCATGTACCAATGTAATGTCATGGTGAAAGCTGGCCACGATGTTCTCCAGATGATTTCTGATTCTTTAGACTCTGGGTCTGAAATCTCCCTAGTCCACGGAATATGATAGACCTCGAACTTTTAGGGAGAAAGATATGAATATATAGTTGATACTAACATGATAGTAAAATTGCTTGAGTGATATTGAAATTAATTTGTGTGGAGATATGGCATATCGTGTATTAGAAACTACGGTTATTTAAAGGGGATATCAGACTTATGGTATATGTAGTCGTAGGACCTCAGGATATTCATGAGAGACGAGTAGACTACTTACGAATTGAAATGTCCTAGCTTAGAGTGTAGGGGAAAAAGGGTAACTATTTTGCGAAGCCATTTCTCGGGGGCAAGGTAAATATATCCGTTATTACATAAATTGAGATGAGATAGTGAGATAGCTTGGCATTAGTCTTTACACTTGCTCAAATCACCTTGCAAAGGTAAAAGACAAAGAAAAATGTTGTGTTTGTCGATGACGCCCCGTTGGTCTTTGACTCCATTTTACACTAGTTCATTTTTCATTGTCTTCAATAAGATTGGACTCTTAGAGTTTCAGTCCTCGAATTTCACTTTGGTCATTTGGCGATTTCACGAACTTAAAAGCATCTTTATTGATAAAATTCAACTTGAGTTTCAAAAACAATTTATTTTCGATTTAGTCGTCTTAACTCTTTTGAGACTCATTTTGAAATCATATAATTAATTTTCAACACTTGAACAAATGTCTCTATGATAAAATTTATAAGGATATTAGATTATTATTATTGATAAGTCTATTTTGACAAAAATAGGATCTCATTGAAGATGAAACGGTATCTGAAAACAAAGACAATCTTTCAAAACTAGACCCGTCATATTTCTCTCTAAATTGGTAGTCTCTCTTAAAGAACCTAATATCTCCTCTTTGAGACCCTTTTGGAGACCCCAAATCTCAGATATTTGATGTAAATCTCCGCTTAGTGAAAATATTAATGAATTTGCGGTCCATTGTATTAGTGATTATAGTAATAAAAAAGAACAATTCTGAAGTTTCTACTCAAGGGAAGCTCCCAACGGCTTTTTCAAGCAGACTATCGACTGATATGGAAAATCCATCTACAAATTTCTTCAACTTTGCCTTAGGATCGGAGTAAACAAGCCTAGGCATCAAATCATCAATTATATACCTCCTCATTTCGAGCCTCTCTTTCAATGGGATTTTTGCAAGGATCTCCACCACATTCACCTCTGACGACCTCACCGATTCATTATCTATATACACGGAATACTTCGTATAATCCTCGGGTAAATGCCATGGATACTGATAATGTGCGGTACGAGGATCGAACACTACAGGAATGCAGCCAGCCACGAGGGAATCGAAGAACGATTTCCTCGTTGGGCTATCGCCTAGAGGCTGAAGACAGAACTCTGATTCTTGGAAGAGCTTAATTACAGGAACAGGGCTAAGACAGGCATGGTTACTACAATCAAAGAACTTGCAGTAATCAGGCGCGGCTTTGCACTGCTCGATGAGGGTTGATCGAATGCTGGTTGGGTCCGACCTCGAGGCACCTGCGAAGGTGATCAAATTCTTCCTGTGTACACTTCTCAACTCAGCCTGCAAGGCGAGAATATCCTCGTCCGAGGAGGGGTGAAAGTAGGTCGGATGAGGGACACCAACTTCTCTGATACGCCAAGGTTGTCGTTCGATGAGAAGCTTCATGGGGTTGTTGAGCTCATCGAGATCCAATAGTCTATTCCCCCATGTCATGTTTACTCCCCTTCGGAAATCCCATGTGACTTTTCCTAGAACAAACACATGATCCGACCCCAAATTTCTCTTCCACGGCTCTTGTAACTCAAGCCATCCGACTATCTCGTTCGATAGAGCGTCCTTCACATCGTTAGGGACGTGCTTGAAATGCCATCTTAAGATGTCTAGACCACCATAATACGGAACATAAAATAACTTCGCATCGTCGACATTGTGAACCCTACAGGGGTGGTTCAGAATGTGGGAGTGGTAAATCGGCTCTAAGGCGTACTGATGGGTGTTGTACCACCCTTTGCCTAGCTCCGAAAGAGGCTCACCCATCGCATCATTGCTCATGTACTTGCAGAAATTTGGCGAAACGATCACTTCAGAGCAACTTGCTAACAAATCCTTGTTGAACTTTGCAGGCAGCTCGTACACATAAATGCCTCTCCCGTCACAATAATTCATCATCGATTGCCTTGGTAATGATTTTCGAACGTAAGTCCGAAGTTTTGCCATTTGACTTTCCACTTCTATTCTGCCTTTCAAGAGTTCCGGGTCAACCCTATTCGGATCCAAAAAAGGATAAGAATTATTCGTCGAAATTGTTGAAGTGAAGACCTTTGTATTTTCATCTGGGAATTGACTAATTTCTGGACTATTTTTGCTTATAGGAAGTTCTATAGCAATGCTTTCTCGAGAAATTTCCGGGGGAGGCGAAGAATAGGAGTCTATTTGATCGATATTGGGGTTTTCTTGCGAGTTAGGATAAGCGAATTTGGCAATATCAGGGTCTGATGAAGAATTCTCCGTAACAATAACAGAGACTTTCGAGCTATTGTTGACGGGAGGAAGCGGCATTGTGTAGTTGATTGTAGACAGGCAAAAGAGGTTGCTAAATTTTCGAGATGTCACGCAAACGTGAACAATCGAACCAGAGAGAATGGTGGTCGAAGATGACCAGAGGAAGATGAGTAAAAGGAAAAAAATAACAACTGGAATTTTGTTGAGGTGTTTACGTATGCATGAATCAAAGAAGCCTGAATAATCTTGCTTCTTTGAGTCTGCCATTTTCGAGGATACGTGTTGTCGATGTTTACCATCTTCTTCTTCACCATCCCGCACAGCAGTTTATGTATGCGTAGATTACAGTCGTTAATCTTCAAGTACAAGCCTGCTCGTTGAAATATGGAGGGCGGCACGTTTAATTTGACATTTGGATTCGGTATTACGTAATTGGAATCTTACAAGCTTTCACGTCTAACAACTGATTAATTTTTATACAAGGAGATTATATATATTGAAGAGGGAGAACTAACAAAATAATACTAATTAATCGAAACTTGTCAGCTCCTTAGACCAAGACTTGATCATACAATGAAATGCAAGTACGTGAAGATTAACAATAATAATCGGCTAATAATGATGGAGTAACGTAGTCATGTTGTTTATATAGTTAAATAAATCAGGTGTCACCGGATCTGGTCTCTACTCATTTGCTGAGACTTTCTTTTCTTCAGCTCATTGTATAATATAAGACCAATACTACAACTCCACAACTAAGTATCATGATATATTTGGCAGACGTCTTTGTGTCGCGAGTTGCGAATATATATGCACTCTTAATTATATACTCTCTCCGTTTCTTAAAAATTAAAATAGTAGTTCTGACTTTAGTCGTGGTACTTTCCAAGTCTATATGTATATATATACAAGAAGGGGCAATGATATTCTTTGGTGTTCCATATAGCTTGTTCACTCTCATTTTTCAATGGATACTAAACTAGAAGTACTTGGTGGCAAGCTGACATTTTTCATGGCTAATTTTTAGTACACTGTTAGTCATTAAGATTTTGTATACATGCATGTGTTTTCATCCCGCTGTTGTTAGAAAATAGCATTTTCATGCTGGCGGCCTTAACTTTTGCATGCTCTAATGTTCTCATTTCATTGAGATTGATGTTCTACATAAATATACTAGTAGTGATTCGTTTTACAGAGACGACATTTAAGAAAAGAAAGGGCATTTTTTTTTTGAGAAATTTGTGAATTTTTTAACCAAAGTTGACTTTGGTGTTTTCTCTAGATAACGTGCGCTTCTCTACTATTATTGAACGGCAAAATAAACATCGTTACATGTCATTGTGAAAGCTGGCTACGAAGATCATCAGATGATTTCCTTAGCCTATGGGTCTGAAAAATTCCTAGTCAAGTCACGTTAATTACCAATTTTAGGAATGCCCTGACGATAGACGTCTAATATTAAGATATGATAATAATAAGATTGATTTGGAATAATCAATGTAAAATGTGGTTGAGCGTCAAAGGTTGTGTAAATTCTAGAGAAGTAAAATTAAAGAGCACATATAAGTGCATGCATGGCATAACAGATTAAAACAGATGCAAAATATCACAAACTTTGTTTAAGAAGTTTTCAGGCTGGAAAACTGCTCGGATGTACTGTACTCTTTTTAGTTCTTTATTGAGAGGAGATCGCCAATTCGCCAAACCAAGTTACAAACCGACTAAATAATCCTACGGACTAATGACCTAGAGCTTAGCGGAGTAAACTACACTAAACTTAATAAAACGTAAGTAGTCAAGACAATGTTGTGTTCGATGGTACCTCGTTCGATTGTTCCGATAATATTTATTATCATGATGGTATCTTCATACTTCAATTCGATCATTCGACTCTCAAAATTGAATAATGATGTTGTGCCACCACTCGAAGTTCACACTGGGCTTTCGGGACTTCCATGGGCTTGGACTCGAAAACCAAATATTATTGGGCCTGCTACTTATACCAATCATACTATAAAGCCCATCAAAGTAACTATATAGGCATTTGTGCAGGCAACCTTCTTTTTACGCTTTCAAGCAGATTATCGACAGATATGGAAAATGCGTCCTCAAATTTTTCCAACTTTGCCGTAGGATCGGAGTAAAGAAGCCTTGGCATCAACTCATCAATTATGTACCTCCTCATTTCTTGCCTTGTTCTTGAAGGGATTTTCGTAAGAATCTCCACCATATTCGCGTCTGATGACCTTATCGCGTCTTGGTCTATAAACACGGAATACTTCCTGTAATCCTCGGGTAAATGCCATGGATACTGATAATACGCGGTGAAAGGACTGAACAGAACAGGTATACAGCCAGCAACGAGGGAATCGAAGACCGATTTCCTCGTTGGACTGTCACCTGTAGGCTGAAGACAGAACTCTGACTCTTTGAATAGATTTACTAAAGGAACAGGACTAACGCAGGCATGCTTCCTGCAATCAAAGAACTTGCAGTTATCAGGCGCGGCTGTGCACTGCTCGATGAGGATGGTTCGAATGCTGTTTGGGTCCATCCGTGGAGCCCCTGCAAAGCTGATCAGATTCTTCCTGTTCACGCTCCTCAATTCAGCCTGCAAGGCCAGGATGTCCTCGTCCGATTTGGGGTGGAAATCGGTTGGATGAGGGACACCTACGTCGTTTTCATGCCAAGGCTGTCGCTCAATGAGGAGTTTCATGGGGTTGTAGAGCTCATCGAGCTCCAATAACCGAGACCCGGCTGTCCCGTTTACAGGTCTTCTGAAGTCCCAAGAAATTTTTCCTAATACAAACACATGATCTAACCCTGAATTCCTCTTCCACGGCTTCTGCAGCTCGAGCCACTCGATTATCTCATGCGAAAGAGTGTCTCTAACATCATTGGAGACTCTTTTCAGGTACCATTGTATAGCATCATGACCACCATAATAAGGTACATAGAAGAGCTTGGCATCCTCCGCATTCTGAACCCTACAGGGATGGTTCAGAAAACGAGTGTGGAAAATCGGCTCTAAGGTGTACTGATGCGTGTTGTACCAGCCTTCTCCTAGCTCCGGGAGAGGCTCACCCATCCCATCATTGCTTAAATACTTGCAATAGTCAAACCACGCGGCCATTCCCGAGCAATTTGCTAACAGATCTTTGTTGAACTTTGCAGGCAGGTCATACACATATATCCCTCTTCCATCACAGCCCGAGGGCCTTGATTTTGCGGTGTAGGACCGTAGAATTGTCATCTGCCCTTCTACTTTCAAGTCTTTCTGGTACAATTTCGACTCAGGATGATCAGAAGATGGGAATTTGGGGCTGCCAGCGGCTGATGGAGGGCTATCAGGTGTAGAAACAGGGTTTTTTTCATTTTCTTGAGGAAAATTGACAGCAAAGTATGTATCAGTAGAAGAGACAATTGGAGGATTGAGATTAATTACCACTCTATTACTTCCTTCAACAACAGAAGATTTACTGTCGTAATTGATCACAGAATCGGAGAGAACTGTGGTCGTCGAAGACTTTGACGAACACATGAAGATGATGACAATGAAAAGGAAAACAGCAGGTATCTGCCATTTTTGTATATGCTTTAAAATCGCCATTTTTCGAGAGTAGTTGATGTAAACCATCTTTACTATCTTCCTGGTTGTGTATACGCTTCAACTTCAAGCTTACTCTTTGAGATCTAGAATGCAGATTTAATACATCACCGATTGTTAGCCTGCACGTTTAAACCTGATTATTCATATGCAGCAGGAAGCTGCTCTTTCTGTTGACCTGTATAAATTAATGTTAGAAAACGATTGTACGGCTAATTCTGATGTACTTGAACTAGTATATTGCCTCCTCGGACACGCAGCCTGGGAGACCAAACACAATGATAATGATGTTTTAATCATGTACCAATCATGTGTTTATTCCATGTGTTTGCAATAATACACACAGATTATATGCAGATCACAACATCAAAAAAACCAGAAAGAGTTAAACTCGACTTCATGTCACGATTTGAATCGTTCTTTTCTAGTTGCATACATACGTTCTAAAGAACGGGTTTAGGGTATAAGGAAGTCGCATCAAAACATCTAAACACGACAGTTCTAATGTCGAAATTATGTAACTTGTGACTTGTTGTGAATAACACCACTTTATAATGTGAAGTGCTTACCGTTTACGTCAACAAACTGAACATTTTGTACTACCTACCACCTCCCCTATCACACACGGTCTTCTCTATATAAAAATATGCCCCCTGTACCGGTTTATTTCAATAATCAATGCTCTTGGGAAATAACCAGCCAAAATGACGTCTGTCCTTTTAACATATACTAACAACCTCATTTAATTAGTCGCTAGTTATGACCAAAGATTAATTACTCACTATATAATACGTGTAACAACAAATCACGCATTAATCAAACCATGTTCCAACAACATGGACTAATAATGATGTGTTAATCATGTACTCATACGCAACCGTCTCATTTGAACTGGTTCTACGAAAATGAAGAGATTGAAAGGGTCTTTTGAAGACCGACACATGAAATGACGGTTCTATTTCTTATCTGTTTAAGAGTTTACGTGCGCCCCTTTTTGTTAAAGAATTGGTTAAGACTTTAGTTATGTAACATCTCTCATAAAAAACTTTAAAAAGGAAGGCAGTAACTAAAGAGAATTCGTTAAAAAAAACTCCTCATATCTGCCTGTTGCTGAGTACGGAGTACAATTTTACACAAATGTTGAACAATATTAAATTTGTTTCAATGATCAGTTGATCACAGCATAGGTTAATTTTAGCATAAGATTAACTGAAACAACCTCTACAACGCCATGAATGACATTTTTTTTTACCTCGAATTTACAGCATACTATCTGTCCGAGCTGACAGGCGGCGGAAGAAGTTGATTGGCACAGAAGGCAAACGATGCCGAAACCTGGGGTGCCTCATGACATAGAACCCAGCCAAAGCAGCAATGACTTGAAATGGTGTAACATACAACACAATGGCAGCTAAGAGGCAGAATGTCACAAAAATCGCGGTAGCTCGTGGGTCTCGCCAGCTTAAAAGAGCCTGTAACCGCTCACCTTGGGTCGCAATGTCACCTATCACCGTCTGGATTCTGCCAGCCACACTCCTGAGCCTGTCATACCTCATCCTCACAACGTCTGGGCTTTTGCTTGTGGGAAAGGTGTCGAATTCCTCATCAAGCTCGTCAGGCAGGGAAGTGTCAGCCTGTGAAATCTTGATGTTCATATGAGGCGGGTACCTAGGTCGGTACCTGTAGTTCCACACGCCGATTAAGAACATGTACAGGAACACTGTGGGCAATATCAGCTCTGGGAAGCAAACCAGCATCAGAAATAAGATGTGAACCAGAACAGTAGTCACAGGATTTCTCCAAACGCATATATCACCATACCACTTCCCAACAGAAAACAGTCCTGAGAAAACAGACATGAGGCGAAAGAAATTCGCTTTGCTCCTTCTCATGCTCCAGAGGTGAGCATCCACATCAGACATGTACTCCACTACCTCCTTTCTGAGAGGTGGTTCAGCTCGGCCTAGCCTCATGGCCACGATATTCATGGCTTGGAAACGCAGCATGTCCTGCTGCATCACTGTGAAAGGTCTCACATAGTGCATCTTAGGCAAAAGAGGCCGTGAATATTGATACATCATGTTAGCAAATGAAGTGCAGGAGAATCTCAGAGCCAAGTGCAATTCCCCCATCTTTTTTACTCCATTTGGCTGGAGAACTAGTAATGGATAAGAATGTGTGTATATCCGTCCTGTTTCCAGGGTAGATATACGAATTCTAACTTTCCCAATTTTGAGATCCTTGCTTCCATTTGATCCTTTCTCTCCAAGCTGAGAATTGTCAAAAACACCTACTGTGATAACTGTGGCTGGATCAAAGACTTCCCATGTATACTGCTCATTATACTTAGGGCAGAGACTGTCGACTATGGTACGGGTCCTGACCCACTTATGACCGTATTTTGCAACACAATATGTATCTGATGTTCCTCTGCTATCCCTGGTTTTCATAGGGTGTAGCCCTTCTGCATTTAGGATGCCAAGTTCCAAGACACCGATTGTTGGTTTCCAGAGTTGTTTTGCTGTGGGGCGGAGATCACTACTGTAGTGTGTGGACTCGTCAAGAACATGGTACCCTCCATCCAGACACACTCGAAGATGAAGCCGGCTAGAAAATTTCTCTTTCTTGAGCTGGTCAACATCCACAGCAACTGGCTTCTCAAGGTTAAACCACCGCGAATGGATGAGTCTATCATCTGCACGTCTGTCAATCTGAGTCAATGGGATATAAACTCTCCCTATGATTTCATCTTTACCAGGAGCTACACGATCCTCAACAGTGAGAACCAGATGATCATCAAATGGCTCAGCTGCAACGAATAACAAATCTTCATTCCAGAGGGAGTTTAGTGTGCGAGCCTGAACAGGTTTAGTTTTCAGGACCTGGTGCCCTATCTGTGCCTTACAATAAACCTCAGGAAACCGATTTTTCTCTGTTGGTACTAAATCCTGTGCCTCAATAACATTGACCCGAACATACCACAGCCTAGGAGCCTGGTAAACTTTTGAACGAAGAAGCGCAGATGCAGAAGAGGACATAATATCAATACCAGCGGTATCAGAATGCCATGCTTCAGAATAAGATTCGTCAGCTTGAGTGCCAAGCCAAACTGCGAGCATCAACTCGCCTTTTACCTTGTCTCCTTTCTTATCCTCAAGACGATACCACTGAGGAGCCAATGGGCTATCTGGTGGAACCCTGGTTGGCACTTCATGAAGATCAAACCTAACAATGCCAACGAAATCATCTTTGACTAAGTCTTTGTCCTTGACTTTAACTTCAAGCACAGAGGCCTGCAACCGATCCCTGGAAAAGGCGAACACAATATTCCATTCTGGGTGGTCATTCTTGTCATAGTGCTTTGTCACTCCTTTATAGTTTCCAACACGTACCTCTACAAAGGGGTCAAGACTACCAGTAAGATCCATATGGGGAAGATCGCGTGCTCTGACAACTCTGACATACAAGAACTGCATCCTTTCTACAAGGTCATAAGTGCTTGCCGTTTTGTCTGGATGGAGAATGCGTCCTCCAACAACACGTCCCCCTCCAAGGTATGGGCTGGTCTCTTTCAGGGCAAAATCAAGAGGTTGTGCGCCAGAAGCAGAGTGCATTCTGATGATCTGAGGAGGTGGTGCCTCCGCTTTCATCTTCATTTCTTCAACTTCTTGATAGGTTGCATCACGATGAGGTACTCCTTCAGGATCAGCATGGGGTGGAGGAGGATGGGAATGGTTATGGGAATGTGAATGTGAATGCGAATGGGAATTAGGATGATTCGTGTTTGGTAAATGGCGGAAGGTATGACGCTCCTCAGATTTTGCATGTGAATTGGTTTCAGGTGCAGAAATTGGACTGGAGGACTTTATGCTTGGATCATTAGTAATATAGACTTTGAGACCAAGCTCTCCTTTGATGCGAGAGAAGATGCCACGCTTCTCTAAAGGGTAGTGCAGAACAACAGCATCAGAGCGAGGAACAAATGAAGGGCCGCTGATGGAAACCCTCCCAAGAAACGATTTGGTGTTTATAGCTCTATTGTTGTTGTATACAGAGACATCAAGATTCAGATGGGGCAGCATTGATGGATCAGATATATTGAAGTAGAAGCTCTCATCCCAGACGGGATTCAGATCCTTCTCCTTCACAGTGGACCGAAATTTCTGTCCATCAAAACAAAGCTCCACAAACGAACTGGATGACCCTTGTCCATCTTTTGGCATAAGATCGTGAGCACTAACGACATCTACTCCCAGTTTCAAGTTGTTCAAGGCCATAGTGATTCTTCAGACGCTAAGGTACCTATAAAGCAGAGAAGTTACAAAATTTTCAGGAATTAAAAGAAATGCAACAGAATACTTCAAGGAATATATGTTTCATTCTTTTTCTGGTAACCTGAAGTTCCCAAATTCTCACACACCTCTTCTGGGACTTAAAAGCAGAAGTATGATAAACTTGCATAAAAATGTTTTTCTATCAGCATGATCAGATCTCTCAGATTTCCTAATGTTGTACCAACTTCGAAAAATCAACCTAAAATTCAAGCAGGCAAGACAGAAACTCATATGCATCACAAAATTGAGGGGACATGATTATGACAAGTCGCATCGAGCATTTTGGGTATGAATCATTTACAGGAAGACACCATGTATTGGATTAGCTGTACAACCCACAAGCCTCATTCAAACCTCTCCAATACACCATGTCAAGACTTATCAGTAACTTGGACAGTTGCACTTGCAGTGCATCAAGTAATAGTAATGTCCTACACAATACACTGCCGCATGCTAGAGTCGAATCAGTACATTTTGTTGGACATGTCTCACAAAAGCTTACTATCTCAAGTGACAAATAAACTGATCATTGCTGGACTTTACCTCAATGCCAATCTAATCAAACCCTTAAAAGAACAACATCAAAAAAGAGAAATAAATCTAGCAGCTAATGAGTTTACCGAACCAGAATTCTCAGGCACAGCCCTTTTGTATGTACTTATAAAACTTCAGATGGTGTTCTTAGGAGTCGGATCACATGTGTTTTGGCATACTACCACATACATATATAATGCATAAACAGTCCCTAATGGGAACAAAGAGAAGGATACACTACGCCTCCATTGCGCTAGGTTGATGTATAAAAACAAAAATCACGAATTTGTTGTCCATACAGACAAATTCACAAGAAAACAGAAGTCACGGCATTATCCAGAATAACCAGAGATACAATCATCTGATAGTAAAGTGTCAGGAATCAGACTTACTATAAGTAAAACAAAGTAACTTCTTTAACAACCTCAAGATGCCTCCAAATTCCAAAACCAGGATCCACAACAAAAGCACCGACTTTAAGAGTGCAATTTCTGAGATATGTTCAGCTGATGCCCCTAGGAAAACTACGATAATTAAGTAATATAAACTAGATTATTTGTAAAATTATGAAATAATCTAACTCGTAACCTCGAAAAATGGGAAGTCTAGTTAGAAGAGAACAGAAAGTAGGCAGCAATTAGTCAAACAATTTGTTAAACATGTGCATCGTCTCATTTCCAACAGATCTTAAACTTGTTGTAGTATAAAAATATTTCCGAAAGGAGACATTTAGCAGGTTAAGGTTTAAGGATCCTAAAACCCCGCTAAAACCACATGTAATCTGTTCAGCTTCTTTTACACTGAACCAAAATTATTCTATAGAAACTCAGTTCCAACCTTCAAAAGTGTAGGCCCAAATTAAAGATTAATATATTTGATATAAAGAAAAACAATCTATCTGCTCTTTAGAATCTGAATCCAAAAAAAGTTTGATCTTACAAATATACTACTCCTTTTTGCTATTTTGTGGAATCTGAACAAAAAGCTACTACTACAATCTTTTACTACATTGTTCAAAAACTCCAAATCGTGTTTTACTGAACTAAACCCATTGACATAGATGTCGGCTAGTTTAGATGGTAAAGTTAGTCATTCGATGGCATACGGGTTTAAAACCCGTTTGCACAAAAATTACACCTTGGCTCCCTTTACACCCCCAAAAAAAATGTTTAATTTTGCAAAGATAAACAAAAATAAAATTGTTATTGAAAATTATTATCCAGAAGTTCTATTTGATTAATTAAATACCAAGAACAAATATGAACTAATCCCATAACTCCATCCTCATCAGAATTCATAAGACAATACTTCTCATTGAAGCTTCAATTTTGATCACAAAAACAGAAGGACACATCATAATCAAAAAGTTCACATCTTTATAATCCCAAAGTTCAGAGCTAAATAATCACCACACACACACACACACACACACTACAATTGAAAATAAATCACAAAACTTGAAAGCTAATTAATCATATATTTCACTAAAAATAAAAATCTTACCACTTAAATATCTGGGTATGTTATCTAAAATCTGCCCATTATATTGAAAACCCAGTTGCTAAATCATTTGAAAGGAGGAGAGAGACTGGTGAAGAAATAAATGATGCAGAAGAAAGAAGAGGGAAATTTCCACATGAAAAAAAAAATGTAGAAATAAAAACTTTAATTTTGATGGGCTGCTACTCCGTATATCATGTTGTTGTTTGTACTGAAGTAGTGAAGTGTTACTAACATTTGTGTCCACTGGTGTAAAATGTGGCGTAATGATGATATCTTGTTTACATTTTTTTGCTAATAACGCAAAGTTAGGGATTTACATGTGAGGGGGGAGTTGGGTTCCTTTAATTACTACTTGTCACCCAATTCCACCATTTTCAAGTTTGTTTTTGGGTGTTCGTGTTCCTAAAGTTTCAAATTTGTTTAATTATGTAACGTAAAAAAGTATTGAGTTGGAAAGTTCGTGTCAGCATTAATTAGAACTTACCCGATATTGAAAAGGTACTAGAAAAGTAACAGTAATAGCATGATAGAGTCTCGAGTTGGTGGTAGCCCGGTAGGTAGAGGTGTAGGATAACAATAGAGCAGAATCGGGAAAGCATTAGTGAGAGAGCATTTATACTCACCAAAAATTTCAAACGCATAGCGATATGAGTCAAGTGAGGACCGAACTGAGTTACCTACGCTTAGCTTGATTTTGGATGAGAATTAGGTCAATTACAATGCAACTCTCTTTGTCTCCGTCCTAAAGAATTAGAATGCGTCATTATAAAACTTTGATCGTATATAGAATTGAGCAAAGCTAGAAAAATATCGTAAACAAATTAAATCCATTAGATCAGAGAACTCAATAAGTGAATGCTAGGCGAGTCAAAGTAATCAAAAATTTTAGCGGACTTTATATTACTCCGTAGTAATTTCGACGATTCATTAATCATGGTGATAGACAATTTGAGTGAACTCTAGTCCAATGTAGTGACGCCACCAGCTTTTAAGACGATATTGAACCACGATATAAATGGCTTCAAATAATTGCAAGGGGGAAGCAGTCATGATCTTAGATTCTTGAAACGGCCATGGTAAAGTCCATTTAATGTAGTGGTCTACTCCACACGTGATCCTAGAACTTAGTCCATACTCTATGGAATACCTTTGTATCAGTTCATTTAAGTCGACTAAATCTCAATCATTTTACTCTAGAATGGCCGGCGTCCCACTCGTTTGTGGACTCCTTCTCTGACTCAGCTCACTCAGGTCATTACTCCTCACATCCGATTCAAACGTTATTGATGGGTACAGTATGATTTCGAACCTTCAAAGTCAATACTTTATGACCTGTTTGATATCGTTTTTTTTTTTTTCAGTTTTCAAAATCAAAGTCCCCTTTTTTAAAACCGAAAAAAGTGGTTTTCAGTTTTCAGTTGTCATTTTTCATTTTTTGTATGACTACTATAAAAACAAACAATTTAAAGTTTATTTTGTAACTCATTTAACTAAATATTTTACGCAAAAAAAACCAAAAACTATAAACGACAGTGATACCGAACAGGCCCACATTGATTTATCAACAAGAGTATCGAATGTTAGAAATTTATCTGCCGGTGGTTTTTGTCCTCGCCAAAAAAAAAGAAAAAAAAAAAAAGACTATTAGCACTCCGCGTGACTTCTTCAGCAGTACAAGTACAACTAAGGCCCTGTTTGATAGGACTTATTCGCAGATGAATTCAGATCAGATCAGAATTATTCAGTTCAGATCAGATCAGAATCATTCAGTTTAGATCAGATCATATCAGATCAGAATCATTCAGTTCATATCAGATCAGATCAGATGATTGAATTTTGGTTCAGTTAAGTGAAATAAATTGTTTTCAAAATAATATCATTATTATTTTTTATGATTATAATACAAAATTAAAACTAAACAAGAAAATTTAATTTAAAAAGAATCATTATTAATTACTAGTAAAAAAGTAAACGAATTGAAGTATCTAGTGGATTGCCATAGAGTTAATTATCCCATTACATATCATCCCCATGTTCAATATCAATCTCGATATCATTTAGCTCCACGCCAACTTCTTGTTGAGTATCATCTTCTTGCTCGACATAACCTGAAATTGATCTCCAAATTCTCCGCATTATCTCATCTCGTAACTTATCCATGGAGGCTTTTCGTGATGGGTTCAACAAATCATTATCCACCTTGTAAAAGGATCATTCTATTATGTACTTAATCCGTATCTCTTTAAACACCTCATAGGCTCATAGTAAAGAGTGTGCAAGCTGCAACTCACATTTTATTAGGACGAGTTTACGACCCTGGCAGTTCGAATTGACTTTTATACCATAATGAGTACAAAAGTCAGCGGTTATTACTCTGCTTAAGCGGATCCAGCAGTTTTGCAGGATCCATGATATCAGTACGCAGGCTACAACTCGCATTTTTACTAGGATTGGTTTTACCATATAGAAATGTGTGGGGGCTCAGATAGTATCTCGTCTTCCCACAAAATTCTTGTAAATTGTTATTGATTCTTCGTGATAATATAATAGGATATAATAATAATAATAATAATAATAATAATAATAATAATAATAATAATAGTAGCAATACTATTAAAGAATACGTTAAATTGATATGTTCAGTTAAATTTTATTCAGTTCAGAAATCACAAATCCCAATCAGATTAGATCAGATCAGATCAGAATCATTCAGTTCAGATCAGAATCATTCAATTCAGATCAGATCAGTTCAAAAAAATGCAGTCCTATCAAACAGGGTCTATTTGAAATAAAATAAATTAGTGGAAGTGTCCGAGAACACTGGTGAAGTGCCAATAGTTGTCGCTTTACCAATCTTCATACGAAGACACGGAGTAAAAGTTTACTCTGATATTGAATTGGATCAAACAAAATCGGCCCATAGGTTGGGTCATTAGTCTTAGAGTTGGACTCCGTACTAGTGTATTCTCAGACCCTTGTGACAGTTTGGGCTGAATCAGTTCAAACTCAAAAGAGGATCCACACAGCCCGGTCTTTGTAAGGCTCCAATTGCATCATACCCCACGTCCAACTCAGTTTAATTTTTTTTTTTCTTCAAATTGAGGTTACTAATTTCAATAAATTTGCGTCCTAGCAAAACAAAGTTATTAGGGGATTTTAACTTATCGGGAAATCTCAATTGACCAAATGGAAATTAGACATCAGGTCCATTATAAATTTATAATACCTTACACAGCGAGTCTTATCATTGTGTTAAAAACGCAAATTATACCATGCTTCCGGGAGCACAAGGAGCATGGTTGTGAGGAGGACCACCATGCCCCTTGTGCTCCCGGAAGCATGGTATAAGCATTGTGTTAAAAGTGTTAAACAAGTAAACAAGTGTCATTCTCATCAAATCGCAAGACTCATAACCATTATCTTTTCGTCGCCCCCACAAATAATCACAAAATTGACACCTTTAATTACAAGACCCCAATACATGACCTTTTCATCGTGTGAATGTAATAATTGACAACTAATTTTATTCCACTACTTTATATAATCAACAATCGAATAATAGTGCTAACTCCCACAAGAGTCAAGAACAAGATAAAGAAACAAATAGTGTAATTTTGCAGCAGGGTGATAAATTAAAATGGCTGGAGAATTGCTCAAGATTTATTGCGATCGCAAGTCTCAGCCTTCTCGTGCTATCCTGATCTTTTGCTTGTATACAACTCTTCACCTTCACATTACTATCATTGTGTTATTTTTTGTTGTCGATGGTTTTAATATACCAGAGAAATTCAAACTAATGTTAACTATATAAGGGAAATATACGTCGATTAATGATCTAATTTGTGTTCGTATATATGTAGGGTAAATGGGATCGAATTCGAGGAAGTAACGATTGCGCTCTTCACGGGCGCTTCACAGACTCCGGAATATCAAGGTCGATCTACTCTTAATTTCTTTTTCGATTTTAGTTTAATTGATGCCCATTTCGTCACACGTTTATTAGAGTCGAAACTCATACTCCCTCCTACCCACAAAGATCTTCCTCTTTCGAAAACAGAAGAAAAAGTTGATATCGATTTGATTGATCTAATTTTACAGCAATCAATCCAATGAAGAAAGTTCCAGCTATAGCTCATGGGGAATTCACTCTGTTTGAGAGGTGATTGGCTGTTCTATAATCTATATGTTGTGAATTTGTGATGCGTTTGCGATTGTTTAAAAATGCTTAATTCTTTACGCTTAGTTTGAATACATACGAAGCCTCGTCGATTTTTGCTCATTTGATCTACTCTTTGTTGCAGTCATGCCATTCTCATGTACCTTGCCTGCGCCTATCAGGTGCCTGATCACTGGTGAGCTCATTTATTATTTCGTCTAATAAAATAGGACATTTTTGTGAAATTGTGTCGGATCAAAATCGGATAATTAATTCGTATTTCTTTCAATTAGCTCGTGTGGTGTTCCAGTCGTGTTATTGTGTCGTGTTAGTAATTGTCATATAAAAGTTTGTATTGTTGATTTGGTAAATTTTTACATGAAAATATAGGTATCCCGCTGATCTCCACAATAGGGCTAAGCTTCACTCTGTACTAGACTGGCATCACACCAACTTACGCACTGGTTCGGGTAAATCGTCTTGTATCATCTACGAGTTCAATTTTCAGCTACTATTTGCGTTTCATTTGGAACAAGGCTTTGTTGTTGTCGTTGTTGTTGAGTAATCCGTATTGACTTGTTGATGCTCGATGAAATTGGCCTCATTTTTTACTTAGAGTTTTGACTATTATCGTTAAATTGTTAAATTTTTTGTTTGGAATGGATGCAGTGGGATACCTAATTAACACAATATTAGCACCAATATTTGGAAAGACACCAAATCCAGAGCGTGCAGCTGAAAGTGAACAAGCTCTTGCATCATCCTTCGCTACAATTGAGACAGTGTGGCTTAAGGGTGACGCCAAGTTCTTGCTAGGCAATGATAAACCCTCCATTGCAGATCTTTCTCTCGTCTCTGAAATCATGCAACTTCATGTACGTACACTGAAGACTTGCGTACTCTACAAGGCTACACATTGTACAGTTTTTAAGCCATGTCATTTAATAAATAAAAAACCGACTAATCAGACGATTTTTTTGCAGATGTTTGGGGATGAGGATAGGAACAGGATACTTGGTCCGTACAAGAAAGTTCAGCAGTGGGTTGAAAATGTGAAGAATGCAACAAATCCTCACTTTGATCAAGTTCATCAGCATCTCTTTGATTCTATTGCTAGCTCCAAGCAAAACACTTATTAGTCTTAAGATTATTTTGTGTATACCGTTTTTTGTATTTTCGTTGCTATACATAGACCTATAACAATTTGCATAATAAATATACGGGTATTGAGGTATAACAATATTTTCATGTGTCATACGACTACTAACATTTTCTCAAGCCAATAGTTTTCTTGAATGTAACAATATATTTATGTCGTATTCTAGAAGACATAGCTACTTGTTTAAGTCACCTTAAAAAGGAGAGTGCTTGTAAAATAACCGACGAAAATCACGAAGTTTGTGGCTATCCGGAAAGAAAACTTGATACGCACAAAAGAATTGACATCGACGTGACACCTCTACAAGACTACAATACATCGTCACTACTCTTCAACGTGTATATTGAGAGTTTTTTCCAATTTCGGCTGCTATGATACAGTAATTTGAGTTACTGGAGAAGATTAGGACGACCACTAATGTCATTAATTAACTAACACTTCTATATATATCATTCAATCAAGACACTATAATAAACAAGTTTATGTAATTTTGTGTAAGAGCATACAGACTACAGAGTGAGACTGTGAGAGTGCATGAGAGATGGCCGGAGAAGTGCTCAAGATTTATGGTGATCGGAAGTCTCAACCTACACGTGCTATTATGCTATTTTGCAAGTATATATATATCCTACTCCTATCCTTTGTTTAATTTAATACAATTTCGAAAATTTGATTGTAGGGCCGTATTATCTTTAGAACTACTGGTCGATAATTTAGAGAAGTTTATTGAATTATGTCAATTTCACGACTTTAGCGTCTTTTGATATATGGTTCTGATAAAGCACGGAAACTCCTAGATTCTTTCGTCGTCAAAAATTTGATTTTACTTGAACATTTATATATGTACCAGGCTGAATGATATTGACTTTGAAGAAGTCACTATTGAGCTTTTCAATCAGGAACACTTGTCCCCTGAATTCGCAGGTGAGGAATTTATCTTTGTCGCGTCATCTACCCTTTATATTATACGATCAGAAATATAGCATGTTGTCTGATCTGATATTGGACTTGCAGAAATAAATCCAGTGAAGGAAGTTCCTGTGATATTCCATGGTGATTTTAAGCTGTTCGAGAGGTGACTTTTAACACATTTTCTCCCCTATATAACATTAAAATCTTAGGCTTTATTTTGAGGATTGTTCATGTAACTCCCTTGTTTCGAACTCAAAGTAATTAGGATTAAATGTCGACGATGTCACGTGATGATCCATGTTGGTCGATCCCTAGTCATTTTGGGATTGAAACTTTGTTTTAATTTTCACTAACATATAGTGTTTCTACCCTCACAGTCATGCAATTCTTATCTACCTTGCAACTACATTTCATAATGTCCTAGATCACTGGTGAGTTGGTCTTCTCCTCTCCTAAAGTCTTAAGTAACTCTCACCCTATATAACGATTAGACCTTTAACATTTGACTCATGTTGCAAATCGATATCTATAGGTATCTGGCTGATCCAAAGAAGAGGGCTCTAGTGCATTCACTATTGGACTGGCATCATTCCCATTTACGTCGTGGCGCAAGTAATTAAATAGATGGACTTTATTCTTGATCACAACAGTTATTTGTTGGCTGAAATCATATACTTGATCGTTTCGTATACAAAATGATCATCTTAACAAAAAGGCTAATTAAATGGTCGAAGTTTAATCAATGATTATATTACTAATACCGTGCAACTATTATTTTCTTAGTGGGATATCTGTTGAATACCATACTTGCGCCGGCGCGTGGCCTTACCTTGAACCCTCAAGAAGCTTCTGAGTGCGAGAAAATCTTGAAGTCTGCTTTGTCCAACTTAGAGAGTTACTGGCTTAAAAATACAGGAAAGTTCTTATTGGGTTTTGATCAACCATCCATAGCTGACCTTAGTGTTATATGTGAGCTTATGCAATTTGAGGTATAACACGACATTACCACGTGAAAATAAATTTCGATACCACACTTTTACGTACTAGATGGTTTTAAAAGTCATTTTGAGTTTCAGGTTTTGGATGAGGATGAGAAAAGCAAGATATTTGGCCCATACAAGAAAGTTCAGGAGTGGATGAAGAACATAAAGAAGGCCACAAGCCCACAATTTGATGAAGTTCATGAACATCTTGTGTTAGTGGACCGCCCAATATTCAGAGAAGGTGTTGGCAGAAGTCCAAACTAACGACCCATGGGTCATGTATTTACGTGACGAACCATTTTTTTTTTTCTATAGGTAAGCGAATAAAGAAAGGCACTAGAGTCCCTCATTGACCGGGGTGAAAATGTTAATCCTAAGTGCCGTTATGTGACGAATCATGTGTAGCCACATGTTGCACAAAAATAAAGTGGGGTTAGCTCACTTCGGCAGTTCCGCTAGTTCCTTGATGTGTGGTTTTTTTTTTTTTTTGGTGAACAAGATTATGAAAGCGTATAATAGTTCAAAGTCGAGCAATTAAAACAAGAGGAGTTAGAAATCATTTCATAGCTTGAAAGTATAACAAGTACTCCATATCAAGCCTAATTCAGGTGAGATTTTTCCCCAATTAATCAATAAGATCTCATAATTTGTTTTTTTTTTTTTTTTCAAGTGAAAATCTCATATAAACAAGGCCGAATATAGAGTTATAACGTGTGCTATTATGGCGTATGATAGAAAAATCGTAATGTCTAACACTACACGATCTTCTAACTCTCAATGTTCAGAGATATTTCAAGTTAAATCACATTCAATATTTTTTTTTTGTAATTATTAATCATTCAAATCCAACTACAAACATTTATGGGCATACATAGGTTACTTAGCAAAATGAACAATTACCTAGAATTGAATTACCGAAAATTGTAATACTGGCGGACTTGAGTAGATCGAATATTGAATTAAGATGGTTGAGTGTCATAAGAGAAGACTTGTCTTCTATTCACGCTTATGTTCTTTTCTGAACGCGGAGACGCTAATATGCACCGTACAGTCCTTTGTTGCTGAGGGGTGAGAATTGAGAACTGAGAAGTATCGAACTTTGTTACTCGTACTACTGCTCAGTGTTCACCGTTGACTAAACTCTGATCAACACCCTTATCACTCACTCAGATTCGACAGAAAGGGAGGAGAGAGAGAGAGAGTGAGAGATAGAGAAAGATGACACTGAAAGTATATGTGGATCGGATGTCACAGCCCTCTCGAGCTGTGCTTCTCTTTTGCAAGTATTGAACTTTTATTTTCATCAAATTCCCATCATTTCCACCCCAAAATCTTCTTCTTTACGCAGTTCTCTACTGGATTTTTCATTCTCACTTTATACTGTAATAATCTATTGATCTTTGGTTTGTTTGGTTGATTTTCAGGGTGAACAAAATTGATTTTGAGGAGGTTAAAATTGAGCTATCCAAGGGCAAACATTTAACTTCTGAATTTGCTGGTGAATTTTCATCCTTACCCTTTAATTTCTACTGTCAAATTATTTATCAAATTCTTGTTTTTAAGTTAAATATGATCCATTTTTTGAAATTAGCAAATGTTATGTAGTAAGTATTAGTATCATTTTATGAGAATTGGATATGCTGCCCCTTAAAAATTTGTGGGTGGTATTTAGGGTAAGAAGATATGTGATTGTGATCCCAATTTTGAGGGTTCAATTGGGTTTTTTGAGGGAGTTAAGTTCATGCAAAAAGTTTGAAACTTTGTTGAACTGTGGAAAATCATATCTGGCCATATGTTAACTGTGTGGAAAATCATGTTTGGTTGGCAGTACAAGAAAATCCTAATGTGTCTAGGGTGTATAGGAAATTCGATTCCTGCTATTTCGGGGGAAGATAAGTAGTTTGATTTCTTTAGGTGCTTCAAATCAAACATGTATCTCATTCCCTGTTCCAAGGAATTAAGTTTTCGCAGTTGTTATGAGTCTCAAGACCTATTACTAGATGAGACAGTGAGTTGTCAAATTTCTGATAATTGGATAGATTGCACTCTTAGACTGCTGTAATAAACGCTCAGAATTCAAGGAATTTACTTTTGATATTCATTTGAGGATTTGAAAGAAGTGATTTGCTGGGTTTTGTGGAACCATGTGGTCTTGAGGTGATGAATGATTGTGAGTGCTTACATGTTAGGGGTTGTGATCCCAGCATGTCCTTCTTATGAGAAGTTGTGGGAAGTTGAAGTTTTGGTGACTGCATTGCTACTTACCGAACATGAATTTCAATTCCTCTTCCCAGAAATTAGATTGTTGTACATTGTGGTCGAGACAGTATCCAGACAGGACCTTTTTTTTTCCGGCTGAATCTGAAAACTGGATAGATTGCCCTTTGAAGTGACTTTAGATTGTGGCTGAGTGTGGATATTGGTTAAGGATCTGCACTGCTCTTTTGGTTCGATAGACCATGAAGGTAGATTTGATGAACAGTGTTTAATAAGATACTAGGATGTGAGCTTTGCATAGAATGGTGATACAAATGGGTTTAGCTCTGTTGTTAGACTTATCATGGTATCACGTTGTATGCGCTTTTATGAGAAGAATTACAAAGCCCATTATTCCCCACAACATCCTAGCATCTATGTTTCCCTTCACAAAACTGTTCACAGCAGGGATTCAATATTTCTGTTTGTCCAGAGAACGTTAACTTTAAAGGGCTTCAGGATCTGTGTAACTGTTGTGTATGATTGTTGACGTAAATTTGTACTTCTTTATGCGACATGCGTTACCCTCTCACCTTTGTGGATTGTCAATTAGTACAACATTCTTTAGTGTTGATAAAAACTTTTGTTTAAGTATCAAAGAATTACATATCTTCTGAAAGAACATTCACAAATGTGTACTCAAATGTTTGGTAGGTTCACATCTTAGTTTAAGGAGGCGCTGGGAGGCCGTTGCGATGAGGCGCGAGGCGAAAGCGCACGCCTCATGCACACGAGGCACACTCATTTAGCATACAAAATTCCAATATTCAAAACCATATTTTGCTGAAAATAACCCCTTTTTTGGTATTTAAAGAGGGCCAATGGGTAAAGAAGTACAAACAAGGGATTAAGGGGCAAAGGGAAGGGTAGAAATAAGGTTACAAGAGAAAGAAAATTTGAAATTGCACAGTTGTGCGCCTCAAGCTTCTGAAGCGATCTCGCCTGCGCCTCAGTGCGCCTTGCGCCTAGGCGCGCTTCAGGCGCGCTTTTTTAAACTAAGGTTCACATGATGGTTAACAGTTACAACCATGCTTGTGAAAAATTTAAGTTCATTGCGGAGTATCCAAATTTCCAAAGCTTTAGCAAGAAATATAGGTCATGGAAGGTCTTAAAAAACCTGAGTTCTTTGATTTACTGAAGTTTATGACAAACTGGGTGATTAATGATGATGACGATGATATTTCAGAGATAAACCCCATGCGACAAGTTCCGGCTATAGTCGATGGAAGGTTTAAGCTTTCTGAGAGGTAATTTCTAATGTTCAAATCTTCCATATAAATAAGGTGAACTCTACCTGTTCTCCATTTTTTTATTGCTGGTTAAAGTCTTGAGCAACTTTCCATTTCCAATGGAGCCAAAGACTAATCATTATTTGACTTTGGGATATAATGGAATAAAGCAAAATGGCTCATAAAACTGTCTGTGCTTCTCATTTTGTGAAGTAGCAGTAAGTCGGTGCGATTCTCGAAGCAATTTTCATTTTGGGTCATCCGTACGCAGCCTCTCTATGTTCTAGTAGGGGTAAGGCTTGCGTGCATCCGACCCCCCCTTACCCCGCCTTATGGTGGGAGCCTTTAAGGCACTGGGGTAAAGATGTTGTTCAAGTCTTGGACATTATCTATTAAAGTGTAATAAGTTTGTTAATTGCTTGCGCAATCTCACTGATCAATCACATGGGACATTTGCAGTCATGCGATCCTTATTTATCTTTCATGCGCATTTCCTGGAGTGGCAGATCATTGGTAAGACCTGCTTCCTTTTGTATGCAGCTGGCTGTTTGATACCTAATTACTTTGCTACAGCAGTGCCCCACTGTGGCATTGCCTGCTCGCTAAGTGTGTTAGGCTATTACTGGGTTACTTGAGCCTGAAGTCATCTGTTTTGCGATGATGTGTGGCTAAGTACCTGAGCCTGACTCCATCATTTTTTTGTGTAAGGTATCCTGCCGATGTTTCCAAGCGGGGTAAGATCCATTCAGTTTTGGATTGGCATCATGCAAATCTACGGCGTGGGGCAAGTACTGTTTCTTTCTTATCCCTTTTAATTCTTAAATTCTTTCATGGCCTTGATAATATGTTCAATTTGTCTCTGCCACCCTGTCACTAGTTATAACAAGTTTTACTACATAGTCCATAACATTTGGACATGGAGTCTATAATCCTTGTGTTCCGTGAATTTCACGTGTTGTTTGGTTTCACTGTAAGTGTAGTGAATGAGTTTTTTTTTCCTGTTCTCTAGTGACCTATGTCTTCAATACTACACTTGCCCCTGCATTGGGTCATCCCTTGAATCCTCAAGCTGCTGCAGACGGTGAGAAAATGCTGATTTCATCCTTGACAAAAATCGAAACAATCTGGCTCAAAGGGAGTGGCAAATTCTTGCTGGGTAGTTATCAGCCATCTATAGCAGACCTGAGCCTTGTCTGCGAGATCATGCAATTGGAGGTGAGAACCTTATTGTACTTGTCAGTTTTGGAAGCTTTAAACTACTTGATTCTTGTGCTTGTCTTTGCTTACTATTACACGGTACTAGTAGAGTTGGACTGTAGAATATAATCTAATCTAATACTACTTATATAAACCTGAAACCATGCACTTGCTATGCCGACACTTACACTATAATTTTAGGTGGCAAAATAATATAATATCTTCCCTAACAAAGGAAGCGTCTCTCTTAATCAACAAATGCACTCCGAGGATGTGCATAGTAAAGTTTTGTGAACTTTTTAGCTACTCCCAAAATTTGATTAAAATTGGCCATATCGAAATATATAATCCACTGTTTTTGGCTCAAATCTTTGTGGAATCCCCGGGGGTCATACTATGGGTTTTTTTGCAGAATACTAGAGCCAAAAAGCTATGGTAATTACCAACATCGGTAAAAACTGCACGCTAGCCTCAACAACTTCCATGTGCCGTAAAAGGGCTTGAATAAGTTTCCTAATAGAGGAACCAGACCTCGTATCGAATACGGGTTCTCAAAATATGTCCATGGTAAAGTTTTGAAACCATTTGCTTATGTTCAAAAAGTTGGTCAAAACTGGCCATTTAGCCAATATTGAAGTGTATTATAATCCACAGTTTTTTGCCCAAAATGGTTCCGAAATAAAAAATGGCTCAAATCTTTGTTGAAGCCCTTAGATGTCATATTATGGGTTTGAACATAATATTATAGCTAAAAACATATGGTAGGTTTCCAAATTCTATAAAACCGCACGCTAGCCTCAATGATCAATGTGTGCCAAAGGGGTTTAGAGAACTTCCCTAATTGAGGAATATGTCCTCATATCGAACAACGCTAGTCCAAGCCTATCTATGGTAAAGATTTGAGAACATTTGGCTTTTTTAAAAAATTGGGTCAAAATATGCTAAAATCAAAGTATATAATCCACGGGTTTTGGCCCAAAATGGCATCGAGATAAAAGCGGCCCAAACTTATGTGGAAGCCCCTAAAGGTTGTATTTTGTGTTTTAGCAAAATAATAGAGCCAAAAACCTATGACAAATCCCAAGATCGGCAAAATCCTCACGCTAGCCTGAACAAGCTATGCTGAAAAGGGCTTGAATGACTTTCCGAACAGAGGAACCAGACCTCATATCAAATAAGGGTACTCAAAGGCTGTACATAATAAAGTTTTTGGCACGATTCCGTCAAAATCTGTATTAGTGTTTCTTCCGAGGTTTTTATGGCCTAATGTAATGAAAGATTGAGTGGAAATTATCTTGTCGGTTTCATTTTTCTACAAAAAGAACAAATGGCCATATATTCACTTTGTTCTGGTGACAGGTTGTTTACGAGGAGGATCGTACTAGGATACTGCAACCATACAAGAAAGTCCGGGAGTGGATCGAAGCTACAAGGATTGCAACAAGACCTCATTTCGACGAGGTTCATGGAATTCTCTTCAAAGCAAAGGCAATGTTTCAGAAGCGGCGAGAAAAGGACACATCTTCATTGCGCTCAAAATTATGATCAACTCCTTGAGTACCTACCTAAATTGCTATAGTACATGTCAACATATGTTCCAGAGTTAGTATTACTTCTATAACTCCATAAGTTATGTACTGATAATATACAGTTATACATTGTGTGAAGATTTACTTGCCTAGTTTAGTTTCCTTGAATATAATTTTTCCAAATCTAATGTACAACATTTTGTCACATAATCACACTTTGATTCACGTTTTTAGCAAAAAAAAAAAAATGGCTTTATTTTTATATCGATTTTTATTTCTATATGTATTTATAATTCTGATCATAACATACCCCCCTAGAAGAGGGGTTAGCCTAGAAGAAATCATAGACAAAAAGTCCATGCCGGAGAATTTTTCACTGTGTTTGGCGTACAGAAAAAGGCTGCAGAAACTAGAAAGTATCGTCTTATACTTTTAGTTCCGAGCTACTAATTGTTTGAGCACCCCTGCATATGGGAAACTGGCTCTGCCCCGCGGCAGAGGTGTGTGCAGATGAGCCACTTTCCCCTTCGTCTCCATATCCACCACCACCACCTGAGCCTACTGGAAACTTGCTCTGGGGGTTGGAAGGGCTGTTTGATGAGCATATCCCATTTCATATGTTACATTCTTGGGATGATTTTTACCGGCTCCCATCCGAGCTATCAGGCAGTACAACCGATGGATGCGTAGTTTTACGTAAATTTCATGGATTGGCTGCTGTAACCTACAAATGTTCAACAAATTATTTCATTCCTCCAATTTCTTGTATATAATCCGACTCTCCAAATATATCGAACTTCTTTATAATTTAGATTTAACTTTTGTGTATACTGATTTGACTCCCTATTCTCGACTTTCAGCTTTAGATTGGCCAGCTTTTGAAGCTGAGAAGACGGAGGTGATCGTAGAAGAAGAAGAAGAAGAAGAAGAAGAAGAAGAAGAAGAGAAGCAGTTGTCGTTAAGTTGCACAATCTGCCAAGATGAGATGGAGAAAGGTGCAAGAGTTAAAGCCTTAGACTGTAGTCATGTATTTCATTCTGCTTGTATTAACCCTTGGCTTGCTCTTAACACTACATGTCCTGTGTGTCGCCATCCTGTTACTACACACCAACATGATCATTATTATCGCACAAGAAACTATTGTTAGCTTGTGTTTTTGAATTTACAATAGTTTCTTGTACGATAATAATGATCATGTTGGTGTGTAGTAACAGGATTGTTATCTAGAAACACAAATTCTGCACACCTGAGCCTTGTCTGCGAGATCAAGCAAACCTCGTGTTTGTTTTTGCTTGGATATTACTCGGTGGTATTGGTCTAATGGAGTTGGCCATTAAAGATTCAATGATAATAATGTCCTGTCATCGGCATTGTTAACTAGAAACACAAATTCTCATAAAAGACAGACGATCCCTCGACCTACTGAACTAGAAAACGGTAGTATTTTGAACATCGTTGAGCCTTTTAAATAGTATTTGTACGGAGAAGAGTAGTAGTAGAAAGATAGGGTCTAACAAACTAACAAAAGTTGAATATATCGCTCGCATTATCAATATTGTTTACAATAGGATCCACTTAAAAAGAGCTAATAACATGACTGTGTTTGTTCATATATTATACACACATGTGCATAAACCAGTGTAAACATATTTACTCAACCCTTATTTCTCTGACCTCAAGGCTAGTTAGCTTCTTTGGTCTTGTGTAATTCTTGAGTAAAAGAGACCATAGGACAACACTAACCGATGAGGCAGCCATTGCAGCTCCGGCAATCCATGGTGGTAATCGAAACCTTGAGGAAGGGAACAACGCCCCTGCAGCAATGGGGATACCAAGGACATTGTAACCCAATGCCCAAACGTAGTTTAGACGTATCCTAGAGAAAGTTTTTCTTGAGAGATCGATTGCAATGATAACGTCCTCTAAGTTGCTTTTCATGAGTACGATATCTGCTGCTTCGATTGCAATGTCTGTCCCTGCTCCAATCGCCATTCCTACATCCGCAGCTACTAATGCAGGTGAATCATTGATGCCGTCCCCAACCATTGCCACTATGTATCCTTCACCCTGCAATTGTTAAGTATATGGTTATGTAAATCCTAGTCAATTTAGTTAAGCAAAAAATATCCCTTAGGAACAAAATGCAGTAAGAATTTTGTGACTCTAAGGTCTGAACTGTCAGATGCAATAGCGTACTCATTACTGTGGCATGATATTGAAGAAGAGTAAAAGACAGTTCTAAACACAAAAAATTCTGCCTAAGTTGTACCTGTAGGTCTTTGATTTTTTCGGCTTTTTGCTCAGGTTTGGCTTCAGCAATCACGGTGTCTATTCCAGCTTGCCTAGCAATTGAGTCTGCAGTCCCCTTGTTGTCACCAGTAACCATGATGCTCTTGACATTCATGGACTTTAAAATGGATATGACATTATGTGCACTGGGCTTAAGAGGATCGGAAACTGCTATGACTCCTGTCAGTTGACCCCCAATCGAAACGAGGATACCTGTTTGAGCCATGCTTTCTGCATCAGCAAGCAATTCTTCTGCCTCAACAGACACACTAATTCCTTGATCCAACATCAAGCCCTTGTTGCCTACAAGAATTTCCTTGTTTCGGACAATGGCCTTTACACCATGACCTGTAATGGCAGTGAAATCCTTTGCTTCTGGCCAGATTTGGCTTTCCTCATCTTCTCTGAATTTCTTGGCATATTCCACAACAGCCTTTGCTAAAGGATGTTCACTATTGACCTGTATGTACATAACAGCAGAAATCGTATGTTATAAGCCAAGTAAATAGTTCAGACAAAGTCATATGATGCTAACTAATGAATGAGGAAAAAGAAATCAAGGAAACGCCTGCTAGTTTTTAGAAAAATGAACTACCTCAGCAGCAGCAACTAGTTCATAGAAGTCGCGGAGCACCATTTGTCTTAAAAGTCTTGTGCTTACAACTAAAGGCTTGCCTTCTGTGAGAGTCCCAGTCTTATCAAACACGATACAATTGACCTTGTGAGCTGTTTCTAGAGCTTGGCCACCCTTGATGAGGACACCCTGAGAAGCACCTATTCCGGTACCAACCATAACAGCAGTAGGCGTGGCCAAACCAAGGGCACAAGGACAGGCTATGACCATAACAGAAATACCAAATTGTAATGCAAGTTCAAAGCTGTCCATTGATGAGGGTATCCATGATTTCGGGTAACTGTGATACTTTCCAGCTAAAAACCATGCAAGCCAAGTAAAAACCGACAGGAGAATGACCTGCAGGAGTACAGTAAAAAATTTGAGTACATAATAGCATGACAAAGTTTAAGTATCTAATCATACTTTCAAGCTATCATAAATGAAATAGTATTAAACTGTTAACTGACCAAAGGGACGAAAAATTTGGAAATACGGTCTGCAAGCTTCTGCACAGGTGCTTTAGCCATCTGAGCTGATTCAACTAGGCGTACAATTTGAGAAAGTGCGCTTTCTGATCCAACCCTTGTTGCTTTAATATGTAACACGCCGTTCTGGTTGACAGTCCCTCCTATGACCACGTCACCTTTCCTTTTCGGCACTGGCCTAGACTCACCAGTAATCATGCTTTCATTCACATAACTTTGCCCCCAAATCACAAAACCGTCACAAGCTACCTTTGCCCCGGGAATAACTTTGAGGACATCATTCTTCTGTATCAGTCTGCTGTCAATATCTTTCTCACTCAGGACATTTCCATTTGTGTCAAGGGTCAACAATGTTGCTGTCTCGGGAGCCAAGTCCATGAGCTTTGCAATGGCTGCAGACGTCTTCCCCTTGGCCAAAATCTCAAGGTACTTCCCTAAGAGAACAAAGGAAATGAGCATAGCACTCGTCTCAAAGAAATCAGTACCCTTAAAATGCTTAGAAGTAGCCGCTCTGAGCGCTGTGTAGGCCGAATAAAAGTAAGCAGCATTAGTCCCCAAGGCAATCAGCACATCCATATTAGCAGAACCATGCCTCAATGACTTATATGACCCAGTGTAGAATCTCCAACCTATAACGAATTGGACAGGAGTCGATAAGATCCACCTCAGTAGCTCTCCAACAGTTAACATCTTCACCACTTTGGTGTCCAGTGCATGCTTAATTCCAGGAATATACATGAACACCATAGAGGTCAGAAACACCGGGATTGTGAAAATCAAACTCCACTTGAATGATCGATAATACTGCCTAATTTGCTCCTGTTTGTGAGAATCCTTCCCACCTTCATCAGGATAAATCATTGCCTTGAAGCGCCCTGATCCTGTAGACTCAATCACATCAATGAAAGTCCGAGGTCCTGTCATGTCTGGCTTATAGGAAAGCGAAACTTTCTGCAATGCTGCATCCATGTCAACAGTTTGAACTCCAGAAAGTGCTTGCAGTGAACTCTCCACCATCTTCCAAGAGTGATCAGCTGTAACACCCTCGACTTTAAGCAGCACTGTGTTTTGGTCTTCTCCTGTACTAAGAAGTATAGCCTCAAATCCAGCATCTTCCACAGCTTCAAGTAGCTCAGTATAGCTAACCACCTTCGGATCATAGTGAATTTCAGCTTCCTCAGTCGCCAAGGCCACTTGCGCCTTTTTTACACCATGAACTCCTAAAAGACTAGCTTCAACAGAATTTGCACAAGTAGTGCAAGTCATTCCCTTGATGTGTACTCTACATACCTGAGTACTGCTACCTTCATGATTATCATCTTCAATCAACGCGGCCTCAAACCCGACATCCTCTATTGTCTCTCGGATTGTTTCCACCTAATACAAACCATATATGTTCACATTTTACCCAAAATTCACGAAATATTGAAGTATACAACCAACATCCGAAAAAAGTCCAAAGGAATTAAAAGAATACACATGAATCCCAATTTCATAAAGTGAAAACCCTAAATTCATCTTACCTGATAAAGAAGTTAGGACAATCATTGTATACAACCAACATCCAACATTTCCTAACTTTATTAGATTAACAAGATCAACCCTTATAATTTCATTCTCTACTCCCTCAAATCTAGACGAAATGTAATCTCACTTTTCCGCGGATTTGATTAACTCCAAAACCTCTATTATTGTTCGTTTGTCACCTTAAAATGCGTCTCAAAAAGTTAAATCTTTCAACAAATCACTTAACTTCAAAGTAAACCCACAAAAAGATGAGATCTTTTCACCAAATCCCACAACTTTAATCCCCAAATTAACACAATAAAACACCTAACTACCCCCAAAAGGCCAATATCAAGCAAACCCCAAAAAAAATCATACCAAAAGTTCAAATCTTTCAAATTCAAGTTTAACAATAATAATAATAAAAAAAAAAAAAAAAAAAAAAAACTCACATTAACAAAAGACGGGTAGAAGAAAACTTGAGCCCTATCATTCAAAACGTCAACAACAGCTTCTCGAATGCCGGGTAAGCGCTTGATCGCCTTCTCAACAGAGCCAGCACAAGCAGAGCAAGTCATACCAGTTACTGAAAACAGAGCTTTGCATTCAGAGCCTTCAAGTTCAAGCTTATTCCTCTCTTTCGTCGAGACGCCTTTCGGATACTTTAACATTGACGGGTAATGCGGTCTCGGCGAAAGATCACTGCTTCCTCCCTCACTTCTTAAGCACGCAAACGTGAAGAATTTCGCGGCCGCCATTGATGATGATGATGGTTTTTTTGTACGAGATTGTTGGGTTTTTTCTGGGTTTTCTAGGTCATGAACAACGTTGAATTTGTCGAAATGAGATGAGACTTTTGGATTGGATTTTGTTGTTGTTGTTGATGTTGATGTTGAATACATATCAACATATATGTAATTGTGTAGAGTGTACGGGAAGGATTGATTTTTTTTTTTTTTTAAATTAGGTTTGAATTTTTTAAATGTTTCCGCGAATTAAGTGAGAGTGATTGGGAAATTTGTCAACGGGAGAGTATTTTGAAAGTCAACTGATGATTTTTTGGTGGTGTATGCCAAATGAAATGGGGTTTTTCATGCCATTTTTTACCATTTTATAGTTGAGTTGAGGTTGTTGGAAAAAGTAATAAGAACTTTGAATTGGTAATCTTTTGTTGTTGCTTGTTTAGGTAGGTATACTTTTGGATCGTAAATGCTTATGTTATTAAGCTCGGCAGGTAAATTCGGTATATATATAATCGAATCATTTTAAATTTAGTATATGCATGTGAATACGAATAGAATCGATAAGGAATAGAATCTCAGCAACACTTTCTATTGGTGCATCTTTATTAGGAATTGGAACGTATAAGCACCTTATGTTCGATAGAGTTTACAACTGAACTCGGTGTACAAGAAAGTTTGAAAGCATCAAATTTTATAAGAAATGATATCTCATTTTCTCTCTCCTCCGATATCCAAAATGTGTTAGATTGGTAGACAAACTTTACGTCCCCAAATTCATATTGATCGATTTCTAATAGGTGATCCTCGAGCAAGCTCTTATTGTTAATTAATCAAGATATTTTATTACATAAAAAGAGCATATGTATGTATTTTCTTCCTAGCAATTCTTTTCATCATTTTGTTCTTTCCTTTTATAAAGTTTTAGAGCACTTATTCAGTAAGTGTTGGAAGAAATTAGTGGGGTGTGTGGAGTTGTGGACACACAAATCTCATCTTTCAACAATTAGTATAATTGATTGAGAATTTGAGATATTCAATATATAATTGAGAAGAATATATAACCAATTTGATAAAAAGTTGAAAACATTATTGTTCCCCAACTGTATAGTTAACTCGCTACGTATCATTATATAGCAAGACGTAATAAACAAGTACGTTTTAATGTCATAGTCAATTAGTAGGTCATGTACTCATGTATAAATTAAGATAATGGCATTAACGCATAAACAATGATCGTGAATGGAGAGGAGGATACGGCAGAGCAAGCAGCATGCCGTTAAAATTTCTTCAGATATATATATATATATATATATATATATATATATATAGGAAATCTATCAAATGAGAAGTATTAATTTCGTGAGAAGTGAGAAGTGATCTCAGCCATCTATTCCACTTGATCTAATGGCCCATATTAAAGATTACAATAAATTAAAAATACACCAAAACTCCCCTATCCCTCACATCTTCTCTCTCCTCCCCCTTCCCTCCTTTCTCTCTCCCCGCGCCCCTGCCCCGTGCCGCCCACCACCGTCGCCGGCGTGCACCGTCCACAACCTTCGACGGCGAAAGAACCACCGGACGAATCGACTGACTACCTCGAGTCATCGTCGGCCACTCCTCTCCTCCGTCGAGCACGGTTACACCTCGAATAACGTCTTCTCCTTCCCTCGAGCACGGTTACACCTCGTTCTTCTCCTCCATTTTCGCGCGCGTTTTCTTCAGATTAGGCCGCCGCCGCTGCTCACCTCCGTCAATCTACACCATCTCCGACATCATCTCTAATTTCCGCCCCTATTCTCATCAAATACTCGTGCGAAAATCCTTTGACCGCAAAATACGCGATCTCCTCCACGTTTTTCGTCCTCGTTTTTATCAGATTTGACCGGGGATGATGGAGTCGTGGTTGGAGGTCGGGATAAGGTGGTGCTGCTTCAGGAGGAGGTGAAGGAGGGGGTAGGGCGACGGAAAGAGAGGAATTTGAGGAGAGAGAAACGGGCGTGAGAGAAGGGAAATGGTGGATGAATAGGTGGTGGAGATGCGGCGGGGGAGGAGGCTTCTGCTCGCCGGATCACGGAGCACGTGGTGGTGGAGGTGGAGCGGGAGAAGGTGGTGGACGGTGCGGTTGGTGGTGGTTGCGTGGGTGGGTGGTTGGGGTAGTGGCGGGGGGAGGAGGCTGGGTGTGCGTGGGAGGAGATAAAACTGAAAATTTTTGATTTTTTTTTTTAATTTTTTTTTATTCTCGGTTACGTAATTTAATTGGTGGAGTTATCTTGAAGTTACGTATTTTAGTTAGTGTAGTTATTAGAGTTACGTCTTTTGGTTATTGGAGTTACATCTTTTAGTTATTGGAGTTAGTGGAGTTATGTGTCATAGTTTTTGGAGTTCCGTGTTTTAGTTAATAGAGTTAAGTTGGAGTTACGTGTTTTAGTTAGTGGAATTAAGTCGGAGTTACGTGTTTTAATTATTGGAGTTATTAGAGTTACGTGTTTTATTTGATGAAATTTAAGTTGGAGTTATATGTTTTGGTTGATGGAGTTAAGTCAGAGTTACGTGATTTAGGTAGTAGAGTTATTAGGGTTATGTGTTTTATTTGATAAAATTAAATTGGAGTTATGTGTTTTAGTTAGTGGAATTAAGTTAGAGTTATGTGTTTTAGTTAGTGGAGTTAAGTCGGAGTTACGTGTTTTAGTTAGTGGAGTTATTAGAGTTACGTGTTTTATTTGATGAAATTGAAGTTGGAGTTATGTGTTTTAGTTGATGGAGTTAAGTCGGAGTTATGTGATTTAGGTAGTGGAGTTATTAGGGTTACGTGTTTTATTTGATGAAATTTAAGTTGGAGTTATGTATTTTAGTTGATGGAGTTAAGTCGGAGTTACATGATTTAGGTAGTGGGGTTATTAGTGTTACGTGTTTTATTTGATGAAATTATTAATATTATTGGAGTTAGATAATTTTGTTAAATTAATGGAGTTAAATCATTGGAGTTAAACAGTTTAGTTACTGAAGTTATAAAACTAGAGTTATGCTGTTTAGTTACTGGAGTTACGCGAAATCAATGGCTGAGATTTGGTTCTATCATAATCACTCACTAAATATGAATTGCTTCTTCAACAATAGCGATAACATAGTACTGAAAGTACAATCGTGCATATGATAGTATGTGGAAATTGACGTAGTAAAGCTAAGTGGAGAAATTTGACAATTAGTATATGGAGGTAGAGGTTGACATATAGCGACATTTCTTCGGAACGAGTCTGGTTATTTTAAATTAAAAAAGAAAAAGCCTTTTAGTTTATGTGCTTTTACACACCCTCGATCATTCAAAGGCATTAGCGCTTTGCTAATACACACATAAGGATGTCTTTCCTCATACGAACTAATCTTGCTCTATCTACGCCAATGGCATAATTAGTAGAGTCGTAGAAAAGACGTAATGCATGTAATCAACATTATCACCCATTTATCCGAAACCCATAACAAAATCACGAGTAAATATGCTGCACAATTCCTCGAACATTATACCAAGTCTTTGGATTGTTTTACCCTTTGTTGCTATTCTAATAACTACCAAATATATTGATTTTTTAAAACTTCCAACGATAATATTTCCAAATTTGTGTAAGTCGGTCAATCACTTCCAAATTAGTAATTTAAACGAAAAAAAAAAACCCTAATTCGTTCCTTCAACCTCAAGTATTAGACTAACTAATAAACCCTAATAATCCCATCCCACTAATCATTCACACATTCCTTCGTACCAATTAATTAATAATCACTCAAACCCTAATAATCCCAAAATTCCCCTGTTTCCCTCTCCTCTGCTTTTATCATTTCCTCTGTTTTCTGTTAAAACCCATGTTTCTTTCTCAATTATAATTAACCCCAGAAACCCTAATTTCAAAATTCTCCCTTTTTTTCTAATTCCCTTGTTTCACATCATATTCCTCTGTTTTTCCCCTGTTTCAAATTCCTCTGTAAAAAAATGGTTCGAAAAAAAATGGCGAGAAGGTGGTCAGAGATTAATCAAGATATATTATCTGAACTTTTCGAAAAAATAAAGGACCCATCTGATCACATACGATGCAGCTCACTCTGTAGTTCATGGAGGTCGGCCGGATTACGCCACCGGTGCAACCTTCCACACGCAATCCCAGGCCTCATGCTCGCTCCACGTGACCACTCTCTCAAGCGCAAGTTCATCACTTATCTGCCGTCTATTAATAGGTCAAACAATGATCTTCTTCTTGAAGTTTCTTGTCGTGATACGTGTTGTGGGTCTTACAAAGGCTGGTTAGTTCTCGCCGCAGAGGAGCACAGCAGCTTTATTAGAATGTACCTCCACAACCCTTTCTTGAAACGGCGTCGTTTGTTACCTGCATTGGAGGAGAGAGTGTACAAGGCTGTTTTATCTTCTTCGCCTTCGTTCGATCCGAAGTGCGTCGTTTTGATCCTGTTCCAGTATCGAGGCGCTGCGTTTTGTATTCTTGGTGAAGATTCTTGGAAATTTTTGAATTGTCGAAATCCGTGGGTTGGGTTTTCTGATGCGTTGTTGTTCGAGGGGAGATTCTATGTGGTGGATGACTATGGTAAAATCTACGCATGCAACGTCGATAACATGATGTTAATCGAGATCGAATCTCAGCCGTCCATCGTATCGAATCTTGCGAGGATTAAGTGTTACTTGGTGGAAATTCAAGGGCGGCTTTGTGTCGTACTGAGGACGTTTTCTTGTAGTGAAGAGTTGTATTACGAGCATTGTAGTAATGATTACTACGACAATGATGATAAGGTAAGTCCTCGGGTTTCGACACGAGAGTTTCGGGTTTGGAGGATGGATCCGGGTACAAAGGAATGGGTATTCGTAAGTAATTTGGGTCGGTATGCATTGTTCTTGGGTGGTGGTAATTCGGTTTGTTTAAGTGAAATTGAGGTGGGTGGTAAAAATAAAATTAGAGGTAACTTGGTTTATTTTACGGATGACAGGCATAAACGTAAGCATTTTGGGTTGGATAATCCGGGTAAAGATATGGGTATCTACGACATGTCGGATATGAGCATCAGGCCGCTTTATTCGGATCCTTGGTGCGAGTTCAGGGACGACCCGCCCGCGATTTGGGTCACTCCTTTGCCTTGGTAGATACTAGATAGTACTTGGGTTCAAGAATTTGGAATTGTGATCTAGGGCAGTAAATTTTGTTGAATTTGGAGATGTTGGAGCATGAAGTTTGTGCAGTCTAGGACAGCAAATGTTGTGTGATGTTCACATTTTTGGGAGTATGGTGTTTTTGTGCAGCTCTTAGTACAGTAAATTTAGTTTGAATTCAGGTAAAAATGTATATGTAAATTTAGTTGGAATTTGGATATATAGACATGATTCATTTGTACTACTCAGTATGATACTTTTGGACCTTTTGGTAGAATAACGATTCTTATGATTCTTGATATTCAGAAATTGTCCTTTTCTATTACGAATTTTCGTTATTTGTTTGATATACTCATGTCCATAATATGGTGTGATTTATCTATTAGTACTTGCTTGAACTAGCCGAGTAATGCCAAAGCTTATCGTACAATATTATCGTTATATGTATCAAACATAGCTCTCAATAGGGTGTTTTATCGTCTTATGTAATTATAATCGGTTCAATCCAAAATTAGTTGAAATGTCGAATGGTGCAAACAAAAAAGTTTATTGGACATTAGGATTAACATTGTCATCAAACTTTGACTCAGCTTAAAATACACACTTCCCAGTCCTCAGTCCCCCATTCTTAGCTCTTCTTGTTACCTGAAGTCCTGGGAAGTTTTGCAGAACCCTTGTCTCGAATCCTACGCTGTAAGTCCCCCAAAACGTTAAACTTCCATTAAATCCAATTTGATGGAATTCTGTCATTTCTGTGCAGTTTGATTATGTTTTTGGTATGATTTTGATTTTTTTTTTTGCGCAATTATCTAAAAAGTGGGGCAACAAATTGATGATTTTTTCATATGGGCACTCATTATTTTCATCTAATTTTATGAAATACTAAGTGGGAATTGTAATTCCTATGTTATTATTGTCTGATTCAATCTAATTTGCATGTTTTTGTGGTACATTTTTGTTGATTTTGTGGAAGATTGTATACATCTCTGATATGCTGTAATTTATGGTTTTCTAGCCTGTTATAGTTAATTCCCTGACTACTGTACTCATCTGATTTGGTTTGTATGATCTCCTTCAGAATTTGTCTGAAAAAACAATTGAAAAAAGATCATATTTTGGATAAGTAATTCTGATTCATCCTTAATTCCATTCTTTGCAAATGTGCTGCACTGGTAGAATGGAGGCTAAGGTCGAATGATCGAGTGTGATTGGTTGTCATTCGTTTACGATTGTGTCATTAATGCCGGGTTTATGTGCTGAACATGCATATAGGAGGATGGCAATGAGTAGTGACAATGAAAACAAACAATATGCTGCTGATCTCTCTTCAATTAAAGAGGCCCAAGCACGCATAAACTCGGTTATTCACCGGACTCCTGTCCTCTCCTCGGAGACATTGAATGTTATGGCCGGAAGGAGGCTGCTTTTTAAGTGTGAATGTTTTCAAAAGGGGTGAGGGGCTTTCGCTTTTTTTGGTGCCGAGTCTTGGATCCTGCATTCTGGCTCAAATCTAATGCTCTTTTTACCATTGTTGGCTTATCTTATCAGAGGGGCTTTCAAGTTCAGGGGTGCCTCGAATGCTGTCCTTTCACTTGATGAGCAACAGGCAGCCAAAGGAGTGGTAACTCACAGTAGGTAGGCCTTGTGCTCTTACTCAGTGTCTTGGCTGTCAGTTCAAATGGTAAACATACTGCCTGTATTTAATCTCTTCATAATTTAGTGGTAACCATGCTGCGGCAGTGTCATTGGCTGCAAAACTAAGGGGTATCCCAGCTTATGTAGTCATACCCAGTGATGCTCCGAAATGCAAGGTCCAGAATGTAATACGCTATGGTGGACAAGTAATCTGGAGTGAGCCCACGATAGAATCGAGACATAGGACTGCTTCTAAGGTGCTGCAAGAAACTGGTGCAGTCCTTATACATCCATACAATGATGGGCGTATTATAAGGTAGCGATTGTTCAAAGTCTAGCATCACTATAGATTGCCTGATTATCTACATTTTCCCTTTCTTCCTGTTATTCCTGTTGTCTACAACAGAACACTGTGGCTTATGCTGTATTGCCCGTTTTAAGTAAAATCATTGGTAACTGAGGTTCTGAAATAACTAGAGCTAGGCATGCTAGAAAATTTGAGCATATATTTCTAATTGCTTCAATATAGTGGACAGGGAACAATACCGCTGGAGCTTTTGGAGCAATTCCCCGAAATAGACACCATCATAGTTCCAATCAGTGGTAAGCTACATGATGTTGTAGATTAAGTTTACTTCTGTATGTCTTCATGGAGGGCATTTGATTAAGTTAGAAATGAATATATGTAGGAGGGGGTCTAATATCAGGTGTAGCACTTGCTGCCAAATCTATAAACCCGTCCATCCGAGTTTTGGCTGCTGAGCCTGCCGGAGCTAATGACGCAGCTCTATCAAAAGCATCTGGCAAAATAGTTACACTGCCCCAGACCAACACAGTTGCTGATGGGCTTAGGGCTTTCCTTGGGGACCAAACCTGGTAAGGACCATGGACGGCTACTCATTTCTTATGAACATGGAGCTGAAGTACTTTACTGTTTCCTATAAATCGACATTGTAAATGCTATCTTCGTAATGGGTTCATTGAAGTACCTGACATATTGGTGCTAGTGAGGGCTTTGTCAGAATCTGTGGCTAACTTCTTGCTTCCTCTCCATGCCGATTTCTAATATATGTTCTGTGAAGTGCCAGTTCTTCGGAGTTGAAACTTCTGTTAGCCTGTTGTTGTACCTTTCTTCTGTTGGTGTTCATGTTATCTAGATGAACCTGTTCCTGTCAATTGCAGTTGTCTCATCATGAAAATTTTTCATTAAAACAGGCCCATTGTACGAGATTTTGTGGATGCTGTCATCACAGTGGAAGATAGTGAAATTATCGAAGCTATGAGGCATTGCTATGAGATTCTGAAGGTTGCAGTAGAGCCCAGTGGAGCCATAGGTCTCGCAGCTGTTCTGTCTGATAGCTTTAAGCAGAATCCACTCTGGAACGATTGTCATAACATAGCTATCGTAATATCTGGAGGTAATATGGACTTAGATGTTCTATGGAATGCTTTAGGAAAATCATAGAGCCATGGAATGTATTCACATGTCATTATGTTATGACTATCTACTTATCTAGTGTATACTTTGGTATCAATGGCGACGCGTAACTGTACATTCATAGTTTTACAAGAATCGACCCTGAATTGGGGAAAGTTTGGAATCCTTTGCATTGATTGTTATTGTTATACAGATTTCAGAATGCTCGGGCAGGAGTGATTTCTTAGATGAATTCGGCAATCACGTCTCGTACTTTGTTCTTTCTATAAGTAACGATAATCAGCTTAAAGCCAGCTCCCACAGCATGAGTGATTACACTTTCAGATGGTTGAAATTTCTCCGTCCAAATTCAGTCACAAAGTTTAGAGTTTCAGGGTAGCATTTGTCAAAATGCGGTCTGTGACTGCAAAACCTGCTTTGCTTTGATACTACCTTCCCTTCGCGATCTGTCTTTCATCTACGACATAATAAAACATGGAAGGCAAGATAAAAGCGACAGACGACAGTGAGGCATTGCAAACTCTCTTCATATATCTTTGCTACAAAAATACCAAACAATCGACATCCATTTGACAATCAACATAAATTTCACCTAGATTAAGCAATGTTATACCCACAAGCCCACAAAACAGTCATCAGGCAACAGCTATAGCTGCTGGCAGTCATAAAATTCTGATTTAAAAACCGAATATAGAGAATAATAATATACTAGTACTAGATTTCTAAGATCTTGTATGTTCTTCACAAGCAAACAGGCATCTTCATGGTCAAGCCTCATCCTGGTACTCTTCTTCGTCTTCGTATTCTTCCTCATCAGCAGTTGCATCCTGATACTGCTGGTACTCAGAAACCAGGTCATTCATGTTGCTCTCTGCCTCTGTGAACTCCATTTCGTCCATCCCTTCACCTGTGTACCAATGCAAGAAAGCCTTCCTCCTGAACATAGCTGTGAACTGCTCACTGACCCTGCGGAACATCTCCTGGATTGAAGTTGAGTTTCCGATAAATGTGGAGGCCATCTTCAGACCTGTGGGTGGGATGTCACAGACAGTGGACTTCACATTGTTGGGAATCCATTCCACGAAGTATGAAGAGTTCTTGTTCTGGACATTGATCATCTGTTCGTCAACCTCCTTGGTGCTCATCTTACCACGGAACATGGCTGATGCTGTCAGATACCTGCCATGACGGGGATCAGCAGCACACATCATGTTCTTAGCATCCCACATCTGTTGGGTGAGTTCTGGGACAGTAAGGGCACGGTATTGCTGGGAACCACGAGATGTGAGTGGTGCAAATCCGACCATGAAGAAGTGCAAACGTGGGAAAGGAATGAGATTGACAGCAAGCTTCCTAAGATCAGAGTTGAGCTGCCCAGGGAAACGGAGGCAGCAAGTAACTCCACTCATGGTAGCAGAGATAAGATGGTTGAGATCTCCAACTGCACAATCAAAACAGCTTTATCAGAAATAGATCACAACATCATGGCATGGACCAACATAAACATCGCAGTAGATACAGGTGACTTATCTAATGTCCTATGTAGCCAACTTACAAGTATGGATCGGGTACACATGACGAGAATAGAAGAGATGATATAGGCATATTCATCATGGACTCACAGTCCAAATCAGTAATTAGATAAAAGAATTTGAAGCCAACAAGAAATAGAATATGCCTCAATATAAACTTCTTGTTTTCCAAACCACAGTTCATTTTCAAAGCAACCACCTCCGAGAAATAATTAAAACGTATATGGCTTAAAGATGCTCTCTACTAAATGCTTACAGACTAGCTAACCTCTCACAATCTCAATATTGCTTCATGTACAAAATTACAAATGTTGTCTATTGAACCTACTGATCTGTGGACTGTGATCCAAGAGTAGTTATAAATTATGTTCAGTCAATGAGTCAAAGTCATCTGAGTATAGTACTATACTAACATTAATTTAAGATGGAGTAAAGAATAAACAAACCAATGATCAAACAAACAAAAACAAATCCTATTTGATTTCCAGCATTTTCTAGATTCTTAACAGCAGTGAAAATCATATTTAAATGCTGGACTGATGGGACTTAATTCCAATATAGTATTAATATAAGACACCAGCACTCAACATAAATGCCCCAGCTTGTTGATGAATCATTAGGAAGGTAGGGAATAAATCTGGTGATTCATTTGCTAATCAAAAACAATGATAACTCATGCTATGTGCGAACAAAAAACTACAGGGTCCTACAAAAAAAATAAAAAAGACCGAAGAATTGATATCTTTGTTCCTAATGCTAGTGGTTGATTGGTTGGCTGGTCTATCCGTTTATGACCGTTGTATCAGCAAGACCCATGTGGAATCACAACTGTATAACGTAAGAACAAAGTGCAAAATCGATTTCTGGATCCTTAATCCTCAACCCCCATACCTTACAGCAAACACAAACAGATAAATCTATATTCTAAGTTCCAAACATCTCGTTCTTTCTACTTGGAAAGCTGAAAGACCCACCTGTGAGGGACACTATTCAGACATATATTACTGCTGGAACCATGTGCAAAGAGCCACAAAATGTATACAGCACACAACAATCAAAATATTCTGGCTTATAAAAGTTGGGAGTGATCTACTTCAACTACAGTAATTAAGTGGACATGATTAGCATTCAAGTTAGCAATCGCCTGGAAAGTAGACTAAACAACTTGCCCAAGACAGTTAGTAACACGTTACTTCACTACATGGGCCACAAGATCATTAGATAATTCACCAATTACGAAAAGATAAAAAGATCAGGGGAATGAGACTTACAGCTGGGAGTGGTGAGCTTGAGAGTGCGGAAGCAGATGTCATAGAGAGCCTCATTGTCAAGCACCATACACTCGTCAGCATTCTCAACAAGCTGGTGGACTGAAAGAGTAGCATTGTAGGGCTCGACCACTGTGTCAGACACCTTTGGAGATGGGAAGACGGAGAAGGTGAGCATCATCCTGTCTGGATACTCTTCTCGGATCTTTGATATCAACAACGTTCCCATACCAGAACCAGTTCCTCCTCCCAAAGAGTGACATACCTGGAATCCTGTACAATTATACACGAGAATTAAACACATTAACGAGCATTGAAGAAGAGTAAACATGAAACTTCAGCCAAAAAGTAAGAAAATTAATCTAAGATCTAATAATAGCGTCTCGTACAATTGCTAGTGAAACAATTTGGACCAATTCTAGAATTATCGGACAAGAACAGCATGCCTAAAAAAATAAGAAATCGACACTGAAACTATAGCACAGCACTTGACAGAAACATTTTACAGTAGCACAGAACTATCATAACGATTACAAGTCCGAATCTATTGAGTGAAACACTTGGCATCAAAGAATTACAGAAATTTTGTTACGCGTAGTTCATCAGTGAGGCCTACATCACTACGAAACAGGAACACGAACATGAGAAGATCGGAAATCAAACAAAACTTAACCATTACTCCACAAAGCACTCAATCGTTCAACCCAAACTAGTGACGAAAATCGATACTCTACTGACTACCTCCGCAATTCCGCCATCAAAATCACATATCAAACTCCAAGACATACATTCCATAGCAAAAGAATATTCCATAATAATTCGAAAATTTTCACAAAAGCCTTAATTTTACTCAAAAACACTTAAATCCTAAAAACAAATGACGAGATAAATCCGCGTTAAACCTGAAAAATCCTTTGAAACAATTCAACAACATTTCAACATTTTTCTCCGCTTACGAAGAAAGACAAAAACTTCTTCAGCACGCCTGATTAAACCTAACTGTTCTACAATCAAGAGAAAAAAAAAATCAAAAATGAAAACATATCATTCATTCATTTTTTTTTTCCACAGAAAATCAACCAAAAACTTCTTCAGCAAGATAAACCTTCAAATATAAAACTGTAACACACATTTCCAAACCAAAAAAAAAAAAAAAACAAGCAATACTTCTTCAAAAAGCCTCAAAAACTTCTGATAAAACCTAACAATTCTACAATCAGGAAAAAAAATCAAAACACATCATCATTCATCCTTTTTTCACAGTAAAAACCAGAAAATCAACCAAAAACTTCTCCAGCAAGATACAACGTAACACACATTTCCAAACCAAAAATCGCAAAATCATAATCAAATCATTTTCATCAGATCTCCGTCTACAAATTAATAAAACACAAAAAAAAATTTAATTAAAAAAAAAAAAAAGAGGAGAGAGAAAATGATAAAACCTTGAAGACAGTCACAATTTTCGGCCTCCTTTCTGACGACGTCAAGCACAGAATCAATAAGTTCAGCGCCTTCAGTGTAATGACCTTTGGCCCAGTTATTCCCAGCGCCGGACTGCCCGAAAACGAAGTTATCGGGTCGGAAAATCTGACCGTACGGGCCGGATCTGACCGAGTCCATGGTACCGGGCTCAAGGTCCATGAGTACGGCCCGAGGAACGAACCGACCGCAAGTGGCCTCGTTGTAGTAGACATTGACTCGCTCGAGTTGGAGGTCCGAATCGCCCGAGTAACGACCCGTTGAGTCGATCCCGTGTTCAGCGCAGACCACTTCCCAGAACTTGGCACCTATCTGGTTACCACATTGCCCTCCTTGGATGTGAAGGATTTCTCTCATTTTTCGGAGGTGGCGTGTCGGAGAAGATGAGGGTATTTTGGGGATTTTTGGTGGAGTGTGAGGGTTATCAGAGTTTGGAGAGAGAGACAATGTGGCGAGTGGGGTTGGTTTTATAACAAGTGTTTTGAGGAGTGGAAATCGGGGGATTTTGATTTTTAAGGGGGGAAATTGAATTTTGAATTTTATTTTTCGGGGAGGGATTGGGTGTGGGTGGGTGTACGGGAAGGTTGGATAAGGGCGGCGTTGGATCACGTGATGTGGGTCATGGTCACGTGAATGAGCGTAGAGTAGTGAATGTGATTGCGTATGGTGTGGACCGTGGAATCGGAGCTGTAGGCTGTACTCTACTAGTGGCGACTGACTGACTGCTCAGTGTGTATTTTGGTGTCGTTTTGATTGTATTCCATTGGTCGTAAACGTATTGATGAAGTTTTTAATGATGGGTGTACATTTTATTTAATTTTTGCACTTAATTATTAGAGTTTAAGAATTAAGACCTCTATTAATCGAGTTTAAAGGCATTTTAAGCCGGTAGGCAATGGTTGAACAATCAAGAGATTGATTTGTTCAAATTTTTTTTTTTTTTTTTAAAACGAAACCTATAAATTTGACCTCAATGTAGATCATTCTTAGGTTTACGGCACATTGGTACCTATGTTGTGTCATGGCGCTAAACTCGATTGTGGTGTGACTTATTTCAAGCGTGGAGATGGTATTTGTCTTTAAAATGTCCACGCGTTAGAATAAGTGAATTCACTTTTGTCAGGTCCTCGCTACTGATGTCTTGTCAATTTTACAAATTAAACTCGCAGTTGCAGTCAATGTGTCCACGTAGTTAATCTAAGCATGAAAGCTACATGCTCCAAAATTCAGATGATTACGAGATTTCCTTGGCATTAGCCATTAGGTGAACATATTAATTATACTAGTAATATGCTAATCAAAATGTTTAGATCAAGCATTCCTGATCAAGTGATCGATCATGCACCTGCTGCCATGTGAAAAAGGGCTTTACAAAGCTAGTGTCCAGTAACTTTTGTGCATGTGAAGCATTCAAAGCCTCAGAGGCTCAGATGCAGAAAACATACAGTCGTAGTCGTATAGCAACATCTTACTCTACAAGTTTTTTACGTCATTCTTATTTTGGACCAGCTTAGCTAGTTTTACACCATATACTCCGTACTAAAATTAAGTAGGCTTTCATTTTCAGGAGTGGTGTATGTGAATGTGATAGATCCTCTTACCCGGGCCGCATGGGGCCCGCAAATTAGAAAGGTCTAGTCATATAGTTACGTCGATAGAGGACGATAAATATATCACTCGGTTATCCATACACATAGGTCCTCGTAAAATTATTTGCCAATAAAGAGAACTCTTGCGCTCTTCTATATATTTTCTTCTATGTAAGTTGTCTTCTCCGAGGTTGTATGGGCTGACAACTGAGAAATGCAAAGGGAGGGGGAGTCAGAAATGCATGCTGGTGATGCAGAGTTTTAAAGTAAAAAAAAGAGTAAAAGACTGCTTGAGGTGCAAAACAAGCGAAGTTAAGTAAAATGAACCTTAACGAATTTAGTAGGTTGGTTTGTTTAAACTTTAAAGGTGTTTTACTCCAAAAAGTGTAGATGTTGTGGTTGTAAAGGGGGCTGGGTTTGGTTGGTTTTAAGTTTTAACCCAAACCCATTATTTTGGGACCTACTGTGGCCTTCAATGGGCTTTTGGGCGTGGGACTGTGGGCACAGTGTAGATCATGAGCTCTGCAAAAAGTGTGCTGGAGTTGCTTGTTTCTGTGAGATTCTTGTATCCTACTTCTATGGGATCCCACATTGTAAGGATTTAATTGAATAGTGATGTTTACTCTAACTACCCTGAAACAAAATAAATAAACTTATTCCAAAATCCAAATGGACTCAAATAAAGTAATTAGAGTGGCCACAGGTCCACGAGTTTTTGGAGTTTTTTTCTATTAAAATAAGATCACACTGTATTATGGTGTTGTCAAGTCTTAATATTGGAGTTTGTATGTATTGAAGAAAAGATTAATCTTCGCCAAGAGATTAAAATATTATAGGTAAGGGCTAAGCCGCGAAGGTATTTGTACTTTTTAAAGTTATTTGGGTTTGGAAGGGGTTTGCTTCACTAGTTCCACAAAAATGTTGTGTATGTGTAGTGAATAACTCTATCTTTTGGCATGAGTCGATGGTTTCTAACTGTCTACCTTGTTATGTTAGCTCTCTATCTCTCTTACACGTTTGAGAGATGATGACAAGACTCCGGCAAAAAAGTTTCTTTTCAATTAATTGTACACCACCCGACTGCACCATATTTGTGTGATTTATATTACGACCGTGAATTTCGTCCTAAAACCAAAAAAAGATAAAAAAAAGTTGTTTTCTTGTTGATAGTTATTGGTTATTCTTTCTCGAGCCCTAAATCCTCATAGCTCGTAAGTTCACAATCAATGCTAAAAAAAAACGAAATGCTAAAAAAAAACGAAATCGATATTACGACGTCGTACGCAAATCCAATTGTACTAATTTCCCCACTCCCCTAAGGCCAAAACCCCGCCCCAGCAAAAAATTAGGGTTTATCAATTAATCAATCAATCACATCCCCTTCTCTCTCTCTCCTCCCACCAAGAAAAAAAAGCTTCCTCTGGACTCAACACCAACAATGGCGACACAGCAACCAAATACAGCACCATGTTGGTCGAACATAGTGAAGCAAACCCCGACCCCACAAAACCAAACAAACGAAACTATCTCATCCACAACCAACAAGCTCATCGAACCATGCAACTCAACAAAGGGAATCGCCGTCGCAGTCGTCGACGCCAACGCGATAATACAAGGAGGAGAAAGACTCCACACTTTTGCCGACAAATTTATTTCTGTTTCCGAAGTTCTCGCTGAAATCCGTGATCCTTCTTCCCGCCATCGCATGTCTTTTCTCCCTTTCTCTCTCCAAACCATGGAACCTACCCCTGATTCTCTTAAGAAAGGTTTGAAATTTTCGTTTTTTTGGGGGGATTTTGTGATTGCCCATGTTGGAATTAGGGTTTTTGTCTAGTATTTGAGGTGGGTTTTTATGGTTGCCCATTTTGAAATTAGGGCTTTTGAGGTGGATTTTTCTACATTTTGTTGAATTTTGTGGATTTTGTGGTTGCCCCCAATTTGAAATTAGGGTTTTTGAGGTTGTATTGAGGTGGATTATTCTACATTTTGTTGAATTTTGTGGATATCGTGGTTGCCCCTAATTTGAAATTAGGGTTTTTGAGGTTGTGTTTGAGGTGGGTTTTTCTTCATTTTGTTGAATTTTGTGAGCAATTGGAAACTGGAACGATGGAGCTGGAATAATTATGTTTTATTTTATTTTTAGTTATATCGATTTTGCAGTTTTTGGTGTATAATGCTTGATTAGTTGAAGTTTTAGTGATTGCAATTGCATTTTAGTATAATGGAACCTTTGCTAATTACCGGATTTAGGCGGTTTAGACGTTTGCCTATTTATTTTGTGAGGAATTGGAAGTTGGGATAATGGTGCCTGTTGCTTAATATTGCTGGAATTTTTTTTTTTAATATCGATTTCGCTGCATTTGGTGTATAATGCTTGATTAGGATAAGTTTTAGGTGGAGTTTTGGTAATTGCAATTGCATTTAGTATACTAGAGGCTTTGCTGATTACTGGATTTTGGCTGTTTAGACGTTTACCTACTTAATTATGCGATATTTGCAAAAGAATGAGGTGGGGTTCGTGAATCGTGATTATTATGATGTTCGTAGTATAAAATCACGGAGAAACGACCCTTGAATGTTTTACTGAAATGAGCAGTTTAACGATCAAATTCGGGCATTGGTAAAGTTAATGTTTGCGCGTTTGAAGATCTTGAGTAACTGATCTTTGAGGTGGATTATGTTGTTGTAGACTTGTAGTACAAATGATTGGTTTTTGATTTGATTGCTTGAATTTGTTTTTTCAAACAGTTATCAACTTTGCGAGGGAAACTGGTGATTTGCAGACTCTTTCTGATGTTGATCTTAAGCTTATTGCTCTTACGTATACCTTGGAGGCTCAGTTTCATGGTACTACTCATCTTAGAGACAGCCCTCCTCCCGTCCATGTGCTGAACGTGAGAAGATTACCGGAAAAGGATTTGCCTGGTTGGGGCGACAATGTTCCCAACCTTAAGGAGTGGGAGGCACTAGAAGGTGTTCCAGACAGTGGTCCTAATTCGGAGTCAAGAATTCTTCCTTTGAAGGATCTTAACTTGAATACTTTTTGCGATGACCGTGGTAGTTTGCATAACGGTTCTGTCGGTAATAGTAGTGAGGTTTCTGTTGTGGATCATGATGGTGTTGATCAAACTTCTATGAGGCCAAAGAAATATTTCCCAAAGAAGAGAGAGGTGAAAATTGAAGGTAAAAAGATGGTAGCAGATGGGGTTGATGCATCCCAAGGACAATTTGATGATGATGCCGGTGATTTTCGGCCCGCTGTCAGTCGAAGCACCCACAGAAGATTTCTTAGAAGGCAGGCTCGACGTGAAATGTATGAGGCGTCCTTGAAAGATGATGATGAACAGGATGCCAACGAGAGTGCAGATGTGCAAGTTATCATTGAAGCTGAGGGTAACAGTCACACCTCTGAGATGCATCTGTCTCAAGAGGTGCCTGAGGCCAAAGGCCATATTGACGGAACACAAGGAGGTGAGGAGATCTCATCCATTCTGGAGAAGATGAGACTTGAAGAAGACGCATTGGCAGCTAATGAAAATCTAGATGAAGAAACTAACTCTCATCTAAGAGTTGGATCAGTAGACACCGACTTTGATGATGCACAACCTGAACTTACAGAATGTAATGAGGAAGTGGGTAATGAAGCATTAGATCACTTGGAGAATGGAAGTGTTGATACCTCATTTGCAGAGGATGATGCAAGTGAGCAGAGCTGGATGCTGAGATCTTTATCCGATTCAAGTGTTGCGTGTGTCACTGGTGACTTCGCTATGCAAAATGTTCTCCTGCAGATGGGTTTACGGTTGTTGGCTCCGGGAGGAATGCAGATACGTGAGTTACACAGGTAATACAACCAATGAATCAAATCTGCACTTTTTTGCATTTCACTCTGATGTTATATTCATGGAACATTGCACATGTTGTAAAGTTAATTACTACTAAGGCTCTATGTTAATTTTCAAGCTAAAAGTACACTTTGTCCTAACAGCTTTTGAAGTTATAGTCGGTAACTAGATAGTTGCTGTGGTTATAAACTTTTAATCTGTTTTCCCACTCTTGTTGGACTGCTACATTTCCTAACTTTTAAAGCTATTACTCTTGTAGGTGGGTTCTCAAATGTCACGCTTGTCGCCATGTAACTGCCGAAGTTGGTCGTATATTTTGTCCCAAGTGTGGCAATGGTGGTACCTTAAGGAAGGTGTCTGCTACAGTCGGTGAGAATGGGGTCGTGCTAGCAGCTCGAAAGCCAAGAATTTCGCTACGGGGCACTAAGGTACTGAGTTTTGATATTGCCCATAATCATCATTTGATGTTGTATTCAAATGTTTCAAGCAATTGCTGGGGTCAACAATGATTTGCATGCTGGTTAATCTATTTTCGCATAATGGATCCTTGTTATTGAGATTGGTTCTGTTCTGCAGCTTCAACTGTCTGGTAGAACACCTTACTATAAATATAACTTTGCCAAAGTAGTTTCACTGATCTTTGTGAAGTTTTTTTTTTTATATATATATATATATATATATATATATATATATATATATATATATATAGAGGACCCTAGAACTCTGTAAGTTCCTTTGAAGAGTAAATTTGTCGATCAAATTTTTTGACCATGCATCTTCAGTTATTCCCTTGACTATTAGACTCTCCCAAGTACTAAACGAAACCGTTTTTCCTGGGTTGATCTTCTCCTTTACATGAGGTGAAGCACTGGCATGTGCGATGACAACGCCTTAATGCTTCACAGATCTGGCATTATCGTAAAACACCATAATTGCTACTCAGTACTCACTACTAATCATCTATATAAGAAAAATGTACACGAGGATTCCTGAGGGGGCATGCCATCTTTTGATGAATGCAACATGAAGTTTGGGAAAGGACAATTTGTGATGTTTGTATTATCTACAATTTGTAAGGTGTTCTACAAATCTTTATCTTGCATTCTCACTAATAATTTGTCTTGTGCAGTTTTCACTGCCTCTGCCACAAGGTGGAAGAGATGCTATGTCTAAGAATCCCATTTTACGTGAAGATCAGATCTCGAAGAAGTATCTCTACCCCAAGACAAAGAAGAACTCTAACAAGGTGAGTCTTTGTTTTCCCTTGTTCAATTTTAGCTGCTTGCCATAGACTTGCATACCTCGCCATAGGAAGAACCTTTGAAGCACTGGGGTGAAGTTGGTGCCCACCTCCCCCCCCCCCCCACACACTCACACAAAAAAAAGTAGAAAAATGAGTTGAACCGTAATGCTGCTATATGAATAAAAGTAACTGTTTATCTGTTAACACAGGATGATGGTGATTTATTTGCCACCAACGGCATCTTCAGTCACCATACAGATAAGAAAAATTCAACCAGGCCTCCTGTTAGACAGGCCCTTGCTGTTTTCAGTGGGAAAAGAAATCCAAATGACAACCATTACTCTCGGGCAAAGCATTGAAGCAACGATGGCAGAAGATTTTGCTGGATTTTTACACCTCTTTTGTACGTCGTAGTGTTTTATGATATTGTTTTTTTGTTCAATTCACTTATTGTTGGTTTAGTGAGATAACTGAACTTTTAAACATGTACTTCAAATGGTAAGCATTATATATCTACGATTCTTGTCCAAGTTCTTTTGGTGCAATTAATGCACATTTTCATCAGTTTCTTCCTAATACTCGTACTAGCTAATTGGCCTTGTGGTGTAAGAAGTTAAAACTGAACCACCTTTGCTCAGCAAGCGGAGCTCCGAGTTCAACCTGAATTCACCTTTCCGAGTCAGCCAAGGCTTAATACTTGACCGAAGGCCCTGGGATCAGACTATCGATACTCATCCTGATAAAATGAGACTGGAAAGGCAAGTGCAAATGGAAAATGGAAAAGAGAATTCAGGTAAAATAGAGTGTAAAAGACGCTTCATTTACTGCTAGTAATAATCCTTGACATTCCTATCATACAATGTGATCGAAGCACTCTTTGCATTCGCTAAACTTTCTATAATTGGCCTACGTAGTAAGTGGAAAACCTTTACATGGTCTTCATTTTCAATGAAGAAAAACCCAGTGGAAGGACAAAAGAAGATCGAGTAGTATATAAAATTTTGCTTTACAGTATGTTAGCTTCAATTATCAAGTCGACAGAGCCAGTTCTGCCCACGCCAAAGAAGATGACCTGAGCTCAGCTGAAACGGAAAGATCAATGCGGGTCTCCAACAACGTGCACAACTCCTGCATTGATGGCCGCCTGAGAGGATCAGGAACAAGGCAGAGACTAACTGCCTCGCAGACAGCTTTGAGGTCCTCGTATTCAAAATGCTTCAATTGAGAGTCCACCATATGAGGTATCCCGTCTGGTGACGCAAGGTACTCCTTCGCCTGAAACAAGAAAACTAATGATCAATACCAGGTAGGAAGATTTTAAGGTGGTCTCCGACAATCTTAAAAAACCAAAACGGGGACATACCCAATCTACCAAGCTTCCTGTGTCTTTCCGGAAGGGTGGCTTGCCACTGATTATCTCCAGTAGAAGTACTCCAAATGCATACACATTGCCCTTTATGTCTAGATGTCGTGCTTCGATTGAACTTGGCATAACACAGATTGCACCATTGTTATCGATGGCACATGAATTTTTCTCTGATCTTGCCAAAATAGTCTTCCAGCTTTCAAAATCAATCAGCTGCAAAAAAAGGCGAGGATTTAGCTAAATGATTCTTCTATTAAGTTTTGTAATTACGTACTCATCATAATTCAACAATTCTGCCCGATCAAAGATCCATCAGAAAAGGACTGTTCCTATCAAAGTCGATGCCTACCTTTGGTGAAAAATCTTCCATAAGATACACAGCATCAGAATTCAGCTCAGATATGGTAAATGGAGGGTCAAGTTCTGTATGTAGATACTTCAGGCCACGGGCGATGCCAATTATGATTTTCATCCGCCGCTTCCAAGACAGTTGACAGCCTTCTCCATCTGCAAACATAGCTGCAAAAACTTACACTTGATTAGTGTGCAATTCGACGAGTAGGAGCACAAAGAACAAAAAAAGTATAATTCACTTACAATGCAGATGCTCGTATAATGTTCCATTAGATGCATATTCAAAAACTAGCATCCTAGAAAAGGGAGGCGACTCTCGACAATAACCCAACAGTTTAGCAGTATTTTCATGATTGAATCTTGCTAAATCAGCCACCTGCCATGGGAGTATGAAATTATCAAACTTTTGGAAATGGCAGGGCTAGGATGTAGTAAACAGAATACAGTACCTCTCTCTGAAAATAAAGCTCATGATAGCCAGTCCATTGCTCTTTTTTTATGCAAAAGGATATTACTGCAATCTCAGATCCACCTTTCATGTTGCCTTTGTAAATCATACTGTCAGAGGAGGTCCCAATGATATTACTGAAATCTTCGCATGCTACTTCAAGCTCTTGTCTGCTGAATCTTACTATGTCTTTCAACAACTCAGAATCTGTTTGATAAGAAACTTAAAGTTATGTTTGCAAACAAAGGTGTACACAAACTGTAAGAACGGTCGCAAAGAGGATAGAATACCTATATATACAGCTAAACGATCCTTGTCACTTCCTGATTTCTTCCAAGGGATAATAACAGATGATTTAGTGTTGCACCTTTTAAAGGCAGTTAAAGCTGCCAGCAAAATGAGGACACCAACCATCGTTCCAGTCACTATTTCTAAAGCTAAAAGCCATGATGGTTTTGATGAGCTTGAGTGCTTAGGTCTGTCCTCCGGCGGCTTATGCTTCTTGCTGACTCTGGGATTCGTAGGAGTTTTGGCAGGTACAGCAGCTCCTGAGATCAGCAACAAATATGTTATGCCTCTAGATATTTTTATTTTACTAGAGCCTATTACTGTACGTCATAAGGTAAACAATCTAAAGGAATTCTAGGAATTCTCAGCTAAGGATTTTATTTGCAATTTCATTTAGCTAAGCCTATTTCCATTTCCAATGGAGCCAAAGACTACTTATTCTTTGGTTTTTGGGATATAATGGAATAAAGCAAAATGGCTCATAAAACTGTCTGTGCTTCTTATTTTGTGAAGTAGCAGTCAATCGGTGTGATTTCTCGAAGCAATTTTCATTTTGGGTCATCCGTGCGCAGCCTCTCTATGTTTCAATAGGGGCAAGGCTTGCGTGCATCCGACCCTCCCTTACCCCGCCTTATGGCGGGAGCCTTTAAGGCACTGGGGTTAAAGATGTTGTTGTTGTTGTTTGTTCATTTAGCTAGGCCCAATGTCTCAACAGTCCGTGCTTGTTTGCAATTTGCAATGCAGATGTTTTACGGAAAAAGGAGTTCAATTTAAAAGCTGATATTGATCTATGAAGAATTTTAACTCAGCAATAGTATATACTTGCTAAAAATGGGAGAGGTTTAAATCCAGTACAACTACCAACAGGTCCTATTAACTATCTTTCTATTTTCGTTCTTTGCCATTTTCCCCATTAATCCTTGTTAGTATTTTCAACTTAGAGTGGAAAGAAGGGAATGGAGGGAAATCATGCAGCAGATACTTACCACACTGTGGGCCGGAACGCTGTTTAGGATCCTTGTCCTGAAGGCAATTCCCTTGAAAACTTATCCTGCAAGTTGTTGGAAATTTATTTGAATGCACACCTCTTCACTGATGTGAAATATCCCTAAACTTGGTAGAAAGAGAGAGGAAAATTATCAGTAGTACACTACCTTGGCAGATATTGCAAGCATTTCGGGATGCTGCCAACCAGAAAATTATACGAGAAATCAGCGACTTTCAATTTAGATGATTGACAAAAGCCTGTTGAATTCCCATTCTCCACATACCTGAAAACCCCAAACCAGGATTATTAATGTCACAATGAACAAGCCCGCATAACGGCATAAGCAACAACAATCGTGGATGGGATGGGATATTTCTAAGAGTGGTGCACATAACAGTGCATCTTTCATAACATTGGCAAAACTATGTTTTCAATTCAGAGGTCAACCAAGATTATGCTTCAACAGTTTCCATGGCATGACCTCAAAAAATCATGCTTCAATAGTTTCCACACCATTCGTGTTTGAATAAATTGGAAACCGGAAGGTACTTAGTTAACTTTAGCACCATTGTTTCTCCTATGCTATAGGAGTAAATTTTAAGGAAAAAAAATCAAAACATTAGCATATAGTCTAGTGGCTTTAGCAACCCAACATTAAAGCCTTCTTCTATTCTACTTTCTAAACGAGTAACTATCTAGAATCGTAGAGCCAACAGGAAAGATTTCGTGAAATAGCGACTTTCGTAAAAGAACTTAATAACCACAAGCTACAACTTATCAGGAAGAATGCTTACATTCCATGGAGTTTCGAGTATGATTCGGTTTTGGTAGCACCAGGTACAGTTCCTTGGAGCTTATTTCTATCTAAACGAAGCTCCTGAAGATCCTTCAACTCACTAAGCTCGTGAGGTATTGTTCCAGTCAACCCATTCGACTGAAAATTTCTGCAACAGAAACAACAGACTAAGGACCTGACCGACGATGAACAGACAGAGCAGTGAACATTCAAAATTAACATATTGACACCAAACATTTCCATACATTTTCACAATGCTGGTAAGGTTCCCCATCTCATGAGGAATCGGCCCAGCTAGCTCATTAACTCCAAGATCCAGCACCTTAAGGCTCTTCAACAAGCCAATTTCTTTAGGAATAGTCCCAATCAGACCATTCTCATGCAATATCCTGCAAAGCAACTAACCCATTAGGCTAACCCTAACCCTAATACGAACACAAAAATCAAAATAAAAACGACAACAATATCGAAAATTCTGAACATACAGCTCCTGCAAGTTTGTCAGCAACCCTAGTTCAGGAGCAAGAAATCCTTTCAAAGATACACCAGAAATATTCCTGAAAAAATCAGAACCAACAACTTCCTAATCACACTTCTATCCAAATTCCAAAACAAAACTTTAATTGCAAAACAAATAAAGTGCACTGCAACTAATGATTGAACAACAAAACAGGCAGAATTTCAGTATCTTACAGTTGAAGAACATGGTCCCTGGCAATTGAACAAGTAACACCAGACCATTCACATGGAGTCGGATCTAACCCGTTCCAATCAGCCAAAACCAGATACGGGTCTTCATATATAGCTTCTTTGAATGCTGTTAAAGCCCAAACTAGCACCACCAAATTCAACATTTTTACCATATCAGGGTAAAATTTAATTCAACAAAAAAGCATAAAGATCAATTCTTTCCTACAAATACTAAACCTGCGCAGTAATCATTCACATCCAAGAACAAAATTACCCCAGCAATTCACCAAACAATCAAAATTAACTTAATTTACAAAAATTTACCAAGATCTGAACAATTTACTCACCTTCATTTGATACAAATGCGTCACAAGTCGTAGTAAACACTCCAAATATAGCAAATTGAAGCAGAACCCAACTTAATAATACTTTCATTTTCTTGATTTTTTTTTTACTGCAACAAATTTAATCACTGAATTCCAGTAAAATTAAAGAAACCCACCAATCATATGAACTCATTACTCATCCAAATACAGTAAAAAAATTGAATAAACAAACCCAGTAAAAAAAAAAAAAAAAGAACAAATTCGGAGAAGTTGGATTTTCGAGAAAACAACAAAGACAGAAACTTTGGGGGAATCACACACACGAAGTTCAATGTGTATAGTAGTCAGTGACAAAACGAAAAAGTTGGGCAAAAACAAAAACAAAAAAAAAAGAAAGAAAGAAAGTAAGATTTAGTTGGAGGAGAGGAAAATGTTGAGAAGTGGAAGTGTAAGGAAGAAGATAGTAGCGTAAACTTAAATTCAAAGGGAGGGTTTGAGGAAATTTGGTGGGAGGAAGTAAGGGTGGGAGTTGTTGATAGGAGAGAGAAAAAAGAATGATGATTTGAGGAACATGAACAGAAGGTCACTAACACTATTGCCTACCATAAAAAACCATGTTTTCTGAGACAACCAACCTTATATCATATTATTATAATTATATTCTTAATTATCTTTATTATAATCATTCATGAAATTTGACTAATTTTATTGGATTCATTAAAATATTATTTTAGGCTATGTTTGGTAAACTTAACTGAAATAGTAGCTGAATGCTGAAATAGTAGGTGAAAGCTGAAATAATAGCTGTAATAATAGTTGAAAGTTTTTAGCTAAAAATATTAGAAGTGTTTGGCAGAATTAACTGATATAGGAGCTGATATATATAAAATTACATAAAAATGCATTATTTATTTTTTATTTCATTTTATTTTAGTAAATAATTGAGGGTAAATTAGGAATAAAATTATGATAAGCTAGCTTATTTTAAATAAGTTACATGGGTAACTTATTAAATAAACTAGCTTATAATTTAAGTTAGTGGTGTTACCAAACCAACTTATTTGGTCAAAAAACTTAAAAAACTAGTCAAATAAGCTACTTTGGCCAAATAAGCTAACTTATTGTGCATACCAAACATAACCTTATACCCTTTAAAAGTAAATGATTAATTTGTAATTGATTATTTAAATTATATTAGAATTAGATAAAGAAGAGGGGAGAAAAAAAATAAAGTGATGGGCCAAAGTTTGGGGAATGTTTTGAATGATGGGATGTTAAATTCCGCGTTTCTTTTCTTTTCCTTCTGTTTTTTTTTTTTACTCTGGTTTTTGCATGTTTTTTTTTTTTTTTTTTTTTTTTTTTTTGCTTGTAGTATTTTGTAGGTGGATCTTTTGGACGTAAAAAAGCTACTCCATCTTGATTGGAAGATTTTAAAACTCATGTCGAAAGAACGATACTAATTAGGGTTTGTGTAGCAACCAATGGCAACCATGATCGTTTCGACAATACTGGTTCAAAACCATTACCCTTGTGACGTGTACGGATGACTTGTGCGACAATAATTTAAAAGTTATACGAGGGTTCGCTTTACTCATCGCCAGACTCCTCTAAATTGTTGGGGTGTGGGGAATGATGCACACATGTTTGACGAATTAACGAAAAATAAAATTCAGTTTAAATGTTAAACTGCTCTATGAAGATCAAATGCCTCGTTACATCATCTTTATGGCGTGATACATTTGTTTTTGAATACTCTATTTTGCGTTTATTGTTTTTTTACTATTCAGTTTGTGAGTTAATAGTATTGTAGATCTTTTCACTAGTAGAGTTTAAGTAGACGGAGATTTTAATGGATATCTCAACGTAACATATCCCCTCTATATCTACATTTTTTTAGGGTAATGCTATATATCTGCATTTGTGGAATACCAGAGTGACTAATGAAATAAAATTTATCTTTTAAAAAAACTATAAATAATTAAAAAAAAATGAAAAGGATAATTGAAGCAACAAACAACAAGTAGGGCCACAAAGCCCATATATAGGCGATAACAAAGTACATGTAACAAACCGAATTTGGCGCCCGTAATCATGTGCCCGTTTTTCTGGTGCACGATACAAACATAATTCATGACTTGGGACTTTAGCCACTCTCGACATTTAGCTCCCATTAGCGTTCGAATGCATCGTCTTTGGTTCAAGAGATTATTAGTACATTTTGTAGGTTAAAACGTAACAATCTGATCGGGTCAATGAGTACGTCTATACTCTGCTATTAACATAATTACGTTCATCAAATTTATCCTTTGTCTTTAGGTTTGTACTAGCATTTTATAAATGTGTCGGTTAAAAAAGAAATATTGACCTGACCTTGGGTAAATAAAAGTACCATACATAGAGATAATATTCATCATTTAATGGTAAATAAAAGAAGTACCATACATAGAAGCATAGAGCTCTATCGTATTCCGTTATGAGTGAGTGAGAATAATAATGTACACTTTATTTATATCCATTCAATTCTTTACATATTGTTTAAACTAATTACTCCGTATAACAAATCAAATGTAAAAAACTCGATGAAATAGAAAGAGTGTTTTACTCTTTTTTTTTTTTATCCATGATGCTCATCATAATGCTTCCAAGCAAAGCATGAGTACTTATTATTAGTAGCAGGACTGCAGGAGTGCCTTCTACTTATTATATCAGTCTGAATAATGTAGCCATCCTTTTCTCAGTATCTGGTTGTAGTGGGAGATATCATCCCCTTCAAGTCTTCAACGGATAACATGCACATTCAAATTTCATTTCAATCTTAATTTGAATGAGCAAGCTAAGAGCCTAAGAGAATCGAAGTTTATTATATTAAGCCATGCATGTTTGATTAGATGTGTTGCTTAAGGTTTATTCACAATCGATCACTCTTAATTTGTTTTATGGTAACATGTTTAGTTTTCCCTTTTGAACTCGTAAAAGCTTTTCGACGTTTGCAAATATGATACCACTCCTACCCAAAGACCTCTCCTCATTTTCAAAGGCTATTTTGACTGGTCATGTTGAGATCTACTTCCAGACCAAATGAAAGACCCGATTGCATTAAAATTAACAGGAATTAATAAAATGCAATGCAGAATAGATCATGGTCAATACACTGATTTTTTCAACAAATAAACGATTCATTTGGTCTAGAAATAACTTCCAACATGGTCAGTCAAAACAACTAAACAAGAGGGGGAAAAGTCTTTAGGTAGGAGGTTAGTATACAACAAACTACTCTATTATACAAAGAGTACTACAGTACAACATATATACTTCGTATTGATTAATGAAACACAATAAGTTTCGATAAAATGCTACATCAACATCAACATCTTCACTTAGGTGTTCATAAGAAATTTTCGGTTCCTCGCAACTTTTCTTAATTCCTAGCTAATAAAAAGTAGACGAGGGTCTTGAAAGGTATATATTTTCATCCGACCACATTTGTACATACATACCTATTCTTGGGAATAAAGACGATGGTCATTTGTCCTATTTTATACTCCAAAAGTAGGAGTACTAGGGATTTAATTAGGATTGGACCTGGTCTTAAGGTTCCTTTATTATTAGGTGAGTTTGATTAAATAATCTTTGAAATCCGAAATTTAACGGTAGGAAAGTAATTAAGATGTCAATTAGTCTAATCTTTCTCAACACAACTCGAGACACTAGTGATTTAATTAGGAGTATTTTCTAGGTGTGGATGTGAAGTGGACCTTTGTGGCTTTCTGGTGTTTTTGGCCGTTGACTAGACCGTAAATTTGTATTGTACTTGTATATGTACCTCATAATTCATACACGGAGTTTTCCACTAAATAATTAGGGTACTCTTGGTCTTATTAATAAGTTGAATAATGGTACTATAGAACAAATGAAAGAATAATGCAACAAATACTACTTAATAACGTTACAAAAACTCATGTATACTTAATAACTGTATATAAGACGATATTTGAGCTTAAATGGCTAATCAATATCGTATATGCATAAGTTAAAATTATCATAGGACATACTCCGTATATTTGTTCTTTTAGAAACTAACGGGTGAATTTCTTGACAAGTGGTTAGTGGTCATTTTGTTCATCGATGTAAGCCTATAAGAAATAAAAGAGCAAAAAAGCTCTTGCAACATTTTACTCATGCTTGTAGACCACACTACACGTCTACAACCCTTAGGCCATAGTTATCAAGTTTGATCTATCTGGGTCCCTTGATCTCCTTTTTGTCCAAACCTTGTAATAGTAGCTATCGAACTCCATCCATTGCTCTTTCGATGTATTTTATTAAAAAAAAAAAAGATCGTAGAGAGTTGCGAAATAATTTACCCCCAAAAGATGTAACTATGAAAGTGCCAAGAACTAAATTTGAGCCTAGTGCCCTAGTCATTTATGTTGGGGTGTAAACCCAATCCCACATCGTAGAAATAAGAAGTTAAACTTCTTTGTAAGTGATTGCCAAACTAATTAGTATGAGTCTTTTTGGGAATGAGACTAAAAACAAATTCGTGAGGACGTGGCCAAAGGGTACATTATCATACTAATTGGACCGGTAGTCGTCAGAAGCAGGGGCCCAATAATTTCTATCTATCTAAAGTGCTAAATTTAACATTTTTAATTACCCCGTATAAATGTGCCAACAAGATTTATCTTTGAAAATTGATTAATAACTAGAAAAGATTGGTGTTGATGAAAGCTACCAAAGATAAAGAGATGATGGAGTCATGGAGAGCCGACTAGACGTAATAACGTTCTCTAATTTGGATGTTTCTTCTTGTTGAAGCTGGAAGTAGTTATACTGTCACCTTCAACATGAAATTGTGGATTAATTTCAAACGGATCCATTTCAAACAAGCAACATTTTCTTTATAATGGGCTAGTTTCATAGGCCGATGTCAAGCCCAGGCAGCTCAATATCATCCATTATCGGGCCGGTTATATAGGAAGTCTGATGCTTTACACCTATTTGGTGTTTTTGTTTTCGTTTCTTTAAAATCAATCAATTTATGAGTCCTTTTTACAACAACAATAACAACCATCGAGCCTTATTCCCAATTAGGGTGATTAATATGAATTGTCATACCCAACTGTCTCGTGCATGTTATAGAAGTTATGAGTTCTTTTTCTTTTTGGCAGAATTTAAAAATAGAAACAAAAAACAAATAAAGTATTTCTATTAGAAGAACCACACACTCGTTTTTTTTTTTTTTTTTTTCAAAAATAGTTTTTGAAGAAATCGATTCTAAAATATAGTAGATTTTAAAAAGTTGGGCTAACCATACTCAAATTTAGAACAAGTCTAATACGGAGTAGATTAGTCCATCTGCATCTCAGAAATTTTGTTATGGGCTAGTAAACTGGGCCGAATGTCAAGCCCGATATGCTCAACATCATTCTCAATTCGCAAATGAAGTTTGCTGTTTTTCTTTTTTAAGCCGGGCTTGGTTAAGGCTGGGGCCCATTTTCACGCTGTCCACTCAAACTGTTTTACGGGCCCATCTACTAACTTTACTACCGTTCTTGACTTCCAGGGGTGGAGCCACATTTGACATATGGTATCTAGGGTAAATTATTGTGTACACCCGAGAGTACGTACTCTCGTTTCTCGTGTTGTGTACTTTAACATAGAAATTGATGTATTTTTACCCTAATTTAATGTAATTTAAGTACAATTTTGTGTATTTTTTGTTAAAACGGTGTAAATTTACTCATCAAATCATTTTCGTATAGTTTTGCTAATATTTATAGTATTTGGAAGTATAAGTATGTAGAATAATACAAAGATGTACACGATCTTGAAGTACAAAGATGAAAAAATCGATTATCAATTCATTAGAGTTTCTTAATGGGTGAAAAATGCTTACGTAAATAGGTTAGAACCTTAAAATATCAATGCAAAGTTTTATTAGTCTATCTTGGTTGCAAATGACTAAAACTATATATGAATTCACAAAAATACATAAAATATCCACTAAAGTACATGAAAAACTTGCAAAAGTACATTAAAAAACCGCTAAAGTACATAAAAACAAATTCGGGAGTACATAGTCTCGAGAGTATGGTATACATGCTGGGTATCTAGTTGCATAAACATCTACTAACTTCACCATGACGGATGTTTTGGGACTGATTAACAACCAAATTATCACGGAACACACACGTGACAAAATCGTTATAGAACGACCAAACTTTATACGGAGTAAAATTCCTCGAAAACAGATGAATCTGAATCATACACCCTAGACTACCCGTAACATCGCCCGTGGGTCAAAATTCGAATTAGGACCAATTGGTGGAGCCATACTAAGCTATAGTAGCAAAATAAACATCAACTAACTTCACCATGAGGGATGCTTTCAAACTAATTAACAAAACATCCTATATATGCATGTGCTCAGGCTAATTGTAGTCACCTTATTCTACAATTAAGGCCACATACCAATATTCGGGACCAATGTGGCTCCTCCGAATGTGGGTCTTGTTTAATATCATCCGGTTGCAAGCATGACAATATTATTAGATTTGGTATGATTTTTAGCATTTAGCAAGAAATCTAAAGGGTCGGTCGCACGGAGAGACGGTAGCCTCATCTTCAAAGTTGAGGGCATGCATGCATGTTCGAACTTGTTGCGACATGTAAAGTGGTGTTTATCCGGTCTCTTAGTTGTGTTAGACAAGCTAGCATTATACGTGAAACAAACCCCTGAAAGCGAATTTTGTGCTTGTAATTTAGCTCTTGAAAATGAAGAGGGGGGGGGGGGGGGGGGGGGCTTATTATCATGGTATAGTAACAAAACTAGTCAATTGACTTGTCAATTATTTTCGAGTAATTGGGTCATTTTTTGGATTACATGTTTAGAGAAGTTGGAACATGAATGGCTGCTTGATTCTTCGTCGTCGCGTTCGTTGGACCATTTTGGTATATATATCTATGTTGCTTTTATTTGAATTTTAGGTGGATTATTAAGGTGTTGATGTTGTTGTCTGATTGATGATCTTTCATTATATGTAACATGCAAGCATGATTGTCAAATGTATGAACCCTATCAGTCTCCTTTGGTGGTGTGGAAGAGGCGTGCATGGTATACGGTTATTGACATTTCCAATTCTAATTATAGCAAAAACTTGTTCTAAACAAAATAAAATTATAGGATAATATGCTGAATAACTTGTTGGTTTTCAAGATAAACTCATGATCACATCTCGCGCACATTAGGGGAGAGCAGAAACTCGATCCGGACCGAGTTAAATTTGGTCCGGTCCTCGGTCTAGTTTTTTTGGGAAATTTTGGTTCAATCCAAGGGACCGAATCGGACCGGACCGAGGGGATTCAGTCCGGTTCTCGGTCCACAATTCCGAGTCTCGGTTCTCGGTCCGCTCTGTTGTGGACTGACAAACCACCGCTCCACAATTAGTATGATATTGTCCACTTTGGGCTGGAAGACAAGCCCTCACGGTTTTGGAAAGTGGGTCAATCTTACCCAAAAGGCCTCATACTATTAGTGTGGAGGTGGAACTTATATACAAGGATTCTGGTCCTTATTTTTTCAATGTGGGACTTGGGTCGACACCCCAACAATCCTCCCCTCAAACCAAAGCCCAATTCATGGTTGGACCTCCTTCTGTTTATTTTACGGAGACACACAGTCGCGAGGTGTTACCGAGGGGGGATGCCCGCAAACGCCAGAGTCCACTCCACCACAGGTTCCTTTAAACCGTGGCTCTGATACCACTTGTTGTGGACTGCCAAACCGTCGGCTCCATGATTAGTATGATATTGTCCGCTTTGGGCTCAGCTACCAGCCCGCACGGTTTTTTTCAAACATCGGTATATTTTCAACCCAAAAGGCCTCATACTATATAGTGTGGAGCTGGAACTTATAAACAAGGATTTTAGTCCTTATTTTTTTTCAATGTGAGACTTGAGTTGACACCCCAACACGCTCCGGTTCAGTTCGGTCCAATCCTGTACCGATGCTCAACCCTAGCGCACATAACTTTATACTAAAATGAAAACACTTTTCACTAATTTTTCTAGAATTATTCTACTATTTGGTAATAAAAATATACTTCTTGGTATGATTTCGAGTTTTCATATGCAATCACACAACCACACGCTATATAAGAAGCTAGATTTGGTAAATCTCTGTATATATCGCGGGTGTACAATAATTGTACAAGCATGATTTACGAACATCCATCTATGTTCGATTTGGTAGGACGTACGTATCTCGCCAGCTAATGCTGATCAACTCATCGGATCCTAGCTACTGATTGTGTTGGGCATGTTACTGATGGACGAGCAAGTCAAAGCCTCAATGCTGGCCCTTCAATTCTCCTAAGCTTGGTTAGGTTCAATAATACTTCGGCTATAATAACAACAACAGTATTAACATTGTTTATAAAATCTAGACTTCCCGAATTAAGTTCAAGAATGCATGCAGAAACCGACAGTTGAAAACTGTAGTGATACCGAACCTGTGTTATTATCGTTAGTCGCTAATAATGTTTGGTTTTATTGTTTGAATGGAAAAAAGCGAAACGCCAACTAGTTATCTATCTCAAACGACGAGATAATTGTGCGAAAGTCTATAGGCTGTGTACAACCCATTAGGCCGTGACCCCTTTTACATTCAAATCGTCATTAATTTAAAGCACATTTTATTTGCAATTTATAATCAAAATGATCATTGCAATTAAACTAGCTTAATGTTCTGTTTTAATTTCATCGATCACATGCAAGTATGCAACTCTAGCTAGTTACACTTCAACACTAGGGTGTGCCTTTTGTACCTTTATTCCACCATCTCACGCGATTTGAGTTTCAACTAATACATTGTTTAATAAGTAGATCGATTTCTCATTTCTTTAATGCTCGAACTGTAGTTCATTTTATACTACTAAATCATTCACAAATGGAGATTTGGCGTGTATCCGTATATCTCTCTTTTCTCTGATGTTCTACGTCGTCAACTATACTTTCAAATGATTCCTAAATAATTTCATTGACAAAGATATCATTCCGTCCCTTTTGTGCATATACTAATTAATTAAGTTCTACTTAATTAAAGTAGTAAAGCAGTTTGATTTCAGTCAAAATGATCTAAAATTCGAGCTTTAGTGAATGTAGACGTAACTGTTTGGAGACTTACCAATCACCAGCCATCGTCATGTTCGTCAACAGTGCGGATCCTCTGTCTCACTTCCGTGTCACATTTCTTGTACCCCACCAATCACGTACTAGTATTTTATATACATTTACAAAAAAAAAAAACACTAATAAATCTCATAAAAAATGCTATTTGATTGGAGAGGTAAAAAGAATGAAACAACAAAGTCGAACAGATCAAATTAAAGGACCATCAAGGATGCAACACACTACACATACATATTAGATTCAAATATAGTTGAAGCGAAACTTAATGAATTGGACTAGCTAGCTAAATGTGAGCAAACCAAAATAATAATAATATTCCTTCTATGCTTTAAACAATTAATTAATTTCTACATAAATCCCAAAATATACACGTTCATAAATTGCCAAAATATAAACTTTAGGATGTGGGGTACGGTGCTTCCTGGGGGATAACTGTTGACATAGTCGATCATGCTTTGATTGCTTTCCACAACACTCCTTTATATATGGCGAACATTCAAAGTTATCACACATTAAACCTAAACCAACCACATATATCTTCAACTACAAGGGTTGCTATTTCTCAAAATTTCTTCAATCATACACACAAATACTACAAAACTCACAACTATTCAATTTCTCTTTACCATCTATCTGCTTATTATTATGGCGCCAAAGGTACACCCTCATCTAATATCTGCTACTAGTTCTCTAAGCTCATCTGATCAGGAGGAGACAGAAAAGTACACCATTTGGATGAAGTCGCTTGTCATGAGTAGCAACGGTTGTACCATCTATGATTCTAAGGGCAACGTCGCTTATCGTATCGATAATTACGACACCAAGTGTAGTAGCCAAGTTTTCCTTATGGATCTTAAGGGCAAAGTCTTATGCACTTTATTGCGCAAGGTAATTACTCATAACATACATACATGTACTATATATAATTATATATGCATGTTTTTGATACCGACACAGATTTTGGCTTATTGGTGATCAGTTGCGCATTCAGTTGTGTTTGAGAATAGATGCCGTACTAGTTTATTACTTACATGTACTAATTTTACTTAAATAATTGTGCTTTTTCAGAAGTTGAAAATAAATGAGCAATGGAATGGTTACAAGTGTGATGAAGTGAAGAAAGTGAAGCCATGGTTTCAAGTAAAGAAGAAAATGATGAGCAAGGCGAATAATGGATTTTCTTGTCAAGTAAAATTGGGAGGTGATCATAAATCCGAAGCAACTTCTTGCTATAGGATCCAAGGTTGTGTACGAAAATCCGAATTCAAGATCATTCGAGGTGATGGAGTTTTGGCCGCAGAGATCAAGAGAAAACAATCATCAACAAAAGGTGTAATATTGGGAAATGATGTATTGAGCTTGGAGATGAAGCCTAATATGGATCATTCATTTATTATGGCTCTTGCTGTAGTTCATGGGTTGATGTCTCACAAAATATGATTATTGATACAAAATCATAATTGAGAAAAAGAAAAAAACCAAAGAGATCCGTCGTCATATATAGTGATGATCAAAGACACAACAGTGTATCTATCAAAGGAAAATGAGACAGCGTCATCAAATTGTATGCCGATTTTCGGGTGATAGGTAGAGACTACAAAGGTACATAGGTTGGCTAACACTTTTGATTATTTGGCCCTTTTTTCCCATCAATGTAAGATGTGTGTTTTGGCATGAGGGAGCGTTTTTTGTGCTCGCCGAGACTTTCTGTGGGCATTTTGCAACCTTTATGTTGGCTTACTATAACTTGTACATCATGTTTGAGTGAAGTTGTGAAGATGTGAATTTTAGTTGGTAATTTAATTTGTACAATCAGAGATTTGAATTGATGATATATACTTTACACACATTCATTCTTGAGAGTTGAGACTTTTGTTCGTGATGATGGTAGATAATACATCTCATACATGAAAATTCTTTGCAAAAAATTGCAAGCTTAGTCGATTTTGAAATATTGTTTATCTTCGTTGTAATTCATTTGTTTGGTTTAGATATTAAAGTTTGCCTTTTTTGCTCATAATTCGAAAATGATTATTTATTTCCCGATCGATAAGCTAAAAACCTTAGCAACTCAATAATATGTACAAAGAAGTTAAAATAGAAACTTTTTTTTTGTCTTATGGTGGAGTGTTTTTAATTTCCTGCTTTCGTTATAGGGAAATCTCATCATCGTGTATAAATACAACTTTTCCACTCGCTTATTGATTGTTTCATGTGAAAACCAGCTGCCCCATAATGGCCATAAGCCGACGATACCCTAATAGTACAGTTATCAGTTATGTGAATTCGAACTAAACAATAATTACTCTAACACGCAAGTACTAGAAATAATATCTTAGATCATCATAGCCAAATTAAAATGCCGCAATACTATCCTATCCTTAGCTTTAAGCACACAAAAAATGTAAAAAAATAAAAATAAATAAATAAAAATAAATAAATAAAAAATAAATAAAATAAAATAAAGACTTTTAAGTGAAGTTGGGCTACCTTAGTATCATGACATGATCACTAACAATGATCACTAACCATAAAGAGTATGAGTTCGTTGAAGTTTATGAAAAAGTGTCATGTCTTTCTAGAATATCATAACAACATCATAGACTACAAATGTACCACTTTTACATTATAATCATGCAACAAAAAATAGATACAATTAAGGAAGTGGTGGACGTCAGAAATTTGTAACTTACAAATATATTCTACCGTTCCATCTATAAATATAAAGTGGACCTTATATGTTTCTTTTTTGGAAAGAATGTCATGTGTACTCAAGAAGCTCGCAAATGGCCGGTGTCCCTATTTGGCCGCCTGACCTACATATTAATGCCACAACAACTACAAGTCTACTAGTGAGCTTTCAATTATTGCCAATGTGTATATGTGCATGAATCATAATCTATTTTGTGGTTATATTATAAAATAAGTACAACGAGTAGCCTTAGTCTCAAGATAATTCGGGAAGGTCGCTTTAGAGTAATTGTATGAAATTTTCGGTAGTGTGAGGGTAAAGAAGATCTGGGATGTGGGAAGAGTGTACGCGTTATAATATATGGAAGGGAGTGAGGTTTCGTGGAACAAAACAAATTTTAATTCAATGTACATTTTGCACACTTATTATTCTATCTTACAAGTATTTCGAAGTCTTTCTATTAGTGAGTTCGAATACTGAATATTCAAGAGGTCGTAATCAACATTTAGCTGGGATTATGAAGAGTGTTTCTACAATGGCTACCATATCTTGGTAGCCATTGTAAAAACGAACACATCAGACCGTTAATTTCAGATATTCGATCATAACCCTCCATTACTTGACCAAGTAATTAAAAAAAAAACATCAAAAGCATTTATTAAATTCCTAGAGCCCAACACCCCATCCTTTTCTCTCTCCTCCCCCCTTCCCTAGCCGTGCCCACACCGCCACCACTGCCTACACCGAACACCAACCCCTCCGGCCGGATATACGACGCCGATCTCGCCTGGGTCATCGGCAGCCATCGTCATGGTGTGCTTAGTCATCCACGCGCGATTCTCTCTCCGCACAACACACCTTTTTCCCACCCTCAACCCCATTGATTCCCCGGCAACCGCCCACGAAAACCCCCTCCCACCCCTTTCCCAACCCCCTAGCAGCCTGAAATGTCGCCGCGCCTCACAATGGCCGATTGGCAACCCAAGAATTTGGAGAACAGAAAGAGAATATGGAGGCATGGAGGTGGAGGGAAGGGCGGAACTGACGCAAGGGTGGGTGTGCGTGGTATCCGGCGACCGTTGGACCTAATGGTAGTGTTGGGCGACGTGTTGGTGGTTGTTAAGTTGGAACAACGGTGGTTTCTGGGGTGGGGAAGGGGAGGGTAGTATGGAGGAGAGAGAAATTGTGATTATGTGAGTTGGTGTCTGATTTTATTAATTTTAATTGTTTTTCCATGGTCAAACTAATGGAAGGTTAGGATTTAATTAGGAAAATCAATGGCTATTATTGAACCATTTACAATGGCTACCAAACCTTGGTAGCTATTGTAGAATTAGTAGGATTGATTATGAATTTAAAGATGACATGCCAAAAGCTAAGCTTGAGCCGATAGTGAACTACTAGTTGACTGAGCATATAAAAATATATAAAGCGGAGTTCAAATCAGTTAGGAACATATTATGATGTAATCTTAGAGGTTGATCCAATCTGAAAGAATAATTTGCGTCGAAAATTCATTTTTTTTTTTAAATTTGTAACACAATTCACGTTGTTTAGTTTCGCAATCGTACTGTTCACATTACAACATTTTTTATTTATTGTTTCTTGATCTGAATTTCTAATCTAATCTACCGAGAATCACACATCTATTTAAAGCCCTTTATTTTTTTTATTAATCTTATATACGGCATTCTTCGTCTACAAAGCGATCTTATAAGTTATAATAACTTAACATTGAATTTATCGAAAAGAAATTAAAATGCAAAATGGAAAAGTCTGCCTACGGATTCCACAAGCATCTTCACTACTCTAAACTATTCCAGCTTGTTTATTGTATGCTTAATATAATTAAGTGTGTAGATTAAGTCAATTTGATAATTAATACGATCTCGAAAAAAGTTTGATGCGTTTGGTTATTGATGTTAGAAGAATAGTCAAATAGTGTCAAAATCTAAACGTTAACAATATGACACGTTAAGGGTCTGTTCGGTATCACTGCCTTTTTAGTTTTTTCGTTCTTTTGAGAAAATTTTTTTAGTTAAATAAGTTACAGTATTAAATTTAAATTGTTTGATTGTACAATAGTCATACAGAAAACAAAAACGGACAACTGAAAACCACTTTTATAACTTTTCAAAAACGAGACTTTTGTTTTTAAAAAAAAACTGAAAATTGAAAATGATTCCAAACAGACCCTAAGTCGTCAAGATTATATGGACGTGGAGCATACATTATGATTATGTGCTTGTATCTTTGTAGGAACTAGGATCTCTAGCCCAATCCGACTTGTACCGAGTTTGGGTCGAGCATTTGGCCCGAAATAAAGAAAACCCAGTATCCGGCCCAATGATAGGATGGACTAGATTCGGGATACGTTTCTTGCTCAAAAAATGGCCCGGCCCGACCCATACTTGCACCATTTGTCCCTTTTTTTTTTTTTTTCAAACAGTTCGAATTTGACTCACAGAGTCCGTATGATTTTGATTAGTAAATAACACACCAAGTTTCTGGGTTACATTGCTATAGTCGATTATATCACCGAGCCACCGTTTACATTCGCGATGAAAACATCGAGTTCAAGTCTGCAGTTTGTTCCATGTAACATCGGTACAGTACAAGTCAGGGGAAAGTTAACTCAAGAAGACATCAAACAGTTGAATGAAAAAAAATACATGTATATTTATACTGATGAAACAATGTCATGCCCATGGGCTTAAAACTTACAAGAATCTAACACGTTATAGAAGACTGTTAATACAACTCTGCCTAATCTGTAGTCCAGTATAATACTAACTGCAATACATCACATTTCGCTTCAGGAGATTTTCCGAAACGACCCAAAAAAACCAAGTAAAAATAAAGAAAGAATGACGGAAATTTACATATGGAGCTTATTCACCAGAATAAGGTCACTACACGTTTTGCTGTGCAAGGAAACTGTGTACTCAAAAACTATGCTGCAGACTTTCAGAAGACTTTTATTCTCGGTTCTTTTTATTCTTAAGGTTCCGACATCTCATAACTAACTGCTGCCTTTCTCCTTCTACCTCTGCGAATTTAAGACTTATCTCTGAATATCTCTCCTGCATTTCCTTTAGCTCCTCTTCCATTGAGGTGTTCCTTTCCTTTAATAATACCATCTCTTTCAACAAAATATCGAACTTCTGCTGCCCTCCAGAATCATTATCAGATGGTGTTGGTTGGGTTTCAGATGGCACATTTCCGTTGCTGCAGGAAGCCATATATCAGGTTATCTGTAAATCTATAACGAAAAAAAGAATATAAGCTTGTACATTGTATAATGAAAACTACCTATTCAACTCCATGTCGGAAGTTTTATCTGCAATACTGGCTTCTTCAGTATTACAGGCTACTTGTGTCCCAACAGAAATCTTTTCCTGCATCATAAATTGAGCAACCGTTAAGTGCCACTGTACGCCAAGTAGAAACAAACATGAACTTTTTTTCGAAACTAATCATTCTCTGCTGATGCAATTAGACAGTGTATCAGGTTATTTATATCATTCATTTAGTTGCACACTTTCCATGCATGATGTGATTGAAACAGACGTGGCCTTATTGAATGAAAATGCAATGTGGTGTTCCTGTGTTCACAGCAGCAACAAAATCCACAAACCTCTTTATTTTCACTGCCTTGGCTTACGCCTGAACTATGATCAACTCCTCCTGCTCTGGTTTGTAGTTCGTCGATTTTGTTCTGAAGAACTCGTTCCTTTTCCAAGAAAGCACTCGCAGAGGTCTCAAATGTAGTCTCCTTCAACTTAATTTGTCCCTGATAAACAGAATACAGTTTTTAACAGAACGTAAGTATCTATCGATTCTACAGGTCATTAGCTTAAACAAGCATCAGGTGCGAGTATTCTTTCATTGCATTTTAGACTGGCTTATAGGGACATACTATCAGTACCATACTACCAGGCATATTGAACAGAATATATGGTCGAGTAAGACAGCACAGGGTGTTTACCTCTAGAAATTTCACTCTCTCCTTCAAAGTCCCGATTTCCTTGGAACCCACCTCCTTACTAGGTTGTGGTGCTGCATCCCATTTTGAGTTTTTAGAAGCGCTCTTTGATTTTTCCGGAAGTACTGATCCTTCGCTGTTTTCTTTGAACTTCTTCTCAATGCTGGAAATCGCTTCATCTTTCTTCTTCAGATCAGCTGTAAGTTGGAACACCCGCTTCCTTAGTCTTTCCTTCTCTGACTCATCCTCGTACAGAGAATGTTTTAAGTTGTCACATTGAGCTCTTAATTCATCCACTTCACATTGCAGATTTCTAACCATCTGATCTTTCTCGTCTCTCAGACGACGTAACACAAGCACTTCCTCCTCTGACTTCCCTGCCAACTCCTTTGCTGAGAGTATAGTCCCCCCTAAATTATCCCTTTCCATTTTCTCTCTTTGAAGAAGCTCGTCTTTTTCTATGATCAGTGTCTTCATCTGTTCTAGCTCAGAGCTCAACAATTCGACGTGCTTTGCCTGTTTGGTGAGCAACTGGTTTTCAGATACGAGTCTATCTATCTCAGCTCTAAGATTTGATTGCTGTGCGCAAGAGTTTTCCTGAATTTCATCTGCATGTTTTTTCTCAGTTTCAACCAATTGGGACTTCTCTTCGATTTCCCCTGCCATCTGACCAATTTGACTTGTCTTTATCTGAATTTGACTATAAAGCTCCTGTATTTTTGTTTCATAATCATGCTTAGCTGATTCAACCTCTTCATTTGCCTTCTGAAGCAGATCCTGAAGATGACGATTGTGCATACGTAATTCACTGGCTTCAGTTAATGCTTTGCCTGCCAATTTCTCATTTGCATCAAATGATGACTGCATTTGTGTGGACAGCCTCTTGAACTCATCTTGAATTCTTGCAGCGGTGTTGGCGTTTTTCCACCTCACTAGTCTCAGTGATTCCTCTGCTTTGATTGCTCGCTGCTCCTGGTCCACTTTAGCTCGAGTGACAACCTCCAGATCAGCTTCAAAACTTTCCGTCTGTTTCTCCATCTCTTCTTCAAGGTCTCGAATATGAGCTTCAAGCTCCTTTACTGAAGCCAGAGTACCAGAAGAATCCTCTGATTGCATTTTGAGGTCATTCTCCAGCTTTTTTATGTTAGTCTCAAGCTCATATATGGTAGCATTACAACTAGCAACCTCGTCTTCTGCTTGCATAGCTCTCTCTTCTTGCTCCATTTTGGCATGGAATAGAGCTTCCATATCACCTTCAAATTCTTGAGCTTGCTTCTCTAGTTCTTGCTCCAGATTACGATTACGAGTTTCAAGCTCTCTTATAGTAACTAAAGAGCCCGTCAACTCGTCCAGATACTCATCCCGTTCACTCTCCAGTTTCTCAATCTTGGTTTCAAGTTCGTTTATGATAGCATCAGACTGAGTAAGAGCTTCTTCTGCTAGTGATGCTCTCTTCTCCTGTACCATCTTGGCATGACTGATAGCTTCCATATCAGCTCTAAAGGCTGTTGCTTGTTGTTGTAGCTTGTCTGCCAAGTCTCGGTTATGAGCTTCAAGATTCTTTATTGTACCTAAACAATGTGACAACTCCTCTGACTTTTCTGAGAGCTCATTCTCCAGTTTCTCTCGTTGAGCTTCAAACTGTTTCATTGCTGCATAAGAACTGGATCCTTCACATTGCATCTTCAGCTGGTCCTGGATATGACTTTGCTCCAATCTAGAGCAGTATTCATGGTTTTCTTGCTTCAAAATTTCATAATCCAAAGCAAGTTGCTCCATCTGCATCTCTAACTCATCCTTATCTCTCCTGTACATCTCTATTTCGCTACACAGGTCCATTATCTTCTGTTCCAGAACATATGTCCCTTGCGCATCACTATGCTGCCTAACAAGGTCTTCTAGAGCCTTTTGCTCTTCATCATCATCGCTTTGGCACTTGAGAATACTTTCCTCAATCTCCACGGCACTCTCCCCTGATGTCAAACGATTAGACACATGGGGAACTCCTTGATTGTTCTTTTCCAAAATTTCTTCTAAATCTTGCACTGCAAAAAGCAACTCTGCATTCGAATCCTGTGTCTTCTGAAGTTGTATCCGAAGATTGGCATTGATGTCTTTCTCATAATTAAGCTCCTCTTTGATCTCTTCAAGGAATGTCCACGGATCCCCCTCGAACTGGAATTTACTTTTGACTTTAAAGTCATCAGAACGTTTTCGATAGGCTTTGAGCTTTTCACATTCATCCTTGAGTGCATTTTTCTCCTCTTTTAACGTGGAGATTTCTCTTAACATATCCTGTCCTTTCTTGCTCTCCTTCACAATCTGCTTTCGAAGGGTTTGCAGCTCCATCTCTGAAACTTCTGCTCTCCTAGACAAACCAACGAGGTCAGCCTTGAGCCTGTCAACAGAATCTTCTACACCCATCTGAGATGTCTCACTGAGAAAGACATCTCTGGGACTGTTCAAAGAATAAATTGAGCTCGAGTCGTTCACTGGTACAATTGCCAATTCCCACTGTGTTTTTTGCTGATCATTAAAACTCAAGCCATTTGAGGTGTGATCCTTGTTGTTGATATTATTTCTCAATCCATTTTCTCTAGGAGTGTTTAGTCCAGAACTGCTGTCAGTGCTTGATAACGTGATGTCGGATCCACTTGAGCCTCTATGTGTACCATGCAAGGTTGGCTGGAGCGAAGCAGCCTTTCTCAAAGGTTCAACCTATACAAATAACAAGTCAACAATCATGCAGTATTAACAAAATAAGCTCATTTGTAAACATTGCTACAATCTTAACCAAGTTACCAAAGAATGTATCTATTAAATTTCAGAATGTCATAAGTCTTACTTCAACAGTTGTCTGAACCCCTTCCTCTGTATCACCATTGCTAAAATACCGTCTCAAACTCCGATCCTCCTGTTGCGATCTAGGAGATTCAACTTCATCAACACCTCTGAAAGACACTCAAATCACAACAACAATATACATCAGACCCTTGAAAATAACCCCCACAGAAGAACAAAAAAACAGGACAAATGTCGCATACAAAGGCAGGTACAGTAAAAAAAGAAAAAAAAATCGACATCGACTCTCACCTTTGGCCACCATTTTCCTGTATTCTTTGGATTAAAACCTACGCACATTACCCAATCACATTGATTTAGATGTCTGAAAATCAGTAATACATCATTTTTAACACAGTAAGATCTCTACATTTACGCATTATACCAATCTACATCCTACACCCTTCATCCTCACATTAAACCACACTTTCCAAACCATCTACGACATCGATTTGTAAACTGTAAGGACAGCGCCACAAATCAGTCTCTTACGCAAATCACAGAAATCGAAACCCAACATTCTAGGCGCAAACAAGAATAATAAGGGAGTAAGAGTAGTGTTACTAACATGCAAGTGTGTGTCTGAAGCCGAATTCTTGAAAGGAAAAGAAAGAGAACAAGGCTTGTTTGCACCAGCATACTCTGCTATATTTATACAAAACTCTCCCACCAAACTTGCTTTACCTGATCCCTGCACCAAATTTTCCCACATTTCGCCCACTGTTACTTTTTATTATCTTCAATCAACAACAATCATAATTACTCGAAAAAAAAAATTATATAAAAAAAAAAAAAAAAGCAAACCCTAGGAAGCTACTACACATGTGTTAGGTGCACCTTTAGACACACATACTCTCGTATTATGTTATGTCACACACCTCTTACACACTTAATCATAAGCTCGTCCATATCTCATGAATTATTGCCACATAACTCGAAAACCAAGTGAGAAATTCATCTAGTCAAAAGTCGTCAATCTCATGAATTATCGCCACATAACTCGAAACAATTGCTACTCAATGCACATAACAATAAACAATATAATCGATTGAACAACGAAAATGAAGATTGAATTGAGCGTGTGACATACAGTTGAGATGAGAAAATAATAGATTCTATCAAGAAATTTGCCGGATTTAGGATCTACGATGAATTTGACTGTTTCAAACACAGGATTCTCCCAAAAACAATTATTCTCTTTAATCACACATTTCTCCAATTTCGCCGTCGGTTTACCGTTATCCGCCGGCACCACCGATATCACTAATCCACTCCCGCCGAATTCCGCCACCTTCATCATCACGCAACAAATCATTAATCATACATTCATTAATAATCACATTATAATTAAATCAATCATGAATTAAAAACTACTGTAAAGCATATAATTTCTCATATGATTATTACTACATTGTACATTTTTTTTAATTAAAAAATAAAAAAGAAAGTGAAAATGAAATTGTTGCCGACACAAAAATGAGTCGCAAAAATTTTACCTGAGTGACGTGAAACTGAAGCTTGAAAACCGCCGTGATCTTACTTCGTTCATGACTCCTCCACTTAAACATCTTTTAAATTATTATAATAATCCGCCGGTGACCGGAAAAGTACTCGCCGTTGACGGAGCGGCGGCGGCAAGCATCGCCGGGAAACCGACACTCAGAAGGTCATTCAACGGCGGAGAGCGAGTCGACTCGGTCGGAGGATCGAAATCGCAGATCTAGACTCAGTGAGTGAGGTGTGAGGGAGCAGGTAGCATGCATCAGTGAGTTTTAACAGTGTTTCACATTGGAAGAGATGACAAACTTATATTTATATGCGTTATAAATAAATAATACAGTGAACAGTTCATGGAGTATTCCTGGAGAAGCTTCTGTTAATTTGGGGGGTTTTGATTTTGGATTAATTTGGGGTAATACAATGTAGAGAGTACAAACTAATTGCAAGTGGCTATAATAATGTAATTAGTGTTAGGTGAGGAGAGATTATAAAGAAATAAAAGCAGTGAATTAAATAGAGGTAGGGCAACTGGGTAAGTCAGATTTTGGACTGTAAGGCTGTGTGTGTACTGTGTGTGTAGTAGAAGCTAAGGGGGGAGGGAGAGAGAGAGAGTGGGAATAAATAAAAGAGATTATTGTGTGCTTAACGGGAAGGGAACAGTAAGCCAAAAAAAAGTTGATTACGTGTAAAATCTTGTTGATTGCCCCATAAAAATCCAATTAATGAGTTGAATTACTGTCATTCAATTGGTCTATGCCCCACCATAGTGTAGGAGCTAGCATAACTCATTGACTACTGTGGTTCCGTTCGACCCTTGGTGTTCGGATCGAATATCGAATCGTAAAAAATAGTGGAGATGAAACTCATTCGGTCTAGTTCACTTACGTTTTAGGGGACCTGATGGTTCCTTGGACGGTTCGGTGCAACAAATTGCATCGAATAAAAGGAAATTTCATTTTTGGTTAGAACAAGGAATAGAGCGAAAAAATACGGTCTATTTTTTTAGTCGCAATCGAATTTTTCGATACCGCGAAATGTATTATGTAAATGAAAGATGTTTATTAGGATTGCAATCGTGTGGTTTGACTTTTGACGATTGTTTCCTCTGTTTATAATGTCCCAAGATTGAATTCTATTTTTGAGTTGGAATTTATGTGAGATAGAACTAAAAATGAAAATGAAAATTTCCCAAAAAAATATGAAAAAAAAAATTGAAAATTACTAGCTACTCGTACAAACCTACGTCATATGCACTAATGCACACCTGGAAGTGGGTCAGTGGGTGGGGGCCAGAGCCCAAAGGCTGGGATGGCGAAACGGTCACGTCGGTGAGATCTGATTAAGGTAAAAATAAAAAGGTATTTTTACCAATTGCAGAGAATAGATTCGTCATTTCACCTGGATCGAAATAATATTTGACTGGAGAGTGACGTTGCTGCAGTAAATATCTTTTTTGTTACTGTTGTGAGTGTACGACATGCATGTATAGAAAGGGAAAATCGTAAGCATCAACCAACCGACAACCAATGCGTAATTCCCAAATTTAACAAAAGCTTAATACGACAACGATGAACGTAATAAAGCTGACTGGAATCAGATTTTTGGTTATATGGTAAATGATCAGGATCATTGATTCCATTTCTATATATAGTGAAAACTATTGAAAGCTTAATTTTCTAATTCTTTCCAATTTAAGTCTGGACTGATAGTTGAGCATCGACAATATTTTTAACAGTGTGTTAGAGAGTCGACTTGACAGAGGGGGTCAGGCTACCAAGATTTGAAATCGAGACCTCAAAATCGATGACTCTTATATATACCATGTGAATGAACTAGTTCAACCAAAAAATCTAGACCAATAAGTAGGATACATCCACATAACGGTCTTGTACTTCGACTAATACAAAGACTGGCCATTTACTTCAAATTTTGTTAAAACGTTTTTGTCTAAACTTGTTGGAGAAGTATTAGCGAAATGTATTGTAGGAGTTGTCTTCAATAGGCTGGAAAAATATCAAGCTCAGTGGTTAGAGGTCAAAAGACAGGAAGAGGACATATAATAAAAGTTAAACCACTGGAAGCACGAATTTGCATTATATAGAGGTAGTAGTATCAGCGCATGCAATTGCATGTGATAGATTGTAAATGTCTGTACTTTCTGTTTGGATGTCTCAACCCAATTAAATTAGTGCAACTATAGATTGTCAAGTAGACCATGGTATTATCAGTAGCATGATAATGTATGTACCACTGATAATAAACTTAACTTCTAGTCTCATCGATCATGTTAAAAACATAGTGTTATTTACCTATGTGAACGTTGTATCAATACGAACAGTTATTTTCATTTCACATGTTTATACCGAAAGATTATATATTTTAATATATGTTAGTTAGACCATGTACGAATTAATTGGACCCTCAAAAAAAAAAAACGAATTAATTGGGTTTTCAGTGGTTCAAATCAGACCACTTCAACTTAGACTAGTAGTTTGGTTCCGTTGAGATTATACCAGAAAGTTATAACTCAATCATGAGAATATACTCTCAACATGTATATTGTTGAATCTTAATAATGTTGACCACAAACTTAGATTCGGGGTATGTGATAAGAAACAATTGACTAAAAACTACAAGACCAAAAAGAATATCATCAGAGTATTTAGAACTACTGATTGTAATTAATTAATTAAGTCGTAACATATACGTTTAGTACGAAATTGCCATACTATAAAACAAAAGTGCCGCACTGCCGCCCCAGAGAAAAGAACAAGTAACGTGTAGTAATGTGGAGCTCTCAGACCAACCAAAGCTAACGAAGAGACTTGGGATAATCTTAGCTTTCTTGTATAAAAGGTGAGCTTTGTAGTTGGCTGGCTCTGTATAATGTGATTGCAAGATACGCATCTAAAAAAGACAAGAAAAAGGGCTACTGAAACTCTGGAAGAGAGTCGGATACCAGCTAACTGTATTTGTTGGCCGTAACTAACTTAACAAACCTCGTATTCTTAGCTCCACCAGCTAGGCACCTAGACATTGTCACATGTGTCCGGCTGTCCTTCCAACTTCCCCATCCCCTCCCACGAAAGTTAGATGCAGTATGTGTATTCTCGGAATTAAACTCGACTAATGGATCATTTAAATTGACTTGGATTTATATCACCTAATTCGATTTAGCAATTTCAGTTTGTTATGAATCTGGGTCATGGGTAATGTTATCAGATATAGTCGTTAAATTATTCAGATTGGGTCATGTCGTATGTCCCAAGTTAATTATATCAAATTTGGATCAAATATATCAAATTAACTCGTAACATTATTTTAGATTATTCAAGTTTAGCTTGAGTCTTCACGTACTTTGGATCAATCTATAATATTGGGTACAATTTAAGTCATCACAGTTTCAAGTCAATTACCTAAGACGTATCACAATTAGAGTTTGGATTTCTAATCAAATTCAAATAAATGACTACAATTTAGATGATTAGATCATATTAGTGGCTGGGATCAAGGTTGGAGTGTTGGACTACTAATTATGAACTTAACATGTCTAGGGGTTGTACCGAATTTGAATCCTCATATCTCCGCCGCCCGCAACAAAAATTCAGATTAGTGGCTAACGAGGGAGCAAGATAGTGTTTTCATGGGGGTTAGTTAGCTGGGAATTTTCTTATGATCTTGTGTTCTTTATCTTTCCTTGGCTTTAAAGGTTAAAGACGGTCATATGCTGGGCGTGAGGTAGGTCGTTTAAACCAGCGTCAATCAAAATTAAGGATAGCACACCAATTTAAAAAGACATACTGAGTGTGAGATGAAGCGTGAGTATGCAGGCATCATATAATATGTGCAATAATATATCCAGGACCAATACACCCACAATTTTTTACGAATTTATCCACTTTTGGTCCAGATTTTAAATGCCACTTTTAATTTTCAATATAACGTTTGTTCAGCTTACGTATCCTACCTTTTAAGCCCCCCAAGCTACGTGTCCACTAATGTTTGCGTTGGGCTTGTGGTTATCTAATTTTGTTAATGCTTATCGTAAATTTGTAGGAAAGAAAAAAAGTTAAATGATTTTGCAATTCTACGATTTTATTTTGGATTGAAATATATAGACCGATTTGTAAAAGTAATTAATGTTCCTTTGAACTCTCCACACCCTCCATTCCAGTCATTTCTTGAACTTTTATTCCGACGCAACATATTTATATACAGAAAATAATTAGTATCTCGCCCAATATAGAAGTAGATTGGAAAATTGGAACCACTTTTCCTTTGAGCCGAAGATCGGAGCCATATTTGATTGGCCAAGTTCAGGTCGGATTCGGTTCGGGGTTCTTAGAATGGTCATGTTGACTTTATAAGCCGTAGAAAGTAGGTCTATTTGGAGGAAATTCATGTACTTTTTGGAGATGATGGTTCCCAAAGAGTTTATGACTGATCGTGGACTCGTAGTTGTTGTAGAGAGGCCCATCATCCATCATATTCATCCATTTAAAGGGTCCATGATTTTGTTGAGTTATTGGAGTAAAAATTTTAGATCCACAATTATAATTAGGAGGGAAATATCATCCCGTTTTGTTTTGGCTGTCCCCCCTAATAATGCGCCAAAATTTAGCTAACATTATGATTCGTCCAAAATAATATCTACCCACCAAATTGTGACAAATTCTTTCTGTTTTTATTTTGATGTTTTTAGTACTCCGAAATAGTAATGTACTCAAATTAAGATTCAATCACGTTGAAAATTCTACCACTTAGACCACTATGACTCTTTTGTGTTTTTAGTAATATATACTCGAAATAATGTGCAAATTAAACACGTTGGGAATTCTATGAATTACAAACTAGTTGAAGTTTTACTCACTTAGACTTCTACGAGTCCTTTATTTAATAAGAATTTTAAGCGTAGATTTACCGAATTGATGGCCAATTTAATTCACTTGCTTTTGAGGTTGCGTTCGATCCAACAACCATGGAAATGAAGAATATATAGGGGAAATGGAAGGATGTATGCAATAAAGAGAAAAGATGAGAAGGATCTTTACAAAAGAGAGGGGCTTCTCATTCACATGATGTGATTTGCAATTGCAGAAGAAAATGGAGGAAAAGAGTTGTCTTAATCATTTCATATCATATGGCCTCTTTAAACTTTCCAACTTTTCTTACAAAAATGTTTGATTTACAAAATAATCATGGGTTCCACCTTAAACTTTTTCTCCTGTAATTAGTATTTCTAGGGACGCATTAAATTATCCACACCATTGACTACCTAAGTACCTATATATATTATGGAGTATATTTCAAGCGTATGCACTACACAAGCGTGTGATACATACGCTGCTTCATTTGCTAGTTGTCTATTCTAAATTATAATGATCTGATGATCAGCAATATTCATACAATTAGGCGAGGTCATAATCAGACGAATTAAATTAAGTTTTGATTTAGGTATGGTCCGATGCAAATCTTGATCGACGACTTAATACCTTTCTAGCTAATCTCATTATTGTCTCATCATATTATAATCAAAGCAATCAATTATTCAATCAGCGTACTAATCACTTTGATGATACATTATATCAAACTTAGGATCAGATCCGATTGATATTGACTCTGAAAGCTAACCTTCAACGAATTGTACGTCTACTTTAGTGATATGATGATTGACTCCATCTTTATCTATGACTTCTGAAAATTACATACGGTTTTTAGCTAAATCGACTATTTATTTGAAGCAACGTCTTAAATTCTAATGAAAAAAAATTGATGGATATCATAAACGCTTTTGCGCAAATTAATGGATTTTAGCATTGGATTCAATATAACCTATAAGAAAAGGGCCTATGGTAGTAAATTAAAGTGGTCGACTGGGGCAGTTAGGTTGGCTCGCTTGTGGTTGAAGCAATTCCCATAAATCCATGTTATCGAAGTAATTGAAAAATTAGAGAAAAGATAAGATACTACTGTATTAGGTACATGGGAATGGAGGGAAATTTAACGACAATATTTCATCCATTTTGTGTATGAATTATATTCCGTACTGTATTACAGTATTTGTCTTCGTTTTCGTCTCTTTTACCGTACCCATAGTATTATAGTAAATTCGATTGTTCCTACTTTAATTGAGAAAATATTCTTCTTTTCATTGTATAAGATTAAAGAAATGAATGAAACGGATAAAGCATGCGGGAGTAGCCGATCTTGTCATGATGCATCTCTTTTAACCTCCTCGATTGGAAATAATTGTGTTTCCCTTTTACCCTTGAGATGATGAAGACCAAGAATTTTGCAACTTGTAATTCAGCTTTAGCACGAGGGGGATGATTACTTTAGATAGTCATGGATTCGTGATTATACTTTATTTACACGACCCTTTTTAGCCTTTTTTAATCTAATACGTACCTAAATGTTTCTATATATATGCTATACCTAGTCTACATAGCATTAATCCCTTTGGCCTGTGAGAATACTGTGTGTAGACAATGATCGAATCAAGTGTTAATCAACTTGAGAATATGGATTATTTTGGGAGGTGGCAACATAAATGTATATATACGCACGCTGGCATAATATGAAAACGTCCGTTTCATTGATTTGTTTCCGTGTAGTTTAAGTATTAGAAAAGTCGAGATTAAGTAAAAAGAATTGAATGAACCAGAGCGAGCCGCTGATTTCAGTCTGATCTTCAAGTTAAAGTTAACCATTTTGGTGGGGGGGGGGGGGGGGGGACAAAAAAACATCATGTTTAACAGAAGTTCACACCCCTCGCAGTCCAAACCCAAAGGCTTTCTTCTCCTGGCCCAAATAATGGAATTAGGCTGGTAGTCCTTTGATTTGGGCTATTTGTAGCCTTGACAAGCCTTCTACGACCGGCCCAGGAATTACGAACAGAAGACAACTGTTATTAAACCAAATCAATATGGTAGGATCCGATCCAAAAGTGTCGAGACCTCCGTGGTCAATTTTTCACTTATTAGATTCGGAACTTCGATTTTCATACTCGTTAATTATTGGAACTTAATTGGAAGCAAGCTTTACATATGACAATGTCAATCTTTATACGTTTCTTTGGGTTGATATCGACTCGTTATACTCTCTTAGTGTCTTCTCCGGTAACATTAGTAGCTCGTCAATATACGATTGATCACGAAATTGTGAATGCTAATTCCGTAAATTCATATCAAATGGGAAATAAAACCAATTACAATAATTTACATAACATTTTTCAAGTTCTTTAATTGACATACCATTCTTCAGATCAGATACTTTACACACCAATATTTGATAATTTCATGAGTTTAACGGCAACTTTATGGATTATCAGTCACAATCTGGGTCATTTCCATCCCATGATCATCTTTTCTACCAACCCCTCCACGTATACCTTGACTTTTGAGTTCACCTTGTATCTTATCCTTCACGTACATGCCATACACGTATGAGCAAAACCCCCATGCACATAGCACCGTGGACACAGCCTTGATACCACCAAACTAGTCACCATACACAACCACGCCACTGATAACGTTCATGGCGAGAAGGGCCGTCATGCACACGCCACCCGTCAACGAAGACGTTAGGAACACCATCCCCGCCGTGCCCATGAAGCACAATTGCCAACTAATTATGTTGGCTATTATGGTTAATGTGTACATCCTAGGGCCAAGGTCAAAGTCTTGTGTGCCCTCTCGTTTCATTTCCTGGAAACCTCCGTCTGAGGCCATTCCCACGGTGGCGAGTATGGTGGCTGCTATCTCCATAATTAGCTGCATCTCCATCACCATCTCGTAGCAATTCACTTTTCTCAATGGGTGCGTGCCGAGTGCTGATATTGTTGCGGAGAGAAGAGAGGTGTGTGAACGGATGGATGATCTGATTGTGAAGGAAGAAATCTATTGGAGGCAACGTTCGCGAGCGGTGAATTTTGTGGAAGGTGACCGTAATACGAAGTTCTTCCATATGAAAGCTTCATTACGACGGAGGAGGAACGAGATTGTCAGGTTATGCGATGAGGGAGGGACTTGGTATGAGGGGCCTGACCAGGTGAGTGGAGTGGCGATAGCATATTTTCGAGGGCTGTTTACGTCTTCGGAGGTAGGGGGTATTGAGCAGGCTTTGGAGGGGGTTGAGTGTAGAGTGACAGCGGGGATGAACGAGAACTTAGTTGGGCCGGTTAGGGGCGTTGAGGTGTGGGAAGCACTCCAGCAAATGAGCCCAAGCAAGGCTCCAGGTCCTGACGGAATGAACGCAAACTTCTACCAGAAGTATTGGAATATAGTGGGTGACGATGTGGTGAAGTATGTGGCAGCATTGATTGATGGTTCGAAACCGATGAGTGCTGTAAACAAGACTAATATTGTTCTGATTCCGAAAGTAAACAAGCCAGTGAAGATGAGTGAATTTAGGCCGATTAGTCTGTGTAACGTCCTGTACAAGCTAGTTTCGAAAGTGTTGGCAAACCGGTTAAAACTTTTTCTACCTAGTATTGTTTCGGAGTCGCAGAGTGCTTTCACCCCGGGTAGGTTGATTACTGATAATGCGCTGTTAGCATTTGAGGTGTTTCACTTTATGCGCACTCACAATAGTGGGAATACGGGGTATATGGGCTTTAAACTCAATATGAGTAAGGCTTATGACAGAGTAGAGTGGGTGTTCTTGGATGCGGTGATGGAGAAACTTGGTTTTTGTGCAAGATGGAGGGCGATGATTATGAGATGTATCGCTACGGTGGAGTCATCGGTGCTGATCAATGGAGTTCCAGCTGAGCCTTTTATTCCACAACGGGGTCTCCGTCAGGGAGACCCCATCTCACCTTACCTTTTTATATTGTGTGCAGAGGCGTTATCAGGGCTGGTGGCCAAGGCGATTGAGAGGAAAGCTTTGTTTGGAGTCCGTATATGTAGGCGTGCACCACTTATATCTCACCTCTTTTTTGCTGACGACAATATTATTTTCTGTCGAGCAAGGGAGGGAGATGTTGCAGCTGTTCGGGAGATTTTGAGGGTGTACGAGGGTGCTTCGGGACAGAGGGTGAACCTCCATAAATCGGAGGTCTCTTTTAGCACGAATGTGGGTGTCGAGGAGCGATCGAGGCTGGCCGGTTTACTTGATGCTCAGTTGGTTGAGACACACCATAGATACCTGGGTCTTCCCGGCGTGGTGGGGAGGAATAGGTGCGCCGCTTTTCGAGCAATTAAGGATAGAGTGTGGAAGAAGTTGAAGGGGTGGAAGCGGAATCTGGTTTCCTTTGCAGGTAGAGAGGTCCTAATCAAGGCTGTGGCCCAAGCGATCCCTACCTACCATATGGGGTTATTCAAGAATCCAACAAGCCTTTGCAACGAGATCAACTCCCTAGTTGCTCGTTTCTGGTGGGGTGCTAAAGAGGGGGAGCGGAAGATTCATTGGGTGGCTTGGGAAAAGTTATGCCGGTCTAAAGCTGAGGGTGGGGTAGGTTTCAAACACATAGAAGCTTTCAACGAGGCGATGCTGATGAAGCAAGCATGGCGGGTTCATTCTAATTCGGAGACTTTGGTTACTAAGGTGCTCAAAGCTCGATATTTTCCTACATGTGATTTCTTTGACGCTGAGGTGGGTCATCATCCAAGCTATGCTTGGAGGAGCATTCTGGGGGTAAAGGAGACTCTACGGGAGGGGTGTAGGTGGCTGATAGGGGATGGGAAGAGGGTAAGTGCGTGGGGTGATGGGTGGACCCGGAGAGGGTCATCTTTCCGACTGGTTTCGCCGAGAGGGGAGGGTGCGGACTGTCCAGTTTCAGATTGGATAGATGACGGGAGTAGGGAGTGGAAGAGTGACATGGTGCGGAGCAGATTGCTACAGTTTGAGGCGGAAGAGGTTCTCAGTATTCCGCTGGCGGAGACGACACATAGTGACAAACTTGTGTGGCATTATAGCGAGAACGGAGATTATTCAGTGAGGACTGCTTATCATTATGTGCGTAATCGGTTACGGGTAGCGAATGGGGGAGAGGGGGGCAGTTCGGAAATGAGGGCATCGAGGTTGTGGAATCGCTTATGGAAGTTGGAGGTACCTCCAAAGGTTAGGACTTTTGCGTGGAGGCTTTGTAGTGGAGCGATTCCGACGAGGGCAAATCTACAAAGGCGTATAGAAGCTGTGGATACCTTATGCCCGCGGTGTGGTTTGAGGATTGATGATGACGTCCATGCATTGATCCTTTGCCCGTCGATAGATGGGGTGTGGGAGGCTGTGGAAGTGGATACGGAGGGGTGGAGTAGGTGTAAATCGGGGGTTGACTTGCTAGAAGTTTGGGGTGAGGAGAGTGTACCGGATGTTGAGTTGCGGGTGGTGACATGTTGGGCTATATGGAATTCCAAAAATAAGGTGGTGCACGGTGGTGTGGCCGCGGATTCGGGTACCATAGCACACCGTGCGTTGAGTTTTTTGAGAGCGTTTCAGGAAGCGAGAGAGGGAGAAGAGACGACTGTGGGAGAGGAGGATGGTGGTAGCGGTGGGACGGTTTGGAAGATGCCCGCGGAGGTGTGGGTAAAGGTGAATGTGGATGGTGCTACTTTGGGTGAGGCGGGATCGGGCCTAGGCGTGATTGTCCGGGGTAGCGAAGGGGAAGCCTTGCGCGTGGTGTGCAGCCAAGTGCGGGAGAGATGGGAGCCGAATGTTGTGGAGGCTAAAGCGGCTCTGTTGGGTCTCCGACAAGCGTGGCAGCATGGTTTCCGTCGTGTAGTCCTGGAGTCGGATTCACTTCAATTAGTCAATGCTTTAAAGTCTAAGTCGTTTGCGTCTAGTTATTTTGGTGTAGCAATTCTTGACGTTTTTCAATTTTCTCGAATTTTTGATGTGTGCGAGTTTGGTCATGTTCGTAGATGTGGGTTAAGGTAGCTCATTTTGTAGCCCACCTAAACCCGGTGGAGTATGATACTAGAGTTTGGGTTGATGGTGGACCTACTGATGTACTTGATATGGTGGCTGCGGACTTTATGGCCGCGGTTACGTGATTCTATAAGATTTGAGTTGATTTCAAAAAAAATTATGTTGGCTATTATGGTTAATGTGTACATCCTAGGGCCAAGGTCAAAGTCTTGTGTGCCCTCTCGTTTCATTTCCCGGAAACCTCCGTCTGAGGCCATTCTTCCATTCAGGCCTGTACCATATGAGGCCTCCTCCAATTATTACACCAATACTTTGAATTGAATCACCAAGAACGTGCAAATAAGCACCCTGCACATTTATGTTTCTCCGTTTCTTTCCTTGTCCATTTTTCCCATTCTGTACAACATCACCATCATTTTCAGCAGCGGCTCAGCATGATCATGCTTGTGATCATGCTCCTCATGGTGAGGACTTGCAGCAACTATCACCCCTTGGCTGTGGCTATTGCTGCGCTCAACATGGTCATGTTCATGCCCGTGTTCATGCCCATGGTCATGCCCATGCCCATGCCCATGCCCGTGCCCGTGCCCGTGTTCATGCCCATGCCCGTGCCCGTGCCCGTGCCCGTGCCCATGATCATGACCCAACACAAGAGCCATAATGATGTTCACCACTAGACCAAAAGCAGAAACTAAAAACATAAGGAAGCCATTAACTTCCCCAGTCTCATATATGATCCTTTGAACAGCTTCATATACTAAGATACCGGCAAGAAGCCATATAAGCTGAATGGAAACGAGGGCACCCAATATATCTACTCTGAGAAATCCATAAGACTGTTGGGGAGTAGCTTCCCAGCCTGCAGCCCACAATGAGAATAAAGAGATAGCAAAAACTGCAACATCTGACATCAAATGGGCTGCATCAGTTAAAATAGCAAGACTGTTGGCCTTGATCCCACCAATAACTTCTACAGTCATGAATATAACACAAAGGCCAACGACAATCAAAAGCTTCCGCATCGAAGCTGATCGCTCTGCATTGTCCTCTGAGCTTGCTCCAGCACTCTTGAATTCACAGTGGACTTCTCCACAGAACCTGCTTCCTCCAACCTGCTTCTTTTCATTAGCACCGTCTCGTCGAATTTCAACAATGTGTACATCTTGAGAATTATTTGCATCCAAATCACCACCGGTTCAGAACCTGCTGCATAGAAAAGACAATAGCATTGAATAAATACTTTGTCAAAGGTAATGCTCGTAGTATTTAATGAGTCATCCTAAAGACACGGCAAACAATTTCATGGTTATAGGGAATATAGACAATTCAACACCATTTGCAGTCAAACAATCCAGCGGTTTTTTTTGTTCTTCATTCAACATACAATTCAACCACCAAATGCTGCCAGACATGAAGAACAACTTCAAACTGTCTATTCAATGTTGAAGAGGTCAGGAAATACACGAAAAAGCAACTATCTATCGAATTACACAGGTTATACAATTCTGACAACTAAATGGATGAAGAATCGTAGGACAGGGACCATTTCATTATGTCGAGGAAAACAAACAAATTGCTAAAACCAACAGGCCAATTCACATTTTAATGCAGCTTATAGCCCAAGTAACTAACTCTAAAAGCCACGTCAGTACTTTGTAAGGGGTCTCACCCTACCCTCCCAAGGCGCCAAAGTCTCTCCTACAATGGTTCTTCTGAGCTATTTACACATAGTAGACACGAGAGGATTGAATGGCTCCCTGTCAGGTGAATAATCGACCCTTAGAATTCATATCTGGATAATGAAACCAACAACTAACCCTATCAGATAGCTAAGGACCATGAACCAACTTGTGAGAAAAACATCCAGCTGACAAAAGACTATCCTATTTGTCGAGGGTTCTAAAAGGACTAAGACCACCCCCTCACGGTTGGGATACAGCCCAATATGCTCAAACAGCATAAAGGTAGAGGTTCCAAGCCTCCAACATGTCAACAGAAAAGCTCATTACTTCAGAGATGTATGCCATGGTCAACGACTCAGTGTAATGAGGGTCAGCACTGTTACCACATAAAGTTCAAGTGCCTAGCTACTGATATTGGATAGGGAGTGACATGTTTATTTCAGCATATCGACCTCATAACAACGTCCATCAACCAGTGCATGGTAAACCAGTAATAACAACGAATCCCTTTGGTTTTTGATAGGTGACATACGACCACAACTGTCAGGAGCCTCAAAGCAGGGAAGGAATTAGTTCAGAGGATGTCGAATTTGCTTATCTAAATTCCTTCCTCTTTTCTCCAATAAGAGATTTGTTTATTCTTAAAATTTAATTCGCTAAGTATGCAAACAAACGACGATGAGTGAAAACCAGCTACACTCCGAACAAGTTCGGTCACAAACCTAACACCGAAGTTGTTGCTTAACCATGCAATTTAAAACCAATGAGCTACTGCAAAGTTCTTTAAAAAGAACAACAATTAGTGAAGAACGTTCTAATCTACCCTGAAGAAATTTTTCTAAAGATGCAGAAGAGATATTTGCCAAACCAAAGTAGGAGATTTCTCACAAAGCTTTTCCCAAAGTCCCATAAATCATAGAAATGTTAACTACTCCCTCCGACCCAAAGAGATTCACCTGTTTCTTTTTTGTAGTTTTGAGGTGATGTTGGGAGCTATTTTTAGACCAAATGAATCGTTCACTTGCTGCGAAAAGTATATATCAGATAAATTGAAACCATTCCAATAGTTTAGTAGAACATATGTCAAAATGTCTTACTACATCACCTGTAAGTTCCAACAAGTTAGTAAACTAGCACTACAGTCCTAGACCATCTAATTATGTTTGCTCTCTCAAAAGGCTATTGATACAAATAGCCAGGATTCACCACTCAATCTCCTAAATCCTTTTCTTTGTACCATGAAAATGCAAATACCAATTCCCGTCCAAATGACATACGGATTATGAAATCGAACAGTATATGACAGTTCCCTCAAGGAGATTGAGAGATCAGCCAAACTCAGAGGAATATGAGGAAACCCAACCACCTCTTCTACTCAAGTGAAGCACCTATTGCTAAGGAGAGGAAGGAAAGATCACCCTATGCTCTTAAAACTACCTTTCACAATTACTCAAAAAAAAAAAAAAAAAAAAAATTAGAAAAAAACACCCGTCCAAATGTATAAAAGAATTCAATTACTATTCCAGCAGACACACCTACAGATCTTTTGGACTACAAGATGAATCACCATAGCACGAAGAACTTTCCATGGGAGTTGAAATCAAATAAGCGGTAGCATAACCACAATGAGGTGAACAAACTTCCTTAAGTCATCGACTCATCGGCATTGGCAAGAAACACTTTCCTGCCAATGTAAGTTCTTAGAAAAAGAAACGATAAACTACTCACATGCGTCTTGTGAAATTTATGCTCAACCTCAGCAAACTAGAAAAACATTTACAGATCCCAATCAAAAGAGAAGTTCTTCTGTTGGAAAACGCTCCAGCAAAACACTATTTATAATACCATCACACACTATTTTTGCTACAAACCATCTATGTCATGGGGTCACATGAATCAACATAGCAATCTCAAAAGATCACATAAAACACTCAACTCAATATACATCGTAACCGCAAGCCTTAAACGAGGACTACCAAAACACCCAAAAATAAAATCGCAAGAGGTCTATTATACATAATTAATTTGCCAAAACAAAACCCATAAATACGACATGACAAAATACAAAGAAAGCACAACACACTACGAAATTGTTTTACTACCCCCAAATACCCAATAATTCAGACACCCGAAAAACCGAAAATCCGAAATCATTCAATTGCAAACATATCTAACAACAACATCATTACCCCGGTGCCTCGAACAACTCACTTACGCCTTACGGCAAGGCAGCGTAACGGTAACAACTTAATCAACGAAAGATCAAATAAGAACAACAAACCCTAAAATCAGTACCAAAATAATCCCAGCAGAAACCTCAATTCATTGATTAAACTAAAATTACGAAAATACCCACTTCGCAAAACAATCAAACAAGCACACCCATATGATCAAGTTGCTTAAAAAAACAACCAAAACTATAAGAATAATTACAAGAACAACATATGATATAAAAAGAAGAGAGAGAAAAACTCACAAAATCTAGCACGAAAATTAGCGAATGTTATGAGTAAGACACATAGAAAAAAAAAAGGAATAATTATTTAACGGAATTACAGAAGTGGAAACAAAAGGGAAGAACAGAAAGAAAAAAAAAAACAGAGAAAATGACTTACAGAAGACAGAATCGTTGAGAAGGGTTTTAATGGGTCATAGAAGTGTGACGGAGAAGAATTAGTAGGAGAGGAGTTATTCAATGATATCCAAAGGCCTTTTATTGTGATTTTTTTGGGGGAAAGTGATGCAGAGTTTGTTATGATGTATTGAGGAATCTTTTCCCCAACTGTGTTAGGAAAATCTCCCTGGTATCTCTCTCGTATAAGTTGGCTTATCCGTTACTACTACCGAGTTTCGGAATATGATAAGTACGCGTGGTTGAACTAATACGACTATAGTAATACGACTATAGTTAGCATATACGAGACTCAAATTCAACTAGGTATAGGTATTTACGAGAGACACGGTTTATTGTTGTTGTTATTGTGTATGTATATATGTTCAATTTCGTATTGGCTCATCTAGATAAAAAGAGGGAGGGATATTAAGTGTGACCAATAATAAAGGGAACATGCCAATGAATCAAGTGAGTGGGTGCAAAAGTTTGGTGTGGAATTGGACGTAAGCTGTTGGGTGCTCCACCGTTTGTTAATTTGTCATTTTGGGTTTTGTCCTTTGGCTAGATTCAGTCCTGTACGTGTACCACCATTTCCACAATTGATACTGATTCGAGGGTTATTGGATTCCCCCCCCCCCCTCCTTTGGGAAAAGAGGGTCCCCGGAATCGGGACTGTTCCTATCGGTCCTGATGAACGGTCCCAATTCCTGTACAGAGTCCCGGTTTCATGTGTTTATGGAACCGGAACCAATGACGAAAATTGAAACAAATGTTGACCAGGTCTAGGATTTATGATCAACTTTAGCAAGATTCTAAAATAGGAATGATCAGAACTCAGAAGCAGTTACAGGCAATCCAATACGTATTGACCAAGTCGTCCCGTCCGATAAAGGTTGAGTAATTTTACAGCTACTTTGTGATCAGGATCCTCTTCTGGCACTATGTCCAAATTGAAAGCCTTCCTTAAGCTTAAGAACTCTGCCTGTATGAGCCTCAGCATGTCGTCTTCTTCATGTAAATTACCTTTAAAGGTTGAAATAGCTTCAGCCAGGCTTCTACGAACTGCAAGCACGACAGAATCCTGTGCAATATACACACAAACATCAGACTTACCTACTGTGCAATTGTGCATGTAGGCATGCAGCAGTATCAGAAAAAATGTAAGCCAGAAGCACGCCTTTAGTGGGTACAACTTAGAGTCACCTTAGTATGGTCTGTAGAAGGATCTTTTCTTTGCCTCGTGTTTGATTCAGTGCTATCCACAATGTCATCTTCAACTGAAGGTGCAAGCTCGAAAGTGGGTAACTTTGCCCATTTTTTATGTTCGTTGCTTAGATTTATGATAGAAAGTAATAACTGAGCAAGTGACACCTCTCTTGCTAAACTGTCACTAATAGCAGCACCTGCAGACCAGATATGGAATAAGAAAGTAAGAAACCGTGATGACTTGAGAGTTCAGGAGGTCGCTCTCCATTGTATCATCACCACAAGAAACTGCCTATTTAACCTTATGCAATTGCCGCCTTATCCACAACCAAAATAAAAGGATTTTCTGTGTGACCCTTCAAAGTACCAGCCGTATGTCAAATCAGGCAGGAACTGCTCAATGAAAACCCATCTTAACATGTTCAAGTTTAAGATAATTACTCTTTACTATACAAAGCTACAGGTTAACAATTTAGGGTGCATTCATAAGAATTGTTAATCAGATTTACCTGTTAGAGCAAGTTTGGCACAGACATTATCGCCACCTATCTGTGGAGGCAACAGGCTAGGCGTGTCCAATATGTAAATGTTAGGGTGGCTTGCAATCTGGAATTTAAATATGTAAGTTGATGGAGCATAATTAATGCAGATTACGAAAGGTTAAGAAAATTCTGCGCGTGCATGACCTTGAGGCTGCTGATACTCTTTGTTTCTCCAGGTAACGGGCTCACAACAGCATGCTTTAGTTTTCCTTTCTCTGAGGTAGGAGGAAAACCCCGAGAAGCAGCATGAGAAAATGAGTACTATGACGGTGGACTTCTATAGGCAGAGCAAGCTATGATATAATGTGATATACCTGCAGCAGTGATGCGGCCAATTTGATGCAGAGCGTTGGCGAGGGCAGATTTGCCAACATTAGGAATTCCAACCAACATCATGGTAATGGTGTTCCTTTGAGGATCATTTTTCCTCAAAGCTCTGACTTGGCCTTGCAGAAAGTTGAGGAACTGAATATCAGCAAACACAATATAAGTATAGTAGCGATTTGCAGTGTACGGGATAATGTTAAGGATGGATAAAGGGTAACCTGTTGTATGCTGTGTTTATTATGTGAATTAACGCCAATTGCAGCAATGTTTTCTTGTTCAAATTGTGTCAAACTTTCCTGAAACATATATACACATCGATATGTAAAACACCCAAAGTAAGAAAAGGTAACAATTGTAGGGTAAACAAGACATATGATAATGGATGAAGATAAAAGAAACGATGGGGTAACCTTGCAATGGGAAGGAACAGCCAGGTCAAGCTTATTCAAGACAATTATCCGACGGGAAGAAGAGGACAATCTGTCTTGAAGGATATCAGATTGAGAAGACAAGGGAAGCTGAGAATTAAGATTGATAACATAAATATAATGACTATAGAAACAGGCAAAACGATCACACAAATGGTGTGCAAAAGGAGGAAGCAAGAAGCTGCATACCCTTGCATCACGGACATCAAGCACAAAGTCGACTAGAGGGATGCGCTCACACACTGCGCGTGAGGCTGCCGCCATTAACCCACTTTGCCGATTATATCCCACCCTTTCATTCACCTCCCTACCTACCCGCTTCATCAACCTTGCCATTGCCATTTTTATTTTTTACAATACATATAGCTAGGATGCTAAATTCTTTATTTGTAACACGAAAACGTAATTGCAGATTGTCATCCACAGCTTAGAAGTTTGAACACATTACAGAATCTTGCACATTACGCGACAAGTTGCTCGATGAAATGTATGAGCAGAACAAGAAGATTCCTACTGAACCTGAGGAAGAAAACATCACTCTGAAAACAGGTTTTTAAGAACTTGAAACAAATTAATTTTTGGGTAAAACCAATAACCACCACAAATAAATTTGCAAATTCACTCACTTTCTATGTTTCTCCCAAACAAATGATTACTCAAATTTCAGATTCGTTGATCCCAAAACGCTACCTCAATTGAAAAGAAAAAGATAGTAATACAATCCTTCTTCCGTTGTTTTGGATCGGACAAGCGAGAGAAATTCAAACCAAACATCGTTGACAAGATAAGATCACAATACATACGGCTATGACGGGATAAGGGGGTCCGATCATGTTCATATACCACATGTTTCACACTAGAGTATATATGATGCTACCCAATTAGCAAAACAATCAAATAAACAGCAGACCCAAATCATCGAAATTAAAACAGAAAAACTTACACAAAAGAGCTGAATGTTTTGTTCCCGCAACAAGCAGGGCCGGGGTCCAGTCTCAAATCAGGTTTAATCAAACGGGTCGGTAATATACTTAGCCGCTTGTTGGATATTAGAAGGGAAAGGTATAACCTCGCGAAACTTGATATTAATGAATAACCTATTTGACCCTATCTTGAGTCGTATCGTAGGGATATGAAGATTTGAAGCGAGATAACCCAAGCAGGTTGTGCTTCTAACCAGTAGGCTAACCTTGATCCTCAATAATTTAAAAGCTTATTCAATATCATGAATTCATAATCTATTAGCAACAAAATTCAGTTTTCTTAATATCATCAAAATCAACCAAATGAGTCTCGAAATGTAATCTCAAAGTCGTTGATTGATATACGTATATGCTACGATTCCATATTTATTAAAAAGAAAAATGAAAATCTCACTAGTGACATGGTGGAACCGTGCAAGTACTCAACAATGGTCCAACACCTTGTAACACCTTGTATTGCTTGAGTGGAGGAGTGTGTGTGTGTTGCTTCTATTATACTACTCTCCAATTCATTACTCGTACAGTTTACTGTGGTAAAAATACATCAAAAAGCTACAATATATAGTTCATGACCATAGACTAAAAGAGAATATAACACCCTATGGCTTTAGAATTGTACGGAAATGAGCTTAAAATATTGATTGGAAATGGCACGGTAGTTATAAACACGTAAACGATTCACTATCTAGATTTTACGGGGCTAGATTCGCTCTTTTTAGGTATCGTTAACAGATGATCATATTCATGTACACCGCCATCACACCGCTGGTCCCACTCCCGCCACTCTTCCACAGAAAGAAGAGCTCGGTGATCATAGCTCCGGTGATCAAAGGACCACCAGTGGCGGTGGGGGAGGACGTGATGAACGGCTTAGCGGCGGACGAGGCGTACGGGGTGGTGGGGTTGGCTGGGTGTTGGTGGGGAGAGTGAGGTATAGAGCAGGAGGGTTTAAGAGTGGACATAGTAGGGTTTATGTAAGGTGTGATGTTTGGGTTAGATTGAATGGTCTTAGTGGTGGTCTCTACCAGGGTTGCCGCTCGAGATCGAAATCACAGATCGAGATCGCAATTCGCCCAAAGTAGGGAATTGAATTAGCTAGGAAATTCCATTCCTAAGAATTCACACTAATTCGCCAACCAATTCGATAGGAAATCGCTAGTTCTTCCCAGTCATATATAAGGGTATTTAAATATATTTGTGAAGTTTTAATGGCATTGGGAAGGGACAAACCCTGACAATAATGACAAAAGAAAAGAGGCCCTCAAAAAACTAAAACGGGATTACTGGTAAACATATGTTTTTAATGACATTGGGAAGACAAATTTTTATTGACCCTGCTTTCTTTCATCTTCAACCTTTTCTCTTTCTTCTTTAACTCCATTGTTATCCCTTTATCGAATATAACTCGTGTTCGCTGGGTTTAGCGATTTGGGTCGCGATTTGCGACGACCTTTGCGAAAATGCACTGCAATTGGGGGCGATCGTACTGATTCGCAAATCGCGGGGGGTAGGGGCGATTTCGGTAACCCTGCTCTATACTAATCGTGATGGTCAAGTTCCCTTGCTTGGTGCCCCTCCTTGCTTTGTTGATATTTGACTCCCATAATAATATTAAGATTTGTAAGAATTATCATTTTCATGTGTTCTTGTTTTTAGGGTTCTCGTTTGTCCTTTTTGGACCGTTATAATAAGTGGTCGTTTGGTTGTTAATTGGTTAGTGGCAAGGATTTAGCTATTGTATAGTAATCGTGATTACATTTGTGATTTGGGTGTGGCTCTTTGGTTCACAATAATCCGTATTATATTGAGCTTCTTATAATCAAGAATTTCTACAACAATTTGAACTTCAGTGTAAAGTTGAAACATGTACTCCCTCCGTTCAACTCCACTCTTCCTATCACTTTTCGGCACGCACTTTAAGGTGCGATTCTACCTATGTTTGAGATTACGTAAAATTCTAAAATTTTGTGAAAATCACTATTGACATTTAATCTTGTTTGTCTAAAATTTTTGGAATTTTACGTAATCTCTAACATAGAGAAAACTGCGCCTTAAAGTGCGTGCCGAATAGTGTTACGAAGAGTGGACTTGAATGGAGGGAGTATGATTTATCCAATCCAATGTTAGAAATGTGTAGTAGTATATGAGAGTTTTTCCATCCTTTCTTGGTGTTGGACCATTGTTGAGTACTTGCACGGTTCCACCATGTCATTAGTGAGATTTTCATTTTTCTTTTTAATAAATATGGAATCGTAGCATACACGTATACCAATCAACGACTTTGAGATTACATTTCGAGACTCATTTGGTTGATTTTGATGATATTAAGAAAACTGAAATTTGTTGTTAATAGATAATGAATTCATGATTTTGAATAAGCTTTTAAATCATTGAGGATCAAGGTTAGCCTACTGGACCAATAGTACTGGTTAGAAGGACAACCTGCCTGGGTTATCTCGCTTCAAATCTTCATATCCCTAAGATACGACTCAAGATAGGGTCAAATACGTCATTCATTAATATTAAGTTTCGCGAGGTTATACTTTTCCCTTCTAATATCCAACAAGCGGCTAAGTATATTACCGACCCGTTTGATTAAACTTGATTTGAGACTAGACCCCGGCCCTGCTTGTTGCGGGAACAAAACATTTAGCTCTTTTGTGTAAGTTTTTCTGTTTTAATTTCGATGATTTGGGTCTGCTGCTTATTTGCTACTTATTTGATTGTTTTGCTAATTGGGTAGCATCATATATACTCTAGTGTGAAACATGTGGTATATGAACATGCTCGGACCCAGCCGTATGTTTTGTGTTCTTATCTTGTCGACGACGTTTGGTTTGAATTTCTCTCGCGTGTCCGATCCAAAACAACGGAAGAAGGATTGTATTACTATCTGCGTTTTGGGATCAAAGAATTTGAAATTTGAGTAATCATTTGTTTGGGAGAAACATAGAAAGTGAGTGAATTTGCAAATAACCGGGTTTGCGGTGGTTATTGGTTTTACCCAAAAATTAATATCCGATCATCGCCGATGGAGGCCAGGCGGCTGTTTCTTTCTCGATACATCCGATCATTGTCATCGGAGCTTGTTATTGCCTTCCCGATCTAATGCCACAATAAAGACAATACGAAGAAGGACAATACGAAGAAATCCTGGCCCAAGACGATCCATCTCGAGAAAAAAAATTCGCCACCGTTTTCCGATCGTCGTCGGCTGTTGCATTATTTGTCGTCTTTATCTCTGGAGTTAACACTACTTAATTGGCGTTTTGCTAGAAAGGGTCGGGTTACGGTCGGGACTTGTGGAGTGGTTGAGGCAGTGGGTCGGGAGGTGGTGCCATGGTAGGTGGTGGGTTGAAATTAGAGATTGCTTGTGAGTTGCAGAGGAGTGAGGAATAAGGAGATAGAGGGTGGGTGAGGAGAGAGAGAGGGTGAGCTTCACGTTATTAAAAAAAAAAAAAAAAAAAAGATATTCCATGTTATATTTATTTATTACGAGGCTGAGGAGACATTTCATCGAGCAACTTGTCGCGTAATGTGCAAGATTCTGTAATCAGGATTTCAGCTGGAGTTTTACTGTGTTCAAACTTCTAAGCTGTGGATGACAATCGGCAATTACGTTTTCGTGTTACAAATAAAGAATTTAGCATCCTAGCTATATGTATTGTAAAAAATAAAAATGGCAATGGTAAGGTTGATGAAGCGGGTAGGTAGAGAGGTCAGTGAAAGGGTGGGGGATAATCGGCAAAGTGGGTTAATGGCGGCAGCCTCACGCGCAGTCTGTGAGCGCATCCCTCTAATCGACTTTGTGTTTGATGTCCGTGATGCAAGGGTATGCAGCTTCTTACTTTCTCCTTTTGCACACCATTTGTGTGATCGTTTTGCCTGTCTCTATAATCATCATATTTATGTTATCAATCTTAATTCTCAGCTTCCCTTGTCTTCTCAATCTGATATCCTTCAAGACAAGACAGATTGTCCTCTTATTCCCGTCGGATAATTGTCTTGAATAAGCTTGATCTGGCTGTTCCTTCCCATTGCAAGGTCACCCCATCGTTTGTTTTATCTTCATCCATTATCATGTCTTTTCTTTTATCTTCATCCATTATCATATGTCTTGTTTACCCTACAATTGTTACCTTTTCATACTTTGGGTGTTTTACATATCGATGTATATATATGTTTCAGGAAAGTTTGACACAATTTGAACAAGAAAACATTGATGCAATTGGTGTTAATTCACATAATAAACACAACATACAACAGGTTACCCTTTATCCATCCTTAACATTCTTCTTTTTGAAGTTTGCTAAAATTCCACCACCCTTTATCCATCCTTAACATTCTTCTTTTTGAAGTTTGCTAAAATTCCACCACTAATTCCGCATGTGAGTGTTTTTTGGCATTCACTGCCGGTCTCAGGCCCGGATAAAGGAGAAGAGTTGCGGTAGGTTTGTGGCGGCCAGCGTAAAACAAGCCACATCTTATGGACATGAATCGATATTTAATAACCGTGGGGGCGTCCCCTTCACAGTGACGCGCTACACTTACTGGACCCGGGTGTGGTGATAAGTATGCTAGGGTCTCTAGGTCGTCGCCCCGAAGCGACGCGCCACTCCGACGCCCGGGGGTGGTGTCAAATATGCAAGGTCGCGCTACACTTCCTAGACCTGGGTGTAGTGAAAAATATGCAAGGGTTGCTAGGTCGTCACCCCGAAGTGACACGCCACTCCGGCTCCCACGGGTGGTGTCAAATGTGCAAAGGTTCTCAAATCATGGACGGGAGCGAGGTAGGAAACTTATTCATAACGGTAAGGGTAGTAGGCTTAGGTTTGGAACGTGGAACATCGGCTCTTTGACGGGGAGATCTTCGGAGGTTGTGGAGGTTATGAGGAGGAGAAGGATTCATATTATGTGTTTACAATAGACGAAATGGGTTGGAGCGAAAGCTAAGGAGATCACACCTTGGGGTTATAAGCTTTGGTACTATGGAAATGATAAGAGTAGGAATGGAGTTGGTATCATTATTGATAAGGATTACATAGATGATGTGGTGGAGGTTTTGAGGAAGAGCGATCGCATTATGACGGTGAGGTTGGTGATTGGGAGTGAGATTATGACTATTGTAAGTGCTTATGCACCACAAATTGGATTGGATGTATCTATTCGTCAGGAATTTTGGGAGGAGCTAGAAGAGGTGGTACAAGGGGTTCCTAGTGGGGAGAAGTTGATTATTGGTGGGGACCTGAATGGGCATGTCGGATCATCACGGCACGGTTTTGAAAGCGTACATGGAGGTTTTGGCTATGGGTCGAAAAATGAAGGAGGAACGGCCATTTTGGATTTTGCATTGGCATATGACTTGGGTATAATGAACACGTGGTTTGAGAAGAGAGAGTCTCACTTGGTGACGTACAGGAGCGAAAATAATGCGAGTCAGATTGATTTCTTTTTGGTGAGGAATGCTTGGCGCAAGAGTTTTACGGATTGCAAGGTGATACCTGGGGAGAGTGCGGCTACACAACATAGATTAGTGGTATTGGATTTCAGAGTTAAGGGATGCTTTGGGAAGAGGCGACCACAAGTAGAACCAAGGATCAAATGGTGGAAACTTGAAGGAGAGCACAAGGAGGCTTTCTTGGAGAAGATGGATGGGACGGATGTGTGGTCAACTAGTGTGGAAAGAGATGTAGACTCAGTATGGGTTACTATGTCGCATAAGGTAAAAGAGGCAGCAAAAGAGGTTCTCGGTGAATCTAAGGGGAAAGCTCTACCGAGTAAGGATACATCTTGGTGGAATGAGGAGGTGCAACAAGCGATAAGGAACAAGCGGAAATGTTATAAGAGTTTGGGGAAAGATAGAAGTGAGGAGAACTACGAGAAGTATAAGGAGGCAAAAAGAGCAGCAAAGAAAGCTGTAAGAGACGCAAGAGGAAAGGTAAACCAAGACCTCTATACAAGATTGGATACCAAAGCAGGAGAGAATGATATCTACAAAATTGCACGTATCAGGGAAAGGAGGACTCGGGACATTGGTAGGGTGAAATGCGTCAAGGATGTCGATCAAAGAGTCCTTGTTGATGATAAAGAGATTACGGAAAGATGGAGATCGTACTTTGATATCTTATTCAATGGCGATCGAGTGAATGATATTGGAAATGTGGACATTCATCCGGGTATTATTAATCGGGAGTTCATGCGGAGATTTCAGAAGGGAGAGGTGAGGATGGCTTTGAAGAAGATGGGACAGAAGAAAGCAGTGGGGCCAGACAACATACCTATTGAGGTTTGGAGGTGTTTAGGAGACAAAGGTGTGGAATGGTTGACGACGTTTTTCAACATGATTTGGAGTGGTAATAAGATGCCGGTGGAGTGGAGGAAGAGCACTTTGGTCCCTTTGTAAAAGAACAAAGGGGATGTTCAGGTGTGTGCCAACTATCGCGGGATGAAGTTGATGAGTCATACAATGAAACTTTGGGAACGGGTGATTGAGCATAGATTAAGAAGAAATGTGAAGATTTCGGAGAACCAATTTGGATTCATGCCGGGGAGGTCTACTATGGAGGCAATTCATCTCATAAGACAGACTATGGAGACGTATCGGGATAGGAAGAAGGACCTACATATGGTGTTTATTGATTTGGAAAAACCTTATGATAAGGTACCGAAGGAAGTGCTTTGGTGGGCTTTAACTAAAAAAAGAGTTCCGCAAAAATATATTAACATCATTAAGGACATGTATGAGGGAGCTAGCACGAGTGTACGGACTAGTGTAGGGAAGTCAGAAGAGTTTCCTATTACAATTGGAGTGCACCAAGGGTCCGCACTTAGTCCGTTTCTTTTTGCTATAGTCATGGACGAATTGACGAGGTCAATCCAGGATGATATACCATGGTGCATGATGTTTGCAGATGATATAGTGTTGATTTCATAGACGAAAGAGGATTTGGAGAGGAGGTTGGAACTATGGAGGCACACTTTGGAGTCTAGAGGGTTTCGGTTGAGCCGAAACAAGACCGAATATTTGGAGTGTAAGTTCAGCGGCAGTAGGCGAACGGAGACAGAGACGATCAGGTTGGATGGGAAGATTGTTCAGGGATCAGATTTCTTTCGATATTTGGGATCGATTCTTCAAAAGGATGGAGAATTAGATAGAGATGTGGCCCATAGGATCAGATCAGGTTGGGTGAAGTGGAAGAATGCCAGAGGGCTCCTGTGTGATCAAGCAATGCCCAATAAGTTGAAGGGTAAGTTATATCGTACGGTAATCAGGTCGGCACTGTTATACGGCACACCGTGAAACAGTGTCACGTTCATAAGATGAGTGTGACGGAGATGCGCATGCTACGGTGGATGTGTGGACATACAAGACATGATCGGTTAAGAAATGAAGTTATTAGGGAGAAAATAGGGGTTGCGCCCATCGCGGACAAGATGATGGAGAACCGATTGCGGTGGTATGGTCATGTGAGGAGGAGACCTAGTGACGCGCCGGATAGAAGAGTAGAAGGGTGGGGAAGTGATAATATTAGTAGGGGTCGGGGAAGACCCAAGATGACTTGGATGAGGGTGATTAGAAGTGATATGAGCTTCCTAGGGCTTGAAGAGAGTATGGTGTTGGATACGGCGGTGTGGAGAGACGCTATCCATGTGGAGGACTAAATTTGACTATTTTTAGTTTCTTTGTTTGGTTATCCTAACTTGTTCCAAAACTTTTCCTTACTTAATGTTCAAAGTTACATGTTTTCGCTCATTTTCAAACTTTTTCCTTATTTTGAGGACTTTCTAAAACTTTTTCCGAAAGTGTTTCAATGTTTCAAAATGGTTCACAACGTTTTTGAAATTTTATGGCACGCATAAGACGGTTCTTAGACGACGATTCATGTTATCCGACCCCGAATCATTTTGGGAATAAGGCTTGGATGTTGTTGTTCTTGCTAAAATTCCACCACTGAACTGTAAGGGTTTTGCAAAAGGCAACCAATTATGTATTGTCGAAGTTGTATATGCATTGGCTTCTTAGCGTTTTAAAGGTAGTCTCTGTTGGGTTTTCTAAATTGGAATCAGTCTACCTCCATTTATGGCCAAAATTTGCTCTTCCATCTCGGAACCAGAGCAATACGTCTTACATGCCTTGATTGTAACAAAGCCATATCCTTCTGTGCCTGCTTCATGTTTTCATGCCACTAATAACGAAAGCAAATGTTAATACTCTGTCCAAAGAGTGAAAGAGTGAACTCTACAGGGTAATGATGTCTGGTGCCCCTGCATTTTACTTTTACATGATTAAGATGGTGGTCATTGTCATTGTCATTTCGGGGGCTATCACAGAAGGCGACAATGTAGAAGTAGAATTTTAAGGGCAGTCCCGGTGCTACGAAGGCGGCCCTTGAGGTGTTGATCGAGCAACTTTGAGATCTATAGGTCACCCTACTTTCTTATGTATGGAGTAATGTTTATTCCAGAGTTGCTACTCCGTATATTTTTGTTCTCATCTGAAGTCCCCTCCCCCCAACATGTTCTATCTTCATTTGAAGTATTAATAATTTAGAGCCATTGAACCCCGATCTCAAACACAAGTATGTTATGCTATTTAAAATATTGTACGTACTCATCCCATCTTATTAGGTTGGTGCAGTCCTAACCTTGGTATGCCAATTTTTACTAGCAATCGGGTCTAAATTTTAAATTCATGTATTTTCATCCCAAAAATGTACTCGCCAATTTTTACTAGCAATCGAGTCTAAATTTTAAATTCATGTATTTTCATCCCAAAAATGTACTCTCATGTGTATCTCTGACTGTTAGATTTTATTTAGGTTGTAATTAGTGCACACTTATATAGGTGAGAGTCGATATAGCTTATGTTCAAAATGCTCTCTCATGGTGGATAACCTTGGAACATTGTTTTTTGTAGGGCTACAATTAAAATTCAGGGTTGTGATGTGGAGGTGACATGGCAATGGAGAATGGGATGAGCATCTATTGCGAGAGAGTGCCCCCACTCCTGAGCGGGGAACGTAATTGCCCATGTGCAATGTATGAAAAGTTCAATGTTTTTTTTTTTTTGTTTTTTTTTTTTTTTTACGGGAAAGTTGGATTTGCCTTATCATAGTTATTATATTATATAAGGAGTACATACTTCTATATGTTTCTCTTTCTCTATGAAGTACATCTAATCACCCCTCTACTTAATTAACTCAAAGCTGAGTTTATTACACCTTTACCCATTATACGTTAAGGCAAACATCATCTCATTGAAAGTAGGACGTATATACACACCCGTGAAATCACGGGTATAAAAACTAGTTAGTCATAATTTGACGACATAGTCAAATTAATCACAAAACTCTATCATTATAATATGACATTTTTAGTCAAATTAGTCACAAAACCCATCATTATAAGCTAATCAAAATGGACAGACTAACGAAACAATTAACCAATCCGATTTTCGATACGAAAACATACAACATACATCGTAAGGAACAAGGCACATATATAACAGCAGAGAATTAATAAAATTAGGAAATAAGCAAATAAATTGTAAGGAACAAGGAACATATATAATCAACTCCAATCCATCAAAAACTCCCACAAATCAATGAAACAAAGAAAACCCAATTGATTAATTAAAACATAATCAACATAATCCATCAAATTAACATACCCAGAAGAAAAAAAACGAAAAAATCAATTATTACCCAGAAAATTTCGATAAAAATCAACATTATCAATCAAAATTAACGAAATAATCAACCAAAGTAAACGAAATAATCGAGCAGAATTAACGAAATAATCGATCAAAGTCAACGAAATAATCGAGAATCAGGCAAAAACTTACCTCAATTAGTGCGAGGAGAGAGAATCGATGAACGAGGTTCGGATTTTTTTTTTTTAAGAAATTTGCGAGGAGAGAGAGGGTGAAATAAGAAGAATGAGGCGTTGAGAAGGGGAGTTTTCTGAGGGGTTGGGGATTGGGTGCTGTAACGGATTGGATATAGAAAAAGCCCTTCTACACTGCAATTTAACTCAGCAGTAAAATACTGAAAATTTTTCTGGTCTTTGAAATCTTGCTGCTACTTGTCTGTTTTCTTCTTTAGGTGATGTGTCTTGTGCTAGAAGAGAGTACCCGACAATTGGATGAACGAGGTTCCAACCTATCTGCATGGATGCTACACGTGGCGGGTTCCTATGCCTATACTTCATTGACTCAGGACTACCTAGTCCCGGGACTATGGTATGGGCGCGTATACCATAGTCCCGGGCACATCACCATGACGTCACCGGTTTAATTGAAAACCGGCCAATTTATAAAAAAAAAAAATGAATTTGAAAAAACTCCCACCTTTTCTCCCTCCTTCCCCGCCACCACTCCACCGCCCCTCTATCCGCCGGCGCAGTAGCACCGGACACCGTCACCTCTGTCGTCAGCGACGCCTTTAGAGGTGATTCGAGGCGGCGACATCACCCCGACCACCCATTCCAAATTTCCAATCGGCAGTGGTTTTTCTCCGGTCGCGGAGCCTTTTCTCGCACTCGACGCAGATCCAAACAGTTGAAGGTGGTGGACGTGCGTGCAAGGTGGTGGACGGGGCGGGATTACAGGGATGGGGAGAGTATGGAGGAGAGAGAATCGGGAAGGAAAGATTAATGGCAAAATGGGGTGGAAATGGTGACTTGGGATTTTTTTTTTAAGAGAGAATGTGTCAAGTATAGAAATGCACAATGGCAAAATCGGGTAAAATAGTTTTCTTTTCCTTTTTTTTTTTTTTTTTTTTTTTTTTTTTTTTTTTTTTTTTTTTTAAGGGAATTAGGTAGAAATACTAGAATAGGTTAGTTGGCTTTGTAAGTGTTTGGCTATATATGTAGTTGAAATCTTTTTTGTTTAGGCTATACATTCTTTACATGATTGTATACTAAAGTACATGAGTTATGACCTAAAATACATAATTAATATGTTAAAGTACATAATTAATACGCTAAAGTATATAATTGATACGCTAAAGTACATACTTAATACGCTAAAGTACATCATTTATATGCTAAAGTACATAATTAATACGCTAAAGTACATAAATAATACGCTAAATTACGTACTTAATACGCTAAAGTACATCATTTATATGTTAAAGAAATCGACCCAAACCAAAATTTCGCTTTTATTCGTAAAAAGCTGAACTATACAAAGGACTTCAGGAGCAGAATATATGCTCAATTCACTTAGTGCAACTCTCATATCATTGTAGCCCAGAGTTTTGCAGCTTGTAATTCAGCTTTAGCACGAGGGGGATGAGTACTTTAGACAGTCATGGATTCGTGAGTATACTTTATTTACACGACTCTTTATAGCCTTATGCCCTTATCTAATCTAATACTCCCTACATACCTAAATGTTTCTATATATATGCTCCGTCATACACTCATACCCACATAGCATTAAGCCCTTTAGCCTGTGATAATACGGGTGCGTAGATAATGATCGAATCAAGTGTTAATTAACATGAGAATAGGGATGATTTAGGGAGGTGGCAACATAAATGTATACACACGCTGGCGCAATCTGAAGACTTTGTCCGTTTCATTGATTTCTTTTCGTGTGGTTTAAGTTTTTGAAGAGTCGAGATTAAGTAAAAGGAATTGAATGAACCAGAGCGAGCCGCTGATATCAGTCTGACCTTCGAGTAAAGTTAACCATTTTGGTGAAAAAAAAAACATGATAGAATTGGGCTGTAAATCCTTTGATTTGGGCTATTTGTAGCCTTGACAAGCCTTCTGCGTCCGGCCCAGAAATTAATTAAACCAAATCAATATGGTAGGATCCGATCCAAAAGTGTCGAGACCTCCATGATCAATTTTGCACTTATTAGAGTTGGAACTTGGATTTTCATACTCCTTGTTATTGGAACTTAATTTGAAGCAAGCTTTACGTAGAAGCTTTACATATGACAATGTCAATCTTTATATGGTTCTTTGGGTTGATATCGACTCGTTATACTCTCTTAGTGTCTTCTTCGATAACATTAGTAGCTCGCCAATATACGATTGATGCTCATATATGCCCCTCTAACAAAAACTGAGGACTATGACGATTATCTTGAAATTGTGAATGCTAATTCCGCAAATTCATATCAAATGGGAAATAAAACCATTTACAAAACATTTTTCAAGTTCTTTAATTTACATACCATTCTTCAGATCCTTTACACACCAATATTTCAGATAATTTCCTGAGTTTAACGGCAACTTTATAGATTATCAGTCACAATCTGGGTCATTTCCATCCCATGATCATCTTTTCTACCAACCCCTTCACGTATACCTTGACTTTTGAGTTCACCTTGTATCTTAGCCTTCACGTACATGCCATACACGTATGAGCAAAACCCCCATGCACATAGCACCGTGGACACAGCCTTGATACCACCAAACTGGTCACCATACACAACCACGCCACTGATAACGCTCATGGCGAGGAGGGCCGTCATGCACACGCCACCCGTCAACGAAGACGTTAGGAACACCATCCCCGCCGTGCCCATGAAGCACAATTGCCAACTAATTATGTTGGCTATTATGGTTAATGTGTACATCCTAGGGCCAAGGTCAAAGTCTTGTGTGCCCTCTCGTTTCATTTCCCGGAAACCTCCGTCTGAGGCCATTCCCACGGTGGCGAGTATGGTGGCTGCTATCTCCATAATTAGCTGCATCTCCATCACCATCTCGTAGCAATTCACTTCCCTATATAACATTATTGAAATTAATTACTATTTCAAACGTAATTAACGTCCTGTTATATATCATGATTAATCCACTAGGCCGAACATTTTAAATAGAAAAGATGTCAATCTGAATTTTATAATGTGGTAAAAGTGCTACCATTTCAAGATGGCAAGCACACACTCGTGTTTGCATTCTTGATAGAGTGTTATCAGATGGTATTAATGTAGATCAGAGATTGTTGAGTATAGACATATATATAAACCAAATATGAGTATATATAATACATGATACCGAAATACTCAATTTCAAATAACTAGTTTTTGACAAATAAATGTCGATCGAGTTAAACCATCAAATTTTGTTTTAACCATATAAGGCATATAGAGACTTAATAATGCTTGTTTCGTTTAATTCTTCAGACTTAAATTCTGATACGTAAAAAATTCAGCGAAACGACTAATGGAATACTTAGTTTAGTGGTTGAGCACGAGGGAGCATTGAGAATTTGAGATTTGAGCATAGCATGCATACATTAAGAGGAGTTTGAGTTCAGATAAATTTGCACACCTACAACATGTCTTAACACATGTATTGTGACAACTACCATTTCAGGTCCTCTTATTATTCTAAGCAAAAAACCAAACTTGAAAGGAAAGGAACATAAGGTAAAATGTAAATACAAACAAGCAAAATAAATGAGGTTACAGGCTTTATTCATGAACAAATTGGAAAACAATGACTAGATTCATCTTATCATCAATTTAATTTACCACAAAAACATGCATTCTGAATTTCTGATAGTCTGTTCAACTAATCGAGTTCAGTTACAAGTTTGACCCATCCATCCACCATTTTGCCCTAAAAAAAAAAAAAAAAATCGTATAGAGAATGTACTGTACTTCCGCTTCTAAAATTTATTACTCCGTATAATTTTCTCGGTATTCTAGAATTGTAACAGTTCAGACTTTTAATACTCCGGTTTTCTCATACATGGGGTAAAAACTAAAACTACAGAGAAACAACGTAACCCCCCTTATTTAATGTAACGAAACTGATATGTGTGACCATAATAACCTTTAGGTTGGAACTTTGAACAATTTTACGAATTAAAGAAGTTAAAATGTCACGCGAACGAAGTGGAAAAATAAAATAAAAAGTACGGAGTAATCAATTGCATGAAAAAAATGAAGGGTAAAAAAAAAATTAGATTTTACCTATAGATTTTCTCCATGATGGGAAGATATAAGGCGAAGAGCAAGCCAGCACCAATTGTACAAGAATACCCTACAAAATACATTCCTTTGGTGATACCCTTAGGCCGATCATGGTTAGAACTTATAGCTAATAAAACCGAACTTAATGTCAATAAAATCACACAATTAAGGTTCAAAAAATTGATCTTTTGCTTAACAATGAGGCAAGAGAGGATCAAGGTGAAGGCTAATTGAGAGGAGAGGAGTAACGATGACGTCGAAACGGGGAGATAAGACGTCCCCCACGAGAACAACAAGTTGTTGAGGCCGAGGCCGAGACCAATTAGCAATGAGAGGAGTAACAGTTTTTTCGTAATGTGGGTGAAGGGTTTTCTTTGGGTCAAGTTGAAGGTGTACGGGAGGAAAATGGGTACGAGAAGGATGGGAAAGCCGGCGCATTGGACCCATGTGGAGACCCACCGGCTCGAACCTTTGTGTATGAAATAGAATTTGACTAAGAGTGAGGCGGCTAATGAGCCTATAAATAGAGCCATGTAATTTAAGACTAGTAGTACCATGTAACGTTTATTGGTAGGGGTAGTGGTTTGGGAAGGTGCTTCATTTAATGGGATTGTTTCTTGTGGTGTTGTCGCGGCGGCGAGTGGTGGTTGTTGTGGTGGAGATTGGCTTAGAGGGGCCATTTTGGATGTTTTTTTTTTTTTGTTGGTGAGGAATAATAATATTGATCGAGAAATGGAATTTGCAATATGAAATGTGAATTGTTGAGGAAGGGTTGTTATGTATTTGGGTTTTAAAGTATGTTTATGTGTGAGTTGTAGTGAGAAAGTGTAAAGCCATTTTTTTGGGTATGTAAGGTAGTGTATGTTTGACTCTTTAGAGGGGATTAATGTGAGGATATCATCGAGGATATAAGCACTAAAATTCGGGTAAATAAGGGAAATACGTACATCATATCATAAATATGATCTCTTCCCAAATGTATATATACATATACATAATATGATTTTTTAAAGGGAAATTCCAGCTTGTATCCCTTTGTATTTAACAATTTCAAGAAATGGCCATATTCATATTTTGGTTCCAATTAGTAAGAAACGTGTTGGGATCCTCTAAAGTTGCAAATCAACTCTATTTGGTAGAGTTTGCCTAAAAAGACAAGAAAATTTTTTTTAACAATTTATCTGTGACCCTCAAAATTCTTTTTGTTTTGTCTTCTTACTTGTTTTGGTAAACTCTACCAACTCTACCAAATTCAAACTCTAGAGGATCCTCACCCGTAAGAAACACTTGTATTCTATTAATGGCTAGCAACCTGATGACCTAGTTATAATTACCCTATCTTTGTTTTTTAGATGAATGATTAACCTATGTTTGTTGGTTATACCGTTAAGTAAAAAATGAAAAAAATGCAATGTTTTGAGTTTGTTTCATCGTTAGTTACACCGTTAGGTATGTTTTGAATTATGAAATCTCTTTAATTCTATGCAATTTTGATATAGCGGTGAGTTTTTAAATATTTAATTCGTTCCCAAACATTTTTTACTTCAATGAAAGTTGGATCAGGAATCAAGGTCAATCACACCAGACATGACCGAAGATGTTGGAAAGAATAATCTAGATCTTTATTGAACGTTTAAAACTCTAAATTCTGCAGTTACTCAATTGAAAAGAACGAAATTGTCCTTCCCGTGGAACCTTCGACCTACAAGGTCCTCTACTTAACCCCATAGATCATACGGGTTTAAAAATCTTGCATTTCTTCTATTGTCGGAAACCAAACAATATGGTAAAGTTCTAGATTGAATACTCTCTTAGCTTAAATTCTTAATTGAAACAAGATCCTTCGAAAACGTCACGATGTCCACAATTGCATGAACTACTTTCTGAAGCATTATTTTACGTAACTTAGAATAATGAATTTGCAATCCCGGTGAGAATTTCAACCCACAATGCTCCTTAAATAACCTATCCTTACGGAAATACAGGGTTATATATGTTGTCGAAAATCAAACAACAATTTGAGATTTTTGATACGGGCGCAAGTTTTTACAAATTAACCAAACAATTACTTAATGATCGCTTTGAAAACTCAAATAATGCATAATATGTACAATGCAGAAGTATTTACCAATTACCATCACCATGATCAAAGTCGAAACGCAAACACGCTACCTCATCAAGAAAAATGTGAAGGGGCAACACTTGTTGCCCTAAGTCCCTATCTATCTTTCACTTTTTAGTTTCTCCAAGTTCTTCATGGTCAGTTTCTCCGATCCTCTAGCTTAATATGATGATCTGTTATTTGTCTTCCCATTCACATGAATTTCCACCTTCCCCCGAAAAAGTAGTCCATAATTTCTTCTAGAGTTTTTGGAATGCACCCTAAATTTCGCTATATAACCATGTTGCACACACTTTAATCCATAGTCCTTCCGTTTTCTTTTTCAAATCAATCATTATTAACAAATAAATAAACGGAAGCTAAACATGTTAATTCACTTTGTAAAACTAATTTCTTTCGGAAATTAACATCAATCGACAATAATAAAAGGTAATTAATCTCCAATTCATCTATAGTCAGAGTAAGGCAAACCCTATAGAACTTGTCATTAGTTTGAATAGAGTTAATTCCGCACCTTATACGAGTTTGAACTTGGAACACATGTTCATTTTACAACAAGGTGAAAGTGAATTGAAGGGAGTAAAAAGAGTAGAAAGGACGACACATGAACCTCGCGGCTGCAAGTATTAAAGCGCGGCAGTATTTGCGATTTGACAAATTAAAGCTGCGTAGCCGTTTTTTCTCCAAGTGCTCACGCCAATGCGCCACGTGTCAGGTTGTTCTGCTTCGATATCAGTGCTCCCTTTCCTCACGTTTATTCATCAGACTGACACACTTTGACTCATCTACTTAGTTGGACTGCCCTAACTTTCCAAATGGCAACATTTATTCGACACATTAAGTTTAGACTATACTTCCCTCTATCTCCCTTTAAACACTTCATATAAAAAATACTCCCGTTATAATGAGGGTGTATACGTAAATCAGTTGATCAAAGTTTCAAAAAAAAAAATCTGGTGAGTTAGATACGAATTTTAGGAAAATTTCATGCAATTTTTTTGGAATTTTAATTAACCAATTTACATGTACACTCTTCTCAATAAGGGTGCGTTTTGGGTGTAGGGTGTTTAAAGAAGGACGAAGAGTGTACTGGTAGTTCATAAAACTTGTTACTACTCCGATCCTAAGGATCACAGGTGATTGATTAGGGTTTAAATTTTACAAGGACCCAGATCAAAACCCGTGATCCTTTGTATACGCTTAGATGAGTTAGACCCGACCCAAATCTATAGAGTGTCGGGGCGATTTAAATTTATAGGACTCCTGATCCTGTGGGTCTATGTCTCTAAATCTCTAATTGGGTCGTTTTGTTCGACGGGAGCCAAACAAAATGGCATAAGCACTACTATCAATTGACGTTAAATGGATCATCAAGGCTCAAAACGGTGAACTCTCATTGCGCATGCCTATAATTAATACTCCTTACTTTTTATTCATTTGTTTATGTCGGGGCGGGTTTTGTGAGGGGAATCCAAACGCAATGTAAACAAATGAATGAAATGGATGGAGTATGAGATGTAATTCGAGTATAAGAGCGAAGAGGGATGATATGATCACTCTCTTTGAGAGAGTGATTTTGAACACTCCATTTCTCATTGGCTAATGAGAAAAAAATAATCATTTACTTATTGCATTAATTGCAACATTTATACCTTACAACTAATGAAAGATGGAGTGTCCATGAACATCTCCCAAAGAGAGTGACCATAGCATCTCCCAAGAGTGAAATTCAAACGAAAATCTATCTATCTATACTCTTGTAAACGAGGGTCTTGATCTAGCCACTGGACTACCGGAGCCTCAAGGTAATATGGGCCAAGCTCCATGGGCCGCATACATGATGAGACGCTTCAGCATTGTCCGACCTTATAAACACGGGCTTCAAATTTTCCAGCAGATTACTGAGCTGATTACACGGGCTCGAGAGTAAATTCATGTTGACAAGGATCGTAAAATGTAATGCCCAAAAAAAAAAAAAAAGAGATGCCTTGAGTTAGAAGCTTCTTACTTAGTGGAGAGTGGAGAGTTGGAGACCAATGCACATCTATTGGAAGTGGTGACTAGCAAAGCTATGCATTACAATGTGTCAAATGAGGCATGAATATTGAATAGACTATAGAGCCATGGATATATGGAGATCAAGTGCGAAAAGATTGACCATTTGTTCAATACTAGCTACTACATTTCAAATTTAATATGCAACAAAGAACTAGTACTACATTGTTGCTAGGACTAGCGTTACAAGTTCAAATCTCAACGATTACACTTAAAATGGTGGATTCCACTACAGTTTTCTCATTTCACGAGGATTTGGGCCCAGACGTACAGCTAAACTGTAGGCACCTAACTCGGGGGCAATCACTTACGTTTAAAAAAAAGGGCTTTCTACGTACTAAAAGAGTAAAAGGCCTATATGTAACGCTAGAGGTAGCTAGTAGCAACAACTATGTACGAAGTTATCACAACGGTGATCAACCCATGACAATTGCACTGCCTGCCCTCCATTGTTGTTACTCTCTTGTACTCTCCCGGCTGACGATGTCGGGTATGATGACTGATCCCCGGACCTCAAGCTTGATTTTGAAGCCTCCGCGGCCTCACGGGAAGCGGCCTTTTTCTCCATCCTTCTCTTAAGCACGTAATCCTCCGGAATAAACACATCCATAATGTATTATTAATGTAATGCAAATTAGCGTCAATCTCACACTGCGCACGTAATAAATTTCACACTTTTTTCTATTAAAGCTTTAAAATGGGGTGAAATAATAATGGAAGTGTCTTAGGGAGTGTTAATTAGCCAGGAAGCACGGCCCATTTATATAGTAGTAGCTTAAATTATAAGGATGAAATAGTGAAAGAATGTGAAGCACACATAAAATCTGTGGGTGGAGATACCCAAGGGTTTAAGGGCTAAAACAGGCAGCTTGTAGTTGTGGTTGTGGTATACTCGAAAATAACGAAGCTACATGTCTGATTGTCTACATACAAACATCGTGTCGTGAGACAATGGAGGAAATTCATCACTACCCGTCAAACATGTAACAATATTCTGTGTAAAGTGTGTCTTTCCACATGTCAATTTCCGTATGTACTGTATTCTCGTATTTTACCTACTTTTAGAATATTTCGACAAGCAGTAGATAAAGTTTTGGTTAGCATTCGCTAGCAGTTTGATGAGCAAACATGAAATATATTTAAGCATTCATTAGAATTAGTCGATTTTATCAAAAATTCGTCCAGTTACTATGAAAACATATGTTCATTGACTTATTCGGAGTATGTGTATCTCTTCATATGACATGCTGAGTTGCTACCAAAAATATTTTAGTGGTGGTAGACCTAAAAAAAAAAAATAATAATAAATAAATAAATAGTCTATCGTAGTTGGGCCTGGCCCAATAGTCTTATCATGGATTTGGACCAGGTTGAGCCTTGGGTAAGAGTTATCAATACTTATCATTCGTTCACAAGCCCAACTATTATTTCTCTGAGAAATGACACCGACATTTCAAGTTGCATTGTCATGTGAAACTGAAAATCAGGTCCTCTTTCAAGGAGCAGATAATGGTCGGTGAACATAAAGACGTGGCTTGCGAGTTGCGATATCTTGGATTTGGCTGGTTAAAGGCATACTCCTATTTACTATTTTACCTTCTCTTGAGAAAAATATTCATTCGGACGGTCCAAACTACAAAGGGTAAGGAATTAGTCGGGACAGAAAGAGTGCATGTGTGATGTGTGTATTCAACGTTTATATATGCAAATTTTATCCAACAAGAGATCGCAATACTATCTAAATACGCCCTTGTCCGAGTTCATAATTAAATAACTTTATCTAATAAATCAAAATGTCTACCATAACCCAAAATATCATTCTATCATTTCTAGAATGATCATAATTGAAATCTCAGTTGTCTATTAGAATAAGAAAATAGTTATGAAAGTGATAAACTACTTTTTGGATGGGAGTGAATCTTGGGGGTCAAGATTTGGTGATGTATTGTTGGCAAACGATGAACAAAACGGCGTCGGTAGCAAAGTGCCAAAGTGTGCTATGAACATCGCATCATACTTGGTTAGCACACGGAAAGCATTACGCTTTGACAACCCGCAAATGGATTTAATTATCCCAGAATTTTGCGGCCTTTACACCAATCAATAAAGTTAGAGATGGAAATTTGTGATCATAGGTTTAAACAATTGTAGTAGAGTACACTCAATCAGGTTAACAAGAGGTTCTTAAGTTCTGTTTTGTAAATTGATTAATGTAGTAAAACATTATACGGGGTACTATAGTTTTGAGTTCATTTTCTGTTACACGATTGGATTTCTTGTAGACCGAATCACACGTACAAAAAGATGTTTGAAAAAAAAATTATTTAATTAATTTTGTGGGTTTGTTTATGATGGAGATACATCTTATATATCAGTAGAAAATTCCATCAAACAAAAAGAAAATAAGGGTGACTTTACCTTTCTCATTATCATTCCTCCTTTTAACTAGTGACTCCATCCTTTTCAACTAATTCATGTTCACTTTTATTTTTTTTCTCCATCCAAAGGATATTGATGCTCCTTTTTATTATCTCATTATTAAGCATGGGACATGGGAGTATGCAGTTAACATATAGAAATTCCGAAAATTAAGGTTGGTCTAGTGTTGGGTGAAATTTAACCTATCTGAAGGTTGTCTTGGATTCAAAACCTCATATCCCAACCCCCCTGACAATACTGCTCCTTTAATTTGTACTAAAAAAATCTATGTAGAAATCCCACCATCTGTTTCTTAAAAATCTACTCCATATAAAGCATTTCCAACTAGGATAAATACATGATTGATAAGCTTCCAAAACTCCTAAAAGTAAAGGAAACAAAATTGGTTCCATCTTTTGCCCGTTGTACGATATGCTTACAGTTGTGAGAATATAAGCCTTTCTAAGAAAAAAGAATGATTGAAATGCTAAACAGCCAATTGAGCAAAACAATAATTACGAATTAGACAGTGCATCCTTTAATTTTGTGGGTTAGTAAGGAAACCTACCCTCCGTTTGTCTGCGCTGGAAAGTATGTACAAGTAATTGGCCAATGGTGAGATAAGCTACCAACTGTATACGTACATATCACCTTTCTATACGTGTTGATGTAGGACGAGATCGTGAGGTTTAGGAACTCTAACTGAGTAGTATAATCTACTGTGGTACTCCCTTCGTCCCCTTTTAAATACCCCGCTCTTTTTTTTTTTTTTTATGTGAATTAATGTGGTGTGGTTTGTTTATTATTGTTGGAAATAATGAGAGTTTTTGTTTATTATTGTTGGAGATAATGGGTGGTTTGTTTATTATTTTTGGAGATAATGGGTGGTTTGTTTATTGTTTATGCAGATCGTGGAGGGTTGATGTGTGGTGAAAACTTATCCCATTTAGAAAATTTTGAAATAAGGTGTTTAAAAAAAGACACCCCGAAAAAAAATTGGAGTGTTCAAAGGGGAACGGAGGGAGTATACAAGAGTGATGAAGAAAATATATACGCCAGAGAGTAGGCAGCAATACTTGCAAGTAGAACAAAAACTCATTTGCCACCTGTTAGTGGGTTCCACTCTTTGGGTTAAAGAAATATGTCGATATGGTCAAAGCCAAGCCACATAATAATTTTGATTAGCTTTTTAATAGATATCTAATGATGAAATTTAGACGTCGGCTAAACATTGATGTTGTTCCTCATTTTAGGCCTACATCCTCTTTTCACCTGCACGAATACTTGCTCTTAAAACAATTACCACTTCGAATTATGAGAGAGAATCTTGTCGTCAATTTAATTTTACTCGAGAGAAGGTGAATTATACTTCACCACATGATTTCATCTAGTGTAAGTCGAAAATCTTAAACAAATGGATTATTCTAACCCGGTCTCATAAAGGCATGATAATTAGGTTATTTGCTCCAGCATAATTACTTTCCCTAATTGAATTTCCCATTAAAGGAATAATATCAAACAATTTCCTAAATTACCAGTAAAATCAGGTAAACATACCACACATAACATAACTACCAACTCTGTAACTGTAACTGAAATTTCTACCAATTTCCAGACTTTAGTGCTGTTTTATGTCCAGCACAACACTGACCCACAACCCTTGAAAAATTAAAATAGCCTATGAAAATATACAAAATAAATAAATAATAAATAAGAATAAATAAAATTATGGAGAATTTCAGCTGTGTATCTTGATATGCTCTTCTGTCACCTGTCTTATAACCTCTATTTCAACCAACACCAGCTACCTTCATCTCCCCACTCCTCTCAATCATCATCTTCATCACCAAAAAAAAAAAAAAAGTTCATCTCTTTCTCTCTCCTCTGAATTTCGGTGATTAATATTTCATAAAAAAATTCTAAGAAATGGGTGAAGAAGATACTAAGAAAGTTGAAGAACAGACAGTTGAGAAACAGGAAGAAACACAGACAACATCAAAGGATGTTTCTGAAGAGAAGAGTGTGATTCCTGTTTCTGATGTTAAAGATTCTGACTCTAAGCCTTCTCCTGCTGATGAAAGTAAGTCTATTCTTCTTTTTTTTTTTTTTTTATTCAATTTCAGATGAAAAAATTGCCCTGTAGATTAACTAGTTTGTTAAGAATTCAGGAGGTAAAAATCATCTATGTTGCTCAAACTCTTCATTTTTCGTCATGTATTCGTGTCGGACACTCGACACTCGGACATAGAAACAGACCCTTTTAACATTTCATTTTAGTCCAAAAACATGAAATCCAATTCAAAATGTTTTCCATGAAAAAAAATAAAATAAAGTTTCAGACTTTCATTATGCTGTTAGAATTTCTTGTGAATTACGTACATGATTTAAATGGTGCAACAGAATTCTATATTATAAGGTCTTTATAATTGCTATGTTCATGATTTTGGCTCAAGTTATGTACTTATGTTGACCTGTGCTAAGTAATCTTGTCCATGCTGCAGAGGCTATTGTACCTGTAACAACACCAGCACCAGAACCTGAGAAGAAAAAAGTTTCTGGGGGTTCAATAGACAGAGGTGTATATAATACTTTAAAATCGTCGAAATCATTTTGGGACTAAGACTTGTCGTTGTTGGTGTTTGTGTAACATGCTTAACTTTTGTGGTTACAGATGTTGAGTTAGCCAGGCTTGAACAAGAGAAGAAAATGGCTCTTGTCAAAGCATGGGAAGAAAGTGAAAAGAGCAAGGCTGAAAACAAGTATGAATCCCATCTTATTTCACCATATATTTCAACAACCACCATATCTCAACCTTTTATTGCTTTACTTATGGCAATTCCAAATGACGGTTCATATTAACCGACCCCAAATCATGTTGTTTGTTGGTTGTGAAGATGAAAATTTGGTTGGTTTGTGCAGGGTTTTCTCAAAAATTTGGCATCTTTCTCCCTTTGCCATAGTTTGATTGCCTTGCTTTTCCTACTTAGATTGCTGGAAACAAAATTCAAGTGTTTAATAAGAAGCATTAATATAAGATTATTCAAGAAGCAATGAAATTGACAGTTTATTTCAGTTGACAGCTTTGTGTTAGTTGTCCATGTTTATTAGAAGTTGTACACACTCCTAGTTTCTGAAAGTTGACACCTTTGTAATGGTTTTCCTCGGATTTTGACAAACAGGGCGTGCAAGAAGCTGTCAGACATAGAATCCTGGGAAACCAGCAGGAAAGCTACCATAGAAGCTGAGCTCAGAAAGATTGAGGTCAGTCACAGTCACCCTTCTTACACTTCCTGGGCTGAGATTTATTTTCGCTGACGCAAATATTTAAAGGGTTTGGAGTAGGAATTATGATGTCTTGTCTTGCTGCAATCTATGAATGTGGTGGGATTTTTCCTGTAATGAGGAAGCTAACTTGTAACTGTGTAATAAAACAGGAAAAATTGGAGAAAAAGAAGGCTGAATTTGCAGAGAAGATGAAAAACAAGGTGGCAGAAGTTCACAAATTAGCAGAAGAAAAGAGGGCGATGGTTGAAGCCCAGAAAGGAGAACAGCTTCTGAAAGCAGAAGAATGTGCTGCTAAATACCGCGCCACCGGACATGTCCCGACAAAGTTTCTTGGCTGCTTTTAGCTGGCTGCCGGAAACACCCCTATGATCCATTGCCAGTGAACAAAGAAGAATACATAGGATGCTTGTAATTTTATGATTTAAGATTTTTGAGTTATTTGTGACTTTGATTTGGTTCTGTTGATGTGTATAGTTGGTGAAACTTGTGTTTTGTGACACTGGATAATTTAGACATTGTTAATTATTTCCCTTTGGACTGAAATTAAAGTCCTGAATTGTATTATATGAATGAATGTTGCAAAAGATTTGTAAGTGATATCTAAGACTGAAGTTTGGAAAATTCATCTGATTCCCCTGTTTCAGCAATGAACAATGACACAATGTCGGGATCAGTGGGCATTGCGCAGGGTTTATTCTCGACACTAAAATGACCACTCTGGTGTAGCAAGTCGAGCTCTACCATGGCCTCATTAGCTAGTTCGTGTTCCCAAACAAACTCGTATATCATCCGTCTTAAGAAGACACGAACCCAACCAACCAGGAATCTCCAATCAACCTACTTGACTTTCTTGTTGATGGGCCAAGATTAGATAGCGGCGAACGCATCCATAAATGCATTTAGGCTGAATAAGACTGCCCGGAAGAGTTAAGCTTAGTTGCCCCCCCTGAGAAAGACAGTTCCTCCTTCAATTTAGCAAGGCCCCATATACCCATGTGTAGTTATGTTTGCGTGTAGTCTACTATGTTTGGCCTGTTGTTAAGCCAAAAGATCAGGCCAACTAGATTCTGGTGTCCACAGCTTTCGCAAAGCTAAATTGGAACGGTAAACTTATGATGCATACAGTTCGAGTATTCAAGCTCTAACACATATGCATCCAAGTCGTAAACCAAGCAGCACAAAGATCAATTTGTCTAGCTCTGTGCATTAAACTTTCGAAAACATTTTTGAACATGAAACTAACATTTTGATGAACCCAATCAAACGTAGAAAAAATTTACTACTGCTCAAATGGGAGTGACGAGAAATAAAAGTTCAAAAGTAAGCTCACACTATAACTTTTCTCTGAGAAGTTCTCACTTCCTTCAGTAGATGCAGCCCTTACGGAGAACAATTGACACCCGGTTTGTTAGAAGTTTGTTCTCTACATCAGGTGTTCAAAGACCGTATAGCGTTTATGCTTTCACAGTAGCCAACTAGCCATACCCTGCAGAATGGATTGTTGATGTACACGAAAAATGACCACCCTCTGAGACCATGTAGAAAAGATACCCATGAATATCTCCATCAAAGTAACTACTTTCAATCAGGTAATATGCAACACAACAAATACAGTGCAAGGTAAATCTGAGTGATGAGCAGTTTCTCAACATATGGTTCAAGGTTAAATTGCAAGAAGCAAAAGTAAGAGTGCAAGCCTAAAGTTAACCACAAGTAGAGCATGAGAGCGAACACCAGAGTTACAGAAACCTTTTTAACTTGTCGAAGTTGTCATTCTCAGACATTTGACACTTGTGTTAGAGCATTTTGAGATTCCGATTCGCAGAGAAGTCCAATGGACAGTTCCATATTGTCTCACAGATAAACACAGATCTTCAGTTGCTACATCGATGTCATGTTCATCAGCTGCTTCTCCAACAAGCATCGACCAGAATCTGTGATGAAACCACTTCTGTGACTACCTTCAGAAAATTATAATTGGTGACAAAGTCCAACAAAAGCTACACGTAAACATGCCACAACTCAATGGAAAACTAGACAACAAAATATCACATCACCACCTATCTGGCTATCTTCATAACACGCTTGCTTTTTGCCAAAGATTTCACTAATCACCACCTTAAACATATAATCCACACAAAGCCCATAACTGAGTGACACATGATTAACTAAAGTCTAAAGGCAAACCCCAAATCAGAATACAAGTACAGTAAAAATTTAACCTATGCAATACACCACTTGCTTTTCAGCCAACAGTAACTTTATTGTACGAGATTATCATAGTTCACCAGTAGTATAAAAGAACAATATCCTTGTAGTAGCACACTGATCCTGCTGTAAAAGGATAGATAATTTCTTTACATTTCCCAAACCACATGTGATAACTAAATAACCACCTAAATCAGCTGGGCAAAATGGCAAAGCCATCTCCTTACCCCAGGGTGTTGGTTATAGATATCTAAGTACATACATTACGTATATTTCAGTGGTAAAGAGCGATGATTAGTCATATTCCCAACCCTAATACAAGAAAAAAACCAGCCTTTCAACACACAGCAGTTCTGCAGCTAGTAATTCGAGAATCTTACCCTTCACATAATACATTTTGTCACCGACAGTAGACACCCTGATCTATGTGCGGGGGAATTTGCTTTATTTCAGTCCCAAGCTCTTGTTCAATCTTGTACCTGTTCATCAAGAAGACTTGTTTTAACATCCAAATTCCTATTATCCAAGGACGAAGCAGAAAGCAACACTTACAAATTGAAACGATCTTCATATGTAATTAGATTAACAGCCAATCCAAGGTGTCCATATCTTCCAGAACGACCAACCTGGACAACATATAATCAATTGAGTAAATTAAATGGAAAGAAAGAGCGAGAGACTACTGCAGCAAAAGCTAAGCCAACCAAAAATCCCAACATACTCTGTGAAGATAAGTTTCTGCGTTTCTCGGGAAATCAAAGTTGATGACAACATTCACTGCTTGAATATCTATCCCCCTTGTGAACAAATCTGGAAAGAAGTCAAACAAAAACACTAGCTATAAGCTAAAAATACCACATCCAAGAATTATTCTTTCATTTCTAATACCGCAACTAAAAATAAGACCGTGAACAATTTCACATCAACACAGAAGCATGAACGGATCAAAGTTTGTAGCACTTTAGTCACATAAGACCCTGTGATAAGGAAACTCAATGAGAAAACCACAACTTGTTTTGAAAAAAAACTAATTGAAGCTGCAAGTACTCAACCCATTACCTTTAATCCCAGCGTTTCAGAAATTTCTAGAGCTTCCATGCTCCCACACATTTTATGAGTTTACTTACAGTATCTCCATTTAAACATGTAATACATTAACGCCACACAACATGACACGGTTTGCAAATTAATAACGCCATGAATTGGTTAGTCATAGCAAATCCTGAAACTGATAAAATCTTCAAACTATGTCCAAAGGGCAAGTACAAAGGAATTCTAGGTCTCAGCCAAATATCCAATTTACAGTAGTGACCCATTTGGACTGGTACTCTGAGTTAACTGAATTTTCCCAGCTTACTATATGATCCTAGAATAATATGAAAATAATTTCCCCCTTTGGATGGCAAGCCATGAGCAAATGTCCCAAAAACATTACAATGAATATATATTAACCTACCGATTTAATTTTTATAGCAATCTTTTTTTACTTAAGTAGATAAGATAAGGTGAATTAAACAAACTCAGAGGACTTCAAACTATACTTGGTACTAAAAAAGAATAGAGGGAAGTCTTCCAATACCTGTACAAACAAGGTTTCTGCAAGCACCATTGCGGAAGTCATGGAATACTCGGTTCCTGTGGTCTTGGAGCATCTTAGCATGGATGTAAAAGCAGGAATAACCAAGCTCTGTAATTTTTTTGGCCAACAATTCTACCCGATTCACAGAGTTGCAGAAAATAATGGACTGGTTGATTTGGAGCTGAAATATCAAGTCATAATAAACGTTACAATACCCTTTGTAGATAATTTCAAATAGTTGTAAGACATAAGTGGGATAGCTAACCTTAGAAAATAGTGTATTCAAGCAGTGGACTTTCTGCCTTTCTTCAACAAAAGCATAAAATTGAGTAATACCCTTTAGAGTAAGCTCATCCATGAGGTTAATGACGTATGGCTTTTGCAAATATCTATCCTTGAAATCCTTGACAGTTACAGGAAAAGTTGCTGAAAACATCAAAATTTGTCTACTTTCAGGAAGAAAACTAATTAAGTGCTCCAATGAAGGTTGGAACTCAGGGGACAAAAGTTTGTCAGCCTGCAAACAAAAAGAGGCATGGACCATTATACACATTGAAAGTCAAAGTAGACAAACCAAAAATACTCTACAAAGAAATTTTATTAATAGAGCTCATTTGACCTAAACATGCTAACTAACATGAGCATTATTTTGAAAAAAATACCATTGAACAAAAAGATTACAATGTAAAGTTGTAAACGTATCAAGCAGGCAATGACTTCTTGAAAAGAATGCTGCGAAGATACATTTATCAATATAAAAACCGAAGTCAATCTTTTATCAGACTAGCTAAATGCTATACACCAAAGTGAAGGATGACTAAAAGATTGCACGAAATGAAAGGAAAAGTAAGTCAAGAATTCAATCGACCCTCAGTTACCTCATCCATAATTAGCATGGAACAATTCTTAAGAACACATACACCCTTCTTTGTCAAATCCAAAATTCTTCCAGGAGTTCCAACTAGCAAATGAACTGGTTGATACAACCGCATGATATCGTCCTTCAAGCTCGTTCCTCCTGTTGTAACCATGACTTGAATCTTTAGGTGCTTGCCAAGCTCCTTGCAAACTTGTGAAGTTTGGAGGGCCAACTCCCTAGTTGGAACAAGTATTACAACTGCAGAGAAGCACATGAACACAGGACCCATTGAGCCACTAGACACAGCTTACTAATGAGTATGTAACTGGTCAGATAAGCTGAAATGCAGCTCGGAAATAACTAACAATATCTGTCTGTCACCTTGAATCACATTTTTTTCTTGGTCAATTTTCTCCAATGCGGGAATACAAAATGCAGCTGTTTTCCCTGTCCCATTTTTAGCTCTCGCAAGAATATCACACCCTGTTAAAGCAATTGGAATGCTTTCTTCCTGGATTGGAGAAGGCCGTTCAAACCCCTTTTCATAGATCCCCATAAGAAGTTCGCGTTTCAAGAAATAATCCTCAAATTCATTTCCTTTTGTAGCCGTGACATCCTGATCCATTATTAGAATTATATCAACTACATAAGCAAACTAGAGCAGGAAAACAAAAAGGCCATAACTATATTCAAACACGCATAAACTTTCTAGTTTGTGATGCAATTAATTCATGGCTGTAATATATCAGTTTTCTCTTCAATCACAAATAAATACGCATTCTCAAGTTTCTTTCTTCTTCTTTCTCCTGATCTTTTTTAGACAACGATAGCAGGTTTCTTACTGCACAGGTCATTCCAAATTTCCAATGTCTGAATCAAGTGAACCACTGAAAATTTACGGAGACTGGTATCCAAAGTCACAGAGTTCACGTGATATAAAGTAATAAATCTGCAACATTACTGATAGTACCTCAGTTCTGAAACGAGTATCAGGGGGTGGACGTTCTAGTTTCGCCTTCCAATCTTCGGAACTGAAACAACAGCAGAAGGAAAGTCAAATAACAGCATCCTAACTACTCGTCCACATTCATAGTTTAAGAATGGTAACATAACAATAGACAGGAATATGATACTTTTCAACTGATAAAGGTTTTAATGCTAGAGTAAGATAAAAAAAAAAAAAAAAAAAATGTAAAGACTCGACCCGAAGCCAACTTCCCGCTACCGCCAATGTTCTAAATAGAGTAAACAAGCCACTAAGGCACTAAGGCTAGTCGAGCCTCCTGGAGCCAGTGTCAGGTTATCAGTTGACAGTTTGGGAGGAGTCAGAGGCCAACTTCTTCCTCATATTAAGTATTGCTTGAACAAATGACAGACAAAGACACTGCGTATCACTTATCTCCCTCTCTTAAAAATACAATTCTCGAGAGCAAACACGATTTTACCCCAAATTCGCATCCCACATTTCGCCTTCTTTGACATCTATAAGCTAAGACTGACTATCACTTATCTACAAATCAAACTACTTCTCTCTTAACTACCAAATTCCGCAGCAATAGAGCAACGAAAACACGCCGAATTACCGATATACAAATTACGCAGTAAAAAGATTACTCCGCAATCATCAACTAAATTATCGGAAAATTGAACTTCTTCTCCTCTTATCTCCCAATTTTCACCACAAATTCGCAGTCATAACACAAATACGGAAACACGCCAAGTTACTGATATATTCACAATTACGCAACCGAAAACACCGTAAAAGAAATCAAGAAATTGAAATTAAAGATTAGTACCAAAAAAAAAAAAAAAAAAAAAAACCTGGAATCAACAACAGCAGATTGTTGAATAGTCTTTACAACTTCATTCGAACTACTCGACTCGTCGGCCGCAACATTATTATTATTATTATTATTATTATTATTATTATTATTATTATTATTATTATTATTATTATTATTATTATTAGCAGGACGCCTCATCATCCATTGTTGCTGCTGCTGATTATTCTGATTTTGCTGATAATTTTGCTGATGATGATGTTGCTGGTAATTGTTGTGATTCGGCGGCGCGGCGGCGGAGTTTCGCGGAACGTACTGTTGCTGCGGTGGTTGTTGATACGGCGGCCGATTGTGATAATTAGGGTTTTGGTAACCGTAGACACCGTTTCCGCCGCCGCGGCCGTTGCCGATCCCTGGTGGATATCGAGGGCGAGGGTTGTTGTTCATCGGAATCTGGAGAAATGCGGTTAGGAGAGAGAGTGGAAGACTGAGGAGTAGTCGGGGGGAAGGAAGTGGAGTAGTAATATCTTTTTTTTTTTTTTGAGATCTAAGAAAGTCAAATTGTGGGGAGTGGTTTAGTTTTTGGTGAGCGAGGAGTTGTTCGTAATTTTACTTTTTTTTTTTTTTATTCAGTTAACTAACGTCGGGAGTGGATAGAGGTTATAATGAGTTGAGCCAGCTTGTGAAAGAATTTTCCGTCAAGGAGGAAAAAAAAAAAAAAAAAAACTTGTGAAAGAAGTTTGAGATTGGTTTTAATGTCGCTACTAGCTAGAGAGTGCATGGCTTTGATTTTTTTTGGAGTATGGCTCGAGGCTTTTAATGAACCAGGCTTATCAAGCAGTAAGTTCGACTAGAAGAGCTCATGAATAAACATATTTTGAAATGTTATGTTGAAAATGGTGTTGACACGATGATTAGATGAAGGTGAAAATGAGTCGAGTTAGATTGTGAAATAACTTTGAGATCCGTTTAAAGGTCTACCTTGAGAGTGACTGTCTTCAGCTAGAGACATTTAATGAATTAGACTGAGCAAGCAGTAGGTTCAACTAGTAAAGTTCGTGAATAAACATATATGTAAATCTTTTTTTTTTTTTTGTTACACATATGTAAAACATTGTTTTAGTAATGTTTTTTTTTTCCTTTCCTTTTTCGAGTTCTCCATATCATAAATTTACATAAATCTCAATTCAAGTTACATAGTGGTTTTTTTTTCTCTCTCTAAGAGTGTATTAATGGTGTTAGGTCTTTAGGAGTACCTTTCATCTCATATTCTCATTTCATCATCTTGTGTTTTGTCCCATGATGATTGTTAGTTTGTATGCCTCAACCTCAGATTCTCATCCTTGAACTCTTGAAGACTTGGTCAAATTAGTTTTTTTTTTTTTTTTCTTTTCATATTCTAAAAATAAATAGATTAAAGCTAGACATTGATAAACATTTTCTATATACATCTTTTCAAGTTATAGTAAAGTTGATGACATCCATCCAGTAGTTTGAAACCTATTAGCCTCTCATTTGTTCTTCTAATGATTTCTTTTGTTTCTTTATAAGCTACGATTCATATTCAAATATTTACATCTAGGTGTTTCCATTCAATAATTAGTGCAAAAATTATCTTCCATTTTCCTCCACATTTAAGATAATTATCAACACATTGTTGAGGACGGAGGAAGAGGAAGATTAAAAAATAAAAAAATAATCATGGTATTTACTGGAACCCTAGACAAATGCAAGGCATGTGACAAGACTGTTTACGTGGTTGACATGGTGTCTGCTGATGGCGTTCCTTATCACAGGACTTGCTTCAAATGCAGTCATTGTAATGGCAAACTCATGGTATGTATTAACCAAGTTTATTCAGTACTGTTTGAAATATTGAAATATGAATTATAATCCCTATTTAAATAGCTTATAAATTATAATAGATTTTTATGTAGATTTATATAATTAATCCCTAAGCTAACATATAAATCTTGACATAATTTGATACGCACTCTAGATGGGTAGATTTTCCTCATTGGATGGAGTCTTGTATTGCATGCCACACTTTGAGCAACACTTTAAGAAGACAGGCACTTATGGAATCAACAAGTCGCAAACAAGTACGAGTAACGTTTTTTAATTTTCCTGTTATATTACTTGTGTGCATGTTTTGTTGTTAAATTGTTAATTTATCAAAGCCATATTGACACATTTTTTTTTCTTATCTTAAACAGATGGGAAACCTGAATTGGTAACATTCTTTCACATTGCATTTTTTTTCTTAAGTTTAAACCATATTATTATATTATTTAATTATGTAAACACTTGTGTGTAATTAGACCAAACAACCAAGCAAGGTTTCATCTTTGTTTTCCGGGACTCAAGATAAATGCGCAACTTGTAAGAAAACGGCCTATCCACTTGAGAAGGTACGGGAACTTACTTCTCATATCTTATCCGTTAATCTTAAGGTAATCCTCATTGTTATTGATAAGTTATAACATATTCAGATTGTCGTCGAGGGAGAAAATTATCACAAGGCATGCTTTAGGTGTGTGAAAGGGGGTTGTTTTCTAAGTGCATCCAACTACGCTGCATTGGATGGATACCTATATTGTAAACCTCATTTTTCACAATTATTCAAAGAAAAGGGATCCTATAGTCATCTCACTAAATCAATCTCAGTGAAAAAGAACGAGGTTGTCGAACCTTCCGGCGAAAAAAACCCTGAACCAACCCCAGAGCTTGAGGTGGAGGCAGAGGAAGAGAAAGACTTGGTACAAGATCAATAGTGAAAATGTTGTGTCAAATGCAACATCATTGCGTACACCAATTTTGCATACCATACAATACCCCATGTTTAGTCGTCTCTTTTTAGTAGATGATTTTTCAAGCATGATTATTGTTAATCGGCCTAACCAAGTGGTATTATTTAGTTTACTACTATGGAAACATTGACAAAAAAAAAAAAAAAAAAAAAAAAGGATTTTAATCTTTAGTATACTCCTTGACATTGGCGAAAGACCATTACACTCATAGCTGGATTCGTAGGGTAGGTGTGCTCGATGGTTACAAATTTATTTTTCTTCAAGTTTTGAGTTGTACCAAGATTTATTTGTCATTGTACTATTCTACATTAAAATGAAATTCCCTAATTCTACACTTCTCATTTCTCATTAGATGCGACACTTTCGTGATACATCTTCTAATCTAACCTGCCCGCCGCTCTGATCCATTTATATTTTTCTGTTTCATTTGCTACTTTTAGGCAGATATGTTGGGAGCTAAATCTATACAAGATGAAAGACTCATTTTGACCCATTAGTAAAAAATAAATCTAGAAATAGCTCCTAACATACATGGATAGTCAAAACTCAAAATAAGCAAACGACACAGAAAAATACAAACAGATCGTAGGGAGCACATGTTTAGAGATTCTAGTTTCCCCTAAACAGATTGTCCAATATTTTTTAGAGATATGAGCATGTATTCTGTCGACGACTGAGTTGTTTCCTGATTCCCAAATTTGGAGCTTTGTAATGTTTTTATGTATATTTTGTTCTTGTTTACGTTGTTTAGAAAAAATAAAGGGTTTAATTTAAAAGATATTTTCGACTTGCATCCCGGATTCAGAGTTTTGTAACGTTTTTATATATCTTATTTATGTTGCTTGGACAAAAAGGGAGGTGAAATTGGATTCTTGAATGCAAAATATTCAAACTTTTGTTTTTCTTTCTTTCAGTATATTAACATCCAATTTAATTTGTTTCATATTTATAAAGAGGGTAATAAGTCATGAGTCATATGACTCATGTGAATCCCAAATGTTTCCATGATGCAATTTCCGCTTATAATGTCTACGATTTTGAGTATTTCTAGTTTCGTTTCTTGCCTCTATAAAGATTTCAAATGTTAAAGACTATATTCCGTATTTGATATGATTGACTCTTTCTAATCTAATCTGATATGATATGATTTGGATGAATCTAATATAATCTGATCTGATATGAACACAATTAATCTGGTCTATATACATTGTGTCGCTCTTTATTAAGTTCTATTAAACCAAGTCACCTTCCCGAATAGAGGATACAAGTTTTTTCAGAAAATGCACGTGGTACTCCTGTACTTTGGGAGTTTGCACGCGGTACCCCTACATCTCAACTTTATGCACACGGTACCTCTGTACTTTTGGAAACTGCACGGTGTGCCCTTTTTTTTTGTAACTTCTGTTAGTCAATCCGTTAAAACAAACTCCCACCCTTTCATTTTCTCTCATCTCACCTTTCCCCTTCCTGGCGCACCACCACATATAGCTCACCACCGGCTACCTAGACACATATTCGGCCAGACCAACACCGGCCTAATTATCGTACGCCGGCGACTCCACCTCGCCCACCGTCAACCACACCGACTGGATTCTCTCGCTCTCACTAAATCCAGTGCCTTCGCACTATTGCGATTTCTCCCTTTCGCTTTGAACTGCGGGAAACAACTCCTAGGTCAATTAAGGAAAAAATGCCTCCCCTCCTTGGCTCACCGCCTCCTCTCTTCGCCGCCCCTCTACCCTCATTGTTATTCCCTCTCTTCGTGTCGGGCGAGGTGGTGGCTAGGCTCGCTGGCGTTCGCTGGTGTGAGCGGCGTCAGTGGTGGTCGGTGAATGTCGACGCCGGGAAGTGGGGGGAGGAGAGAGAAAGGGAGTGACTTGGGGGTTTTGATTCGTATGAAAATGGGTTAATAGGTAATTAATGGATAAGTTAAGGTTTAATGGGTATCTAATTAGATAGTTAATGGTGTCAGATTATTGCTAATTAAGGCATTAATATAGAATCCCTAACACCGTTATAACGGAAGAAGCAAAAATGGGTATGATGTGCAGTTTTCGAAAGTACGGGGGTACTGTGTGCACATAGTTGAGGTGTAGGGGTACCGCGTGCAAACAACTAAAATACAGGGGTACCATGTGCATTTTCCGATTTTTTTTTTTTCTTCGAGCAACATTCTGATGCCAAGAACACAAATCGCAAAGCGCCACGTCTCCAAATTGGCGGATAACATTTTCCATTATAATCTACCCAGAAGAAATTAGCCGTTCCTCCATTTTCTTCTTCATCTTCTTCTTCACTCTTCCTCTGTTTTCCCCCTCAACCCTCTCAATAATTATTCCAAGGCCCTAAAAAACCTTCAAATGTTCAGCAAAACACCATTAATTTAAGCTCTATAATTAAAATAAAAAAATGGATAAACTATGTCTATCCTCAACACAAACCCCAACAATTTCTCGCCCATTTTTACCCCCACTTTGCCCAGTAAGTAGAGCTAGAAAAAGGGCATTTTTCCCACTTTCTAACCCTAAGAAATTCGCTGTTTCTGCTTCTAAAGATGACCCAAATAGTAATTTTGATAATAATAATAATAGTAATAGCAAACTTAATGAGTGGGACCTTATGGAGCTCAAATTTGGGAGAATGCTTGGGGAAGACCCTAAACTCACCTTAGCTAAGGTACCCCTTTTATGCAAATTTGATTTTAAGATTATTGTATTTGTTAATTTTGTTATTATGAATTATTATTATATGGTTTAGTTTAAATTGTTTGGTTTATCGTTGTTTAGTAGCTATAGGGGTAAAATTGTGTACATCTGAATCTCCGAGACCCCACCAAATAGTGGTGGGGAGAAAGGTTAGCAAGAATTTTATGCTAGGATTATTAATTTTCGCCACTTGCGAATTATTAGTAAACATTGTGGAAGACTAGGGCATAATTATTGATTTCAGAATTTTGCTACCATGAACTTCAAATCCTATGTAGTATTTGTTTTGGTATATGGGAGCAGCTAATACTGCGGGCGGGGGGTGTGGATATGAGGATTGGAACTCGAGACAACCTTAGGCAGGTTGATTTCCTAACCACTTGGCCAACCTTGATCTTGAAATCTTAGGTAGTATATGTGTAGTGAATTGTGTTGAATTTGGTTAAGTGGGTGGTGCATTATCAAAAGATAGGTATTGGAGGATTATGATGTATATTGGGTAATTGGGTAGTGTATTATGTTTAGGGAATTTTGTTAAATGGGCAGTGTATTGTCAAAAGATAGGTATTAACGGATTGTGATGAAGTTAGGCTAAATGAGTAATGTATTATGTTTAGGAAATTGGTGAAATGGGTATTTGTTATGTAAGCTGTAAATGTTATTGTATTTCTGAAGTAATGGGCTTGAATATATATGTTGGTGTGTATATGATGATGGTTTAGGTAATGGGGAGGAAAATTAACCCGGATGCGTCATTCATTGAGATTGAGAAGACCTTTAATAGAAACAAGGGGAAAATGGTGGAAGTGAAGGAAGTTCCGTTTGACGTGCCTGAGAGACTGGGGTCTAAAAAAGTGAGTGATGGGTTGAATTTGGTGAGACCAGTGCCGAAGGAGGGGATCAAGGTTGGAGGTGTTGGAAATAAACAAGTGGCTAGTGGGTTGAATTTGGTGAGACCTGTGCCAAAGGAAGGGATCAAGGTTGGAGGTGTTGGGAATAGTGCCCCATTGCCGGAGATAAAGAGGCCGGGCGGGTCTATTAAGAATACGACTACTGGTGGTGCCAAGTCTAGTGTTCCAAATGTTATTTTGCGAAAACCGAGTGTTCTCAATGAGAAGGATGATGAGATGGATGATTCTTTGAGGATGAGGATTAAGCCGAATTTGTCATTGTCGATGAGGACTGAACCTGTTAAGGAACAGTTTAGTGGAATGACATTGTTGAAGAAGCCTCACCCTAGTGTGATGGAGGAGGAGCCTAATGCTGAAAATGAGAATGATTCAATGAATGGGTCTATGTATAGTGGACTTGAGAAGAAACCAACAAATGATTTTGAGGATGACAAGGAGATTGAAGAACAAAGTACATTTACTGAATCTGAAAGACAGCTTCCAGAGGTTTCACAGACAGGTAAGGTTGCGGTCTTTGGTTTTAAGTGCTATGCCTGATGTTGTGATGACTAGCACTTAATGACGCACATTATGTGTTTTGAAGGAATGCAGCAGCCTGAGCAAACTGTTGCCGTGAATTCACAGAAAGAAAGTGGGACAAGTAATCCATCAACTGTAAGAGCAACAGCTTCTGAATCATTGTTTGGATCTGTTCTCTTAGGAAGACCAAAAAGGTATGAAATTCCGTTCTTTTTCTCACTTGCATATGTTTTCATATCTTTAATATAGTTGTTGCTGATGGGATGTTTGAATAATAGATTAGACCAATCCAGCATAGCGATGTCATATCCAATTCGACAGGGAACAGGCTCTGGACGTCCTGAAAGCATTGATGGTGAAGGTGGAGCGGAGAAGCCGCCTCTTAAGGTGTGACCTCTTTTGTGGGCCGTTGATTGAATAAGTTCTTTATTTGTCGTCTCGGATTTTGAATCTTTTGTTTTAGGAATCTGAAGAGATTGACTGGACACGAGTGGAGCAATTGTTCAAACTAGGAGATAGAGTGGATGTGGAGTTGATTAGTTGCAGCCCTAGAGGCTTTGTGGTAAAGCTGCAACTTACGCTTTGCTGTTGTCAGGCTCCATTGCCAGCCGCATTATATTCTACAGCTTAACACAATTGAATTTAACGTTTCAGGCATCTTTTGGGTCGTTAATAGGGTTCTTGCCATATCGTAACCTTGCTGCTAAGTGGAAGTTCTTAGCTTTTGAATCCTGGTTGAGAAAGAATGATCTTGATCCATCCAAATACAGGCAAAGTTTAGGCATCATTGGAAGCGACGAGGTTCGGAATATAAGCACGTCTCTTGAGTCATCAACTACTCCAGAACCGAGTCAGAAAGCGGAGCTCAAAATTACAGCTGATATGGAATTGGATGATCTCTTGAGACTGTATGACCAAGAGAAGATCCAATATTTATCATCATATGTTGGTCAGGTTTGATCAAAATCAATATACCTAGCACTAATGTTTGGATTACTATTGAGATTTCAATAGAAGAGGTGTAGCTATAATTTGACATTTCTTTTATGCAGCGCATCAAAGTAAACATCCTATATGCTGATAGGAGATCCAGAAAACTTATATTTTCTATGAGGCCAAAGGAGAAGGAAGAAATAGTTGAGAAGAAAAGAACCCTTATGGTATTCAGCCTTTTCTTGTTCTCATATCTTGGCTAAAGCTTTTTTTGTCAGTATGATTATTTATTTTTATTTCCTCAGCTCTGGAAATATGAAATTTGCATTTTAACCTGTAAAGTAGCTATTGCTTTGAACAACTGTTGTTTAAATTGTTTTTAGCTGCTATCGAGAGAGGCTCCCCAACTGTAGCTCTCACCCCCTCCCCAAAAATAAGGGAAAAACCTGTTCTGTTTCCTGATGCTATGGAGATTAGAGGCGTCTTACCCCCTATTTCAGCTCCCTTACATGCTGTTAGTCTAGTTACCATCATACCATGGTTGTAGCAGGGATTCTTGAAGTTGCTCAAGTTTTAATTCTTTTCATAGTCATACCATAGATAATGCAGTTCCCTGGGATTAAAAAAACTAATCTAGTTGCTGCAAAAGCCCACTTGCTAAATCTCATTAACGAAGTGTGCTTAGTCCTAAAAGATGGCCGGCCAAATTGCTCAAAAAAACATGCTAGGTTGGTTCAAGAGCATGTCTTGTATGGTTCTGTTGGAGTGTTAGATGACCTGTATAGTGTTGCTGTGATATTTCTTATTGTGGGTGTTAAAATCTGAATGACCTGGAAATACTTCTAGCCTTTTAGTAAGGATATATGCATACTATCCGTTGTCAAAGAGTTGATCTTCATTTTTATTGTTAATCTGTTTAGTCTGTTTTAATTTATATTCCATTTTTAAGATTGGGGCTTATTACTGTTATTTTGGCTGCAGAAAAAGCTCACCGTTGGAGATGTTGTGAAATGCTGTATCAAGAAGATTACTTATTTTGGCATCTTTGTTGAAGTAATAAACTCTGTCTTACTTCTTTTATGTTGCTTGCCCAAGTTTACGTAAAAGACACTGAGGTGAGTTGCCATTAATTCTGATTCCTCTTGTAACTGGGTGGTGTAGGTAGATGGAGTACCTGCTCTAGTACATCAGACAGAAGTATCATGGGATTACACTCTAGATCCTGCATCCTACCTAAAAATTGGCGAGGTAAGCAGTGTATCAAAAAAGGCATTGTCTTGGAATTGAATGACTTTGACTGTTTGGAGACTCGTGCTTTTCCACCATCTAAAAGGTTTTCAGAACTTTGTAGCCGCTAGCATGGCTCTTTCCTAAGAGCCTTCCTTTGACAGCAGCTTCAACACACATAGAACTGTTATCTAATGAGCCTTTTTTTTTTATGCTTAAGCAATCATTGTGGTTTTGAAGATTATAATTTTTATTAAGCTTCCTTCTGGCTGCAGATTGTGGAGGCTAAAGTTCATCAGTTAGATTTCTCACTAGAGCGGATTTTCTTGTCCTTGAAGGAAATAACTGTAAGCATTATTTCCTCAGTATGTTTGTTTTAAGGTAAAATATGGCCGAGGTCTTTACTCTTTTTTTCTCATAACAGCCTGATCCATTGAATGAGGCACTGGAATGTATAGTTGGGAACACCAGCTTTGACGGAGGATTAGAGGCTGCACAAGCAGATTCTGAGGTTCATGCTTTCCCAATTTAATTACATCTGTTTATATTTTGTTATGTATTCAGATATGATCATAATAGGGTGATAAACTGTTTTCTTGCATGCTGTATGTTACTTCTAAAATGTTAACCCCCTCCCCCGCGAGTGGTGCATCCTTTATTGTACTCGTCCTGTAGTACAAGATTGAAATGTTTATGTTGCTATGAGCTGACTAGACTGAACCTTGAAAGTTGTGATTTTACGTGTCTAGTTTTTGGAACCAGCAGTCGTTAAGAAAGTGGCTGGCTGAATAGCAAAACCAAAAAAAAAAAAAAAAAAAAAAATGAAAAATGGGAAAAAAGTTTCTTCATAAGATGACTTGATCTAGAAGTATGGTATTGGGAGATAGGCATGAATTCATTATAGATTTGTTTAATTGAGGAGTTCTGGACTTTGCCATTAAAAAGTCATATCAGCCATAGCCCATAGTGTTTCCTTCATTTTAGGCATAATTTCTGGTATGGTGTGGTGTGGTGTGGTGTTCAGATCCCTGCTGTTGTGCTTGATAAGATATCAACTGAAACTGTGAGTAAACCATGGTAGGAAGCTTGCCGTTAGTGTCAGTGAACGACTTTGAATCCTGTATTATCTTGTTTCTTTCTTCGTTTAACTTCAAGGTGTTGAGTCTGTTGACCATTAATTGAATGGACTAGATGCATTTTTCTGGCACGGCTATTGAGTGCATCATTTAATCCGTTTACTATCTTTATGTGTAAGTACCTTGATAGTGGTAAAACTTGGGTGTTTTGTCCAATGTGGAATCAGTGGCCTGAAGTTGATTCGCTTATCAAAGAACTTGAAGAGGTCGATGGTGTTGAGTCTGTTACCAAGGCCCGCTTTTTCCTCAGCCCTGGTTTAGCTCCTACATTTCAGGTAAGCTTGATGAGACAACAAAGTTTCTTTCATTGTAACGTTAGTCTTGACAGTACCTTTGGACATGAATTATGAATAATCTTTGAACGAGCTACGAGTACATACTCAGTGGAGGTCTAGGCGACATAAGCTATATGCTAACTTGCTGCTTCATTTTCCATGTCCTGCTTGTTCTCCACACTTCTTCTAGCTTTCATTTGCAGCCCCTTTTTGTAGCTTGACTATTATGAAAGTACCTACTCAGATGAAGATCCAGGGCTATATGTTATTTGCTCAGATGTTGACATACAACAACATCTTTACCCCGGCGCCTTAAAGGCTCCCGCCGGGGTAAGAGGGGTTGGATGCGCGTAAGCCTTACCCCTATTGAAACATAGAGAGGCTGCGCACGGATGACCCAAAATGAAAATTGCTTCGAAACCCGCACCGACTGACTGCTACTTCACAAAATAAGAAGCGCAAACAGTTTTATAAGCCGTTTTGCTTTATTCCATTATATCCCGAAGGCAAAGAATAATTAGTCTTTTGCTCAGATGAAGATCCAGGCCTATATGTTATTTGCTCAGATGTTGGCATGTTACTTAATTTGTTTCCTGCTTGTTCATCCACCTATTCTAACTCGCAATTATAAGTCTTCTGAGTGTCTTGTAGTATGTCAATGTGTTAATCTTCTTATTGCTGTCTTGCATTCATCACATGAAATATTCAAGTGATACTGAAACTTCTGTGGTGTGACGTTGGCTTTTCTTTGTTCTTTTATTGGTCAGAATCTCTGATGCTGTGGGAGTCTCCCCTTGTAGTTCTGTTTCTATTTTTGATGTAGATTTCCATCTGATGTATTTGCATGTACTATAGGTTTATATGGCGTCCATGTTTGAGGATCAATACAAACTACTGGCTCGATCTGGAAACAAAGTACAAGAGGTACGATATGATTTATTTATTTGCTATATGCCTGCTGTCTTATGAAATTCAACCTTGATCTATTCCTATATGGGCCTGGCAGTGCCAGACTTCCACTTCATCGTCGTAGTTGATTCAACATGATAGATTCTTCATACTTGGGGAATTATGCTGGTGCCAATTGCTCTATCTTTCCATGCCTGTAGGCTGTAGTTGTTTCTTTTCATGCCTGTATTGTCGTTTTTGCACTCGAGGTACTGCCTTCATGAGTTTGCCTTGTTCTGAATCTCTGATAGCTTATCTTTGTTGTAAATCTTGTTGAAACTCTTTGACCCTTGATACTTGGCAACAATGTCAAGTGGAGCAGTTGCTCGCTTGCTTAGTTAACCATGCAATCTAAGGTTCTTAATTAGCAATCATTCAGACAGACAAGAAATTGACGCGCATGTATACACAGTGAGAATGTTCTGTAGTTAGAGCGATAAGTGATCCGGATTTTCAGCAACTCTGTGTCCTTCATGTCCTCTTGTTTGGCCATAAAACAACTGATTTAGCTCCTATCTGCGACTTTTGGCAGGTGATCGTTCAAGCATCATTGGAGAAGGAAGAAATGAAATCTGTAATTCTGAATTGCACAAATAGAGTCGAGCTGTAGTTTCGTCTAACCCTACTATTGTTTGTACATTCTCTCATCTTCCACAAACAGTCCAGGTTTCCTTATTCACTCTTTCTTCTTTTGGGGTTTGAGACTGTCTTCTGAGTCTTACTTTACATACTTTAGTGTGAATCATGAGCAGTTCCATCTGTACAGACTACAAACTACACACAAGGTTAAAATTAACATATACTCCGTATGTTACAATCGCGGCACCTCTGGATGTATGAAAAATCATTTCAATGTACCCTGACAATGCTTCTGATTGCGCCAAAGTTCGTAAGGAGAGTGGTTTGATCACTCTCGGATGGATACTTCCGGTGCTTGGCTACTAAATCGTTGAAAACGAAATCGACAGGTTTACTGTATACTTGTACCGTTTTGAGTCTCTCCTTAAATTTTTTCTTCTTTCTTCACTATGTTTGTTACTTGGTGTTCAAGTTTCCTTAGAAGATCGAAACAACCCCAACAAAATAACAAATCAGATGAGAGAAATTGAAATTTTTAAGATTCAATTTTCATAAAAAATTTATAACACAAGACTTTAGAAGCCAAGTCTCAACATTGGAGTCATAAAGAATTTAGATATTGCTCTCTAACTCTTCTAACTTAAGCCGATGAAATATGGGGCGGTTGATCTGTGACGGAGGGAGTAATAATAATAAATCAATTGATAGTAAACAAAGGAAAGTACATAGAACTTAATTCAAATCTTGATTTTACTAAATTATTACAACCCAAAAAAGAAACTCTTAATACAACACTTTTTTTTTTTTTGTTTGTTTGATGATCAAAACTAAACTAAAGAAGGTGGATGATAGCAAGAACAATACGTGAATTGAGAGACAGAGTGCGAGTTTCGTCGGCCAAGTAAATAGGCTTCGGATCCTTGACATTCTGAATCTTTTGTGCGCATGAATCGACAGCTGCGGTCACTGCCTTGAACTCAAGTTTCACAGCCTCCAAGTTTCGGACGGAGTAAAAAACTTCAATATCACTCAACCTAGACAAGACATCCGAGTATATCTCAACACATTCTTGGCGGTCAACTAAGTCGGTCACCACCCACGCCAGGGTCCCTTTCACGTACTGAATAGCGCCTAGGGCTAAAGATTTCAAGCTGTCGGCAGACATAGTTTTGAGGTGTGCGCTCAACTCGTAAAGGCATTCGCCAATTGGGATTGTAGGGTCGAGCTTCACGATAGCAGGGCATGCATCTATAATCACCTGGTTGTTCACATAGTCATCGTCAATCATCGCTTCTACGGACTTTGTCGAGGCCAAAACTACAAGAAGGACGACAGTGAACAAAATCTTCATCAAACTCGAACGCATGCTTGTTTGTTGGTGGTATGATTGTGTGAGTTGAGACTTGAATGATGAAAAAACGTGTCTTGGCATGGTCTGTTTATATAGGAGAATGGGAGGGTCGTTATATGGTAATTCTAATCCTAATCATGATCAGGGATGAACAAAACTTTGGTCAGTATTCCATGTTAATCCTAATCCTAATCGTAATCAAATCAAGTAAAAACTTTGGTCATGTTAATCCTAATCCGAATCAGGTAAGTACACTTTTCGACTTGGTGATTCGGTACCTTTGTGGATTGTTATGCTTATGAGGATAGTCGGCATACTCATAGAAATGGAATGAGATATGGTCATATGCAGGATAGAGGTAATGTCTTTTTTTTTTTTTTTTTTTTTTTTTTTTTTGGGTACATAATTTAGGTATGTACATGTGTTTGATTTTGTGAATGCTGATTTTCTTGCAGGAAATCAGATCATACAATGATTCATTAGTAGGACATAAAAAGTTTCCTGAACTACTATTATCTCAGTTGTGAAATGTGAACTGCAAACACATTTAAGTAATAGTATGGCCAAACCCGAAACTGTATCTACATATATCCACTTCATAAGATTCGATCAGATGTAAACGAGACGCATATCGATATGGATGACTGAATGTGTTGGACAACCTGTACAGTGCTGCTGCAATATTTCTGCACTGTGGGTGTTAAAATGTGGATGACCCGGTAAGCGGTAATACTTTTAGCCTCTTAAGAAGGATTTATGCATACTATCCATTATCAAGTAGTTGATCTTCACCTGATTTTACATTTATCTGTTTATTTTGCTTTATTTCTATTCTATTTCTACATTTTGGTTTACAGTTGGAGATATGTGAAATGCTGCATAAACAAGATCAGTCATTTCGGCAATTTTGTTGAGGTAAGGACCTGTGTCTTACTTCTTGTATGCTGCTTATAGCCGAATTTTGCGTCAAAGTCCATGAGTAAGATCCCTGAACTCTGATTCCTCTAATAACTGAGTTATGTAGGTTAATGCATTAAAAACCCAGCTCTAGTAAGCCAGGCAGAAGAACCATGGCATCATACTCCAAAAATCGGTTAGGTAAGAAGGGAGCCAGGCCAGTTGATGTAAAGGCATGGTAACTAAAATCAGTGTCTCGAAATTGAATGACTTCGACTTTTTGGAGACTCGTGCAGTCATGCTTTTCCTCTGTAAGCTTTTCAGAACTCAGTAACTGTAAGCCTGACTCTTCTTTAGGAGCCTTCCTTCCCAGCACCTTGTTCAACTTCGTACAGAATTGTCATCTAAATGAGCTTATCAACTGTTCTATGTTGGAAAGTATGATTTTTATTAAGATTTCAACATGTCTTTTCTGGCTTCAGATTCTGGAGGCCTATAGTATAAGAATACGAATACCCACACAATATAATCGCTTGCTTATTATTGATAATAACATGAGTAGTTATAGTACACAATGACTTGGGCAATACTCTAACTTTCCTAAATATAGAATATTCTATAGTCTAGAATATTCCAAGATACTACGTAAATAATATCTATTATATTATTATCTATTACACCCCCGCAGTCGTAGTGGTATGGTAAGGACGCTACGACTGGAGCCAATAGTCGTAGACGCTTCAGCAGGAGCTAGTAGGTAACGACGCGTCGGCAGGAGCCAATAGGGGAAGATGCTTCGACCGAGCCATTGGGTGAAGACAATGCAGCAAAGCATGACAAGGTACAACAAGGATCCAAGGTTGCAGCAAGCATCATCGCACAGATAAGAAGAGAGACCCCAGCACAAGGACCACTTACGGACCAGTAGACAGACCAGCAGAAGGATCAGTAGATGGACCAGAAGACAGACCAGTAGACGGAACAATCACATGAGTCGCGAGAAGGGGGCAAATCGTGAAAAAGGGGTGACGAATCGCGAGAAAGGGATGACGAGTCGCTACGCCCCGCTGGTGTCGAGAGGTTGATGACGCTAGCAAACCAGGTAGAGAAGAGGTCATACCGATGAACGGTGACCATAGTGGGTGAACCACATAGACAGATAGGAAGAAGAGAAGAAGTCAAATTGGCGAACCAGGACCAAGTGGGCGAACCACATAGAAAGGAGGGAGGGGAAAAGGGAGATACATGAGAAAAAGAATCCACCAAGAAGGATGCAAACTTGTTGTTGTCATAGCTATGCGCCGACGTCAAACCACGGCTCAATCAAAATCATCAACTTTTATTTTGTTGAAGAATAAAAAAACCTAACCTAATATGCGTGAGGCTAACATAATAGGCGAAGGAGAAGGCTGGAGTATGGCCAGCCGGAGATGGGAGAGATGGAAGCCATCTTCGGCCGAGAACGAACACACAAAGAAGATCAAGAGTTAGGTCAGCGGAAGAAAACCTAACTCTCTGATAACATATAAGAATACAAATACTCACACAATATAATCGCTTGCTTATTATTGATAATAACATGAGTAGTTATAGTACACAATGACTTGGGCAATACTCTAACTTTCCTAAATTTAGAATATTCTATAGTATAGAATATTCCAAGATACCACGTAAATAATATCTATTATATTATTATCTATTATATAGTTCATCACTTGGAACGTTCACTAGAGCATATTTTATGTCCTAGAATCAAGGAGATAACGGTAAAGCATGATTTCCGCGGTATGTTTGTTTTAAGGTAAAATATGCATACGAGGAAAAGCTGAGGACTTTACTCTATTTTCTATTGACAGCCTAATCCATTAAATCAGACGCATTGGCGAGGTCTAGGAGCCATTAAGCTATATGTATGCTAATATATGTTGCTTCATCTTTTGCTGTCCTGCTTGTTCACCCACCTTTTTCTGACTCGCAATTCTGAATATTTGTTGGGAGTTTCTTACAGTATATGCAAGTATAATCCTAGTAATCTGATATGAAATCTCTGTCAACTGTCAATGATTGTTTACTGTCTTCTGAAAATCTCCTTATTCAACTTTTCTTTCTTCTCTTTATTACTTGCTTGGTTTTCAAGATTTCCTTAAAAAGTACGAAACAAAGTTAATTTATAATAATAACAAACCATATGAGAGAAACTGAGTTTTGTAAGATTCAACTTCAAAAAGAAGACACAGATGCACACATTGCTAAAGAACCAAAACAGTAAAACAGGAGATATTGTTCTCTTCTAACTTAAGCTAACATTGCTCCATTGATCAAGGAAAAATTACTTTTACTGATTTAATAATAATGATAATATCAACTGACAGTAAATACGGAAAGTACATAATTTTCATTCAAATCTTGATATCTAGAACAGAATTACAACTCAAAGAAACTGTTATTACAACCTGTTTTTGTTCGTTTGATGACCAAAACTAAACTAAACTAAACTAAAGAAGCTGGATGATGGCGAGCACAATACGTGAATTGAGTGACAGAGTACGCGTCGGTTCAGCCAAGTAAATAGGCTTCGGATCCTTGACATTCTGAATCTTTTGTGCGCATGAATCGGCAGCTGCAACCACAGCCTTGAACTGAACTTTCACAGCCTCCAAGTTTCGGACGGAGTAAAAAACTTCAACATCACTCAACCTAGACAAGACATCCGAGTATATCTCAACACATTCTTGGCGGTCAACTAAATCGGTCACCACCCACGCCAGGGTCCCTTTCACGTACTGAATAGCGCCTAGGGCTAAAGATTTCAAGCTGTCGGCGGACATAGTTTTGAGGTGTGCGCTTAACTCGTAAAGGCATTCGCCAATTGGGATTGTAGGGTCGAGCTTCACAATAGCAGGGCATGCATCTATTATCACCTGGTTGTTTACATAGTCATCGTCAATCACCGCTTCTACGGACTTTGTCGAGGCCAAAACTACAACAAGGACGACAGTGAACAAAATCTTCATCAAACTCGAACTCATGCTTGTTTGTTGGTGGTATGATTGTGTGGGTTGAGACTTGAATGATGAAAAACTTGTCTTGGCATGGTCTGTTTATATAGGAGAATGGGAGGGTCGTTATATGGTAATTCTAATCCGAACCTGGTACGGACAATACTTGGTTATTGTATGTATTAATCCTAATCCGAATCTGATACATGAATGATATTTTGGCCATTGTATGGTGATCCTAATCCTAATCCTAATCCTAATCAGGGATGAACAAAACTTTGGTTATTTTATGGTACGTATGCTTTTTGACTTAGTGATTCGATAACCTTGTGGATTGTTATGAGTATAGTCGGCGTAGTAATAGAAATTGACTGAGATATGGTCATATGCAGAATACAGGTAATGTATGAATGCTGATGTTTTCTTGCAGGAAATCTGATCATACACTGATGCACCACAAGGACATTAAGTTTCATGAACTAACTCAGCTGTCATGTCCATTTCATAAGGTTTGATCAGATTATGTCATTAAAAATGCATACCTGCCATAAGTAATGTTTTATGTTGAAGTGTTTCCTACTTTTTAGGTATCATTCTTTTTGCTCTGGTGCCTAGTCTGAAACCGACAAATCATAACAAGATTGCAAAAACATTTGTTCAATTTTTTTTTTGGCGAAAGTAGTAAAGGACCCTCATACGTTTGCTCTTATGTGAAATCAACCCCCACATGTTTTAATTGTACCAATTGACCCCCATAAGTTTGTCATAACGTGAAATTGAGTCATTCTTCAATTTCTCACCAATTTCTCATCATCCATATATATCATTTCAAAATAAATTGTACATTATACCATTCACGAAAGAAAAAAAGAGCAAAATACATTAAAGTACAAATACTTAACGTAGTAAATTTGGGCTTAGCTTTTTGTGGGTTACACTTATAGACATTAACTTAAAAGATAATTTATCCATTCTTCGAATTTTGTGATCATCAGATTCATCACATGTTTTGGGTAGGTTTCATTCGCGAGTCATGAAATTGTTATTAGAATAAGTTATCTTATAAAAAACAAATTGCAATTTTGATTATATATTTATATTGGGGTAAAGATCAATAGACCATTTTTAAAAAATCAGATTTAATAGTGAAATGGTTTGGGAAGGATGAATGTTAAGTGAGTGCCCAACAAAATGAATTTTTTTTTCTTCTTCTGTTGATATGGTTTAATAGTGAAATGGTTTGGGAAGGGTTTAATAGTGATACGGTATTCATTCAATGATATAATGTACAATTTATATTTAAATGGTAATTGTGAGTGAGAATTTGGTGAGAAATTGAAGAGAAATTGGCGAATGGTTCAATTTCACATTTTGACAAACTTATGGGGGTCAATTGCTACTATTGAAACATGTGGAGGTTGATTTCACATAAGAGCAAACGTATGGGGGTCATTTACTACTTTCGCCATTTTTTTTTCTTTTTTTGATGATATACACCATGTACGGAGTATTGTATATGGTTTATCAAATCGTGTCGATTTAATGGTGGATCAAAATTGATCAGTAATAACAATACGTCTTTTGACGATATTTAAACCAATACATTGTTGTGTACTATGTTAGTGGAACTCTTCATTTTATCTCACATACCCGTGTCAAACACTCGACACTTGGATGATTGGATCCCTCATTATAACAGAAAAAATATATTTTTTTTATATAAAATGACTAAGTCCGACATTTGGACACGCATCCGTATTGGACTGTGGATCTAGGGTGACACAAGTGGTGAGGTTGTCGATAACTTTGACTCGCACTAGCTTTTCCTGTAATAGTATGCGGATACCAATCAATTGGAAATGGGGACTAAATAAAATTTCCTTTTTAGGTAGTAAAATATGATAGAATAACATGTCAATGTGACCAAAATAGGACATTGATTGATTCTTGCCGCCGTTTAGTTGCTTCGGCGTTCGGTGTTGTTGTCGTGTCGTATTGTCTTCAGCAACATATTCGATTTCTGGTGTCATATTCCAAAATGACATACTTACCCCTGCCAAATGACACCGTATATCGCAAAGTAAAAAGCGTTGAGAGTAAGTTACTCCATCCAACTTTTGAGTTTTGATGAGTAATACCGTTCTTTTTATAGTTCATGTAATTTTGTATTGTAGCGACAGTAGTTAGAAACTTAGAATATTACACCCTACTTAAATATGTTTTTATCGATCTATCTTCTAATCTTTACGTATAACTAACAAAGCAGATCAGAAGATAGATCGAGAAAAACTTTGCTTATTGAATTGTGAAAATCACTAATATTCAGCGGATTGAAAATAATAGTTTGATAGAGGATGAAATTACGGTGACGTGTCTTAGAAGACAACGTTTGACCAACTAATGACATTAGCTTCAAAAGCCTCTCTTTAAAGTACTAGAGTTAATAAAGAAAAGACCAGTTGATTCATAAAATTTTCAAATTTGTTAATGAGAGTAGCCAAAATTTGGAACATTGAACCAATGCCCCATCTAATCAAGTTCTACAGTAATTACTGTACTAATTAGGAAATTAATTAATGTGATTAAATTTCATACTACTCTTTAAACACCCTCCTAAACTACCCAACGGCTTCTCTCTTTCTTCACTCCTCTCTCTCTTCTTGAACAAGCAACAAGAAGAAGAAGATGAGCTCTGGTGCAGGAACCAGCACTTTTATCATCAAATGGATCAACTTTCTCACTATGGTAACTCTTTTTTTCATTTACTAACAGTAACTTTTCAGCTCTTCTTCAATTTCTCATTTTCTGCTCCTTTGTAATACTGTTATTATGATTCAAATTTCTGTTGAATTTTAATTATTGGAAGGTTTGTTTATGTTACATTTAATCTGGGTTTTGTTTATTTGATAAAAAATGAATTGGGTTTACTCTAAATTTGGAAAATTATAATTTTTTTTTGCCAATATCATGCTGCTGATTAGCTACTATATTAAGCATATTCACATGAGGATCAAGGTTGGCGTAGCGGTTAGGAGACCAACCTGCCTGTGGGTTCTGGTTCAAATCCTCGTATCCCCACCTCCGCAGCATTAGCTGCTCCCATGTGCCAAAAAAAACTATATTAAGCATTCACATGCAATATTTTCCCTCTATTTTAACTAATTTTGTTTATTATTTGTAATGAGAAAGATTGATTTTTGATGTGAAATGTGAATTATAATGTAGCTAATAGCACTAGGTGTGGTGGGATTTGGGATATGGATGAGCATTCACACTGATGGTTGCAGAAAATCTCTCACTCTACCTGTTCTTGCCCTTGGTGCTTTTATACTTGTGATGTAAGCTTCTTATCTCTAATTTTCTTTTTGATATTGCTCAATTTTTATGTGAAAAAGTATACTTATTGAGAGCAGGTTTAAAGTTTTGATCTTTTGGGTCTTACAGATCATTAATTGGATTCTTAGGGGCATTGAAGAGAAACTCCATCTTATTGTGGATTGTATCCTTTGGAATTTGATTGACAGTTTACTGTTAGGGTTGGATTCCGTAATCGTTGCGTCAAATTTTTCCTTGACCTTTGGTTTTTTCTCAGTATTTGATACTCTTGTGCTTGATACTTGTGGCGATTTTGATCTTCACCGTGTTGGCGTAAGTATATATTTTAGAAACCTAAGCTCGTTTCTTTCTAATTTTTGTTCATAGACTTACTACTGGTGTTTGCTGCGTTGGGTACAATTAGTTTAGTTGGAAACTTGATAAGGGACAACAGCAACACCCCCAGTGCCCTGTAAAGGCTGTCTGTTGGATGTGCATTAGTTCAGGTTGTCCATTGGTGTTCTAATTTAGAAGAGTAGTCAGCTAAACCAGAGTTTAGAGTAGCAGTGTGATTACGATTTTGGAGATTTTTGAGCTTGAGTGTCATCGTTTTCTTACACACTTGCTGGAGGGCTTTGCCTCTTAAGGGCATTAGCAACGGAAGAACTTAAAATGTAGTTCTTCCTAGTCCATGTCATATTTTACAAAGCCCAAGAATTCAGTACTAGAGCATGCAATGGACGAACTTATGCTAAAAAATGCAAAGACCCCACATGTAGCAGCTTACAAGTTTGCCCCACTTCATCAATATGCAAATATTCAGGCGGTGGAATTCATGCCATTACCTTTTATTAGCCAGTGTATCACATGCGAGTTGTTTCTGTTTTCTTGCCTGTTGACGCTAGTATCAAGAAGCAATACGAATTGAGTTCTTGAAAATGAACCCAGTTTGTCCCACGAACGAACTCAAGCGGTCAACAATGGATAAAACTAATTTTTAGCAGTTCTTATTTGACAAACTCGAGGTAAGAACAGCCATTGCACTTGCTGTAAGATGGTGTCAAGCAGTTTATGTAGCTTGTGAGGCTGACTTGGTTGGGTGAAATTGTTACATTGAAGACAACGATACCCTTTTGGGGCATCCAGTCAAAAAGATTTAGAATTTCGATTAATTTCAAGTGGGAAAATGTATAGGTTTCATGCTGTTATATGTTTATATATTAATAATTTCCTCTTTGCAATGTGCCATTCACCTGAGAAGTTTGATTGATTTTTTCTTCACCGCAGTTTTATTGTCACAAATAACGGCTCAGGACACAAAGTAGCTGGATTAAGGTATCATCTGTTATCATGTTGTGCTCTTTGACCTTATTTTGAGGTTTACTGAGTACTGACTGTCAACTTAGAAGATCTACTTGAAATAATGTACTTGCTCTGATATGATGCCATCATTCATTGAAGTTTATTCTTTTCTCATGTGATCAGATTTAAGGAATATCAATTGCAAGATTATAGCTCGTGGTTTCTGAAGGAAGTAAGCATTTTTGGACTCATAACTTCAGATGAACTACTTGTTATTAAAGTGCAAAATATGTGAATGTAGTTCATGTTTTCTCTTTTCAGTTAAATAGCAGTCATAACTGGAAGAATCTGAAGGTCTGTCTTGTGAAATCTGAGGACTGCGCTAATCTATCCAAGAAGTACAAGGTCTGTTGTCAAACTCCTTGAACTTTATTCCCTGCATCCTGAGTCACATTTATAGGCTTTTGGTGAAAGAAAAAAATATAAGAAAATGAAGAAGAAAAAATTCCTACGCCATTCGTTCAGATTTTCTTGGTACAGCCATTACATGTATTGTTGAAATTGCACATTCGCTATTTCTTTTGTGAAAGATATTCTTTTTTTGTGTCCAGCGCAGACTTTGAAGCAGTATAAAGCAGCCAAATTGAGCCCCCTTGAGGCTGGGTGTTGCAGGCCACCATCTGAGTAAGTCATTGTTTCACTAAAGGCTTTTGACTTTCAAATTATCAAAGCCATTGTAGACACTACTAGACCTGTCTGGTTGTCTCTACACACCTTCGGCAAATGTTGAAGTAGCATAGTGGAGATCACATACTGTTTAGCTATTGTGATGTCTGTTCCCTGAAGTTGTTGAAAGTTGGAAGTGTACATGTACTTTTGGTGTGATGGCATGATATTTCTGTTAAGGTATAAAACCATTGTCGGGTCCCAAGACTTTAACCTGGCTCTGATATCATTCGAAGGAATCAACTCAACCAAAAGCCTAAGCTGATGGTTGAGAACCCGACAATGGTTTTATACTTTACAATTTTACATATTTCATTATCAACTGTAGGATGTTCGTCTGAAATGGTTGTAATGAGGAAATCAGAGACTTGAACTTAAAGCCTTCTAACGACCCGCTTTCCATACGTTTGTCAGGTGTGGATATCCTGCTGTAAATGCTTCATTTTATGATTTAAGCTATCACCCTGCTAGTTCCAACAAAGACTGCAAGCTATACAAGAACTCCAAGACTGTCAAGTGCTACAACTGTGATTCCTGCAAGTAAACACCACTCAATCACCTTACTCTTATCATTTTCACCTTATGATTCTTTCCCTTTTCTCACTTGGGTTCTAATTTTGTTCCTCCAGGGCAGGAGTTGCCCAGTACATGAAAACAGAATGGAGGGTGGTTGCGATATTCAACGTGGCCCTTTTTCTTGTCCTGGTAAGTGACAATACTACGACACACACAAATCTGTACATAATCTGATGTCTGCATCAGCAAATAAGAAAACAAGAAGTAGATGTTTAATTTGTGCCTTACTTTCGGTCGTGGTGATGCTATTCCCTAGTTATGCACATTGTCAATACTCAATAGTGTCTTACACTTTCCCTACCTTGGATCAGTCAATCGTGTACTTTGTGGGATGCTGTGCGAGGCGGAATGCTGGCACTAGCTCTAAAGATTGACATACAAACACTGCATCTGATATTCGTATTGGACATCATCTCTGTCAAAGCTCGATTCTGAAGCTTGGTGACTGTAGAACTGGATCAGCCTTCCTAGAATGTTTCAAGCACTACATCTACCGTTCTACGTGGAATTGTGGAAGAGAAACAGACTCCTTTTTGTTAATTTTGTTCTCTTTGTAAAATCTTGATCATGAAGATGGTTTGTACAGATTGTTTTAATTAGTTCCAATTACAATCTCTAGCATTTGATGGCACTAACCGCACTATCAACGACAAAATGTCCTGTTCCCTTTTTTTTCCCGGATCCCTTCAAATCCTCGACACTAGAACATATTCCGGTTTTGGTATTTGTTTTTTTTTTTCTTCATACAATTACACTTTCCATTTAAACATTACTAATAATGATTACCTTATACAAATTCAGCGATATCATTCATTTGTTCAACACGAGTGTAATGTAAAAAAAAAAAAAAAAAAATGGTTCTCGGGAAATAAAATAATCATCGGTCAGTAGTCAGTCTATGGTCTGTGGCCAGTTCGAACCTCGCCAACAGCAAGACAACAGAATTGATTCGCCAAATAATAAGGGGTCGTTATTTGTCGAACTTAAACCCTTGAAAAACCCCACATTTCTCAAAATCTCCGAACAAAAAAAAAAAAAAAAATCCAAGTCAACTGACTTTTCCGCACATCATTTTTACTGTCGACGATTTGCTTAAACATTACGCTCATTTCCCAGGTTATCATCTTCATCCCCTTCATTTCTTTTGTTCTAATTTCTTGCATTTTGGGGTTCAATTGAATCTGAAAAAGGAAATCTGAACTGGGTTTTTTTTGTTTGTGATCTTTACCACTTTTAGAATTTGGGAAATAAAGTTGATTGCTTTGATTATTTATTGTGTTTTACGGATTTAGTTGAGTAGTGCACACCACATGTTCGACGAAATGTCTAGCAGAGAGTGGATTTTTGTTTGAAGCTTAAGTGTGAAGTTTCTCCAACTTGGGAATATGATTTTGTGTTTTTTTGGGTAGCGTAAAGATCTGATCTTTTTAAATGGGGGAAGTAAACAAGTAGTTGATTTTACGCGAAATCGTAATAAAGTTTTGTGCTTATGTTTTTGTGCATATGTTAATTTGCAGTGATTCTGGTGATTTGAAGTTGTTTGGAGGAAAAGCCGATCAAAATTGCTCGATCACTTTGTTTGTGAAGTCTATTTCTAGTACATTGGTTGAAGTTTCGTGATGGAATTGGGTGTCTTGCGGTTAATATGATTCTTTTGTTAGAAGATTAAGTGAAGCTGTTAGTTGGATATATTTGGATTCTCTGAGATGGATGAACTCCTGAAGAACCCGGTATTTGTAAGCCATGCTCTTGCGGCGGGAGGCTCTGTTGCTATAGGCACCACTATTACTTATCCTCTTGATACTGTAAAAACTCTCATTCAAGTTGGTGCTAGTTCCAGCAAACGACTGACTGCTGATCACGTATTGGACCGGGTTAAATCTTTGTCGGGATATTCAGGGTTGTTCAGAGGCGTTAGTTGGCTGACATTTGGAAGAGTCACTAGTTTGGGCGCTCGTTTTGGGGTCTATGAAATTTTATCTGCTTACTATAAAGATGGCAGGGTTGATAATTATGTATATGTTTCTGAAGCTCTTTTGGCTGGAATGGCGGCTGGAGCTGTGGAATCTCTCTTAAACTCTCCATTTGAAATGATTAAGCTTCGCAAACAGGTCACTGCAGCTGTTCGTGGTTCCAGCAGTAGTAAGGCAGCGACTAAAAACGCTGTGGCCCCTGTGATCTCAAGGTTATTGCCTGGATATGTAGCACATGAAGTGGCACTTGAACGTACTGTTAACCTCTTATCTGTACTCGCATCAAAAAATCATAATATGGCTGATGCCTTGAAAAATTATCCTTGGACAATTACTGGCTCTGGGAAGCCACCTGGTGTCACTGATGTCAAAAGGCCTTTAGATATCGTCAGATTGGAAGGATGGCGAGCCTTGTGGAGAGGGCTTCGTGTCGGAATAGCCCGTGATTCTGTTTTTGGTGGTGTTTTTTTCGGCAGTTGGCAATTTCTGCACCTAGCATTGCTGGATTGGAAAGCTGTCGGTATGGATTCTCCTCCTGAGACAAATGATGAAGTTAACCCACTTTCTCCTCTAGCTGTTAGTTTGACTGCTGGATTTTCTGGGTCATTGGCTGCGGCTGCTTCTCATGGTTTTGACACTTCAAAAGTCCGAGCTCAGTGCATTGTGCTACCCAAGTATTTGGCTATGGAAAGGAAGTTCCTAAAGTGGAAGCGGCCAGGGAATTGGTTTGAAAGATTTACTGGGATGCACCCTGCTGATCGCAATGTTTTATTCCGAGGAATCTCTGCAAGGATGTCTAGGTGTGGTTTGGCATCTTTTCTTCTTGTGGGGAGTTACTTTGTATCTGTGGAGCATCTTGTGGCGAAGTCATAACTCATTTATGCTGATTATATAACATGATGAACTACTGAGAGCTGGCAGTACAAATGCTGGAAGAGACTTGGGTCTCCCAACTTGTAATTTTTATGAAGAATATAGGTTAGCTTCTACAACAGAGTAAAAGGACTTAGAAACGGACGAGTCCGGGGTTGTCCCATCCTTTACTTTTGGGTGATGGAATTATTTTACGCCATTACATGTTTCCCGTTGCTATCAGTGACAGAAACCATCGATTTAGTTTCAGCTTTCAAGTAAGCTTCATATGTTTGTTATCTTTTCTTCAAATATATGTTTCCCATTACTAGAGGATAATTGATTTTGTAGCATCAGCTTGAATAGTTATCCACATTTGAATGATAGATTTTGTATTTGACAGATAATTTTAAGTGAATATGATGACAATAATACTAACTTGTTGTGCTAGTTATAATTGAATGCTACATGCACATCACTATGCCGTCACCAGGGTGGTTTCTGTTATGGGGTCATATGAGAATTAACAGCAGCTATCAGCTTATCGCCATCGTCAACTGGTTTAAGATTCTGTGCCAGAGTAAATATGCGGGGATGGAAGGGGAGAGGAAAGTGAGAATCCGGAGAGTGGTGCGGCAACCTTCCTTGAGTGGGGTATCTTGCCTTGTTCTTTTATTATATTTGAATTCAATCCTGAAGTTTTGGTTCTGGACTGAATGTGGGGGTAGTATACATGTATTCAATACAATTCCTTGTCAAAATCGGATTTCTTACTAATTTTGCCTTTATCTGCAATCTGGTCTATTCTCACAAGGAAGATAATCAAAGATCTGGTATTTAATTGAATCTGGAAATTACAACCAAATTAAGGCATCTCTTCTTTATGCCATCTAATATTCCAAGTTTCCAACCCCTCCCATCTCTTCCCTTTTTTGTTTCCCTTGAATATAAAATGGAGACTCTCATCAACTTTTGTGCAAAGTGTTGCTCATATTCATATGCATAGGTTTCTGCCAATTTTTTAGAGGTAATCTCTTGTTCCTTGGCTATACAGGCAGTCTTATGATTGTAGGAGTGATGTTATTGCCTTGTTGGTGATGTTATTTTATACAAAATCTTTTTGTGCCTTGCTGCGACTGACTCTTTTTTAAATTTTATCAGGCAACAGAAACGTAAAGGTAAGTTTGCTTGTCGGATTACCAATGCTCTGGTGTCTAGCACCAGTTTTCTGTACCAGTGAGCTTTAGATTTAATTTTGTAAGTTCTTTGTGAACTCTCAAAGAAATTGTTTCCGGAAAGGACACAAATGGGGGAAAAGAGTTTGTTCGGTTGAGTGTGTGGAGGTTGTCTCATCCTCCCTCAATGTGAATTTTTCTTCATAATTATTTTTGTATGATTTTAATTATCCCTTACACCAGCAGGCAGCAGCATGATTTTCTTCGTAGCTGTTTTGTATGATTTAATTTCTCCCTCGGTACATCCTTGAATGGTGTCAATCTCTTAGTAGTAACAACTGTCAGCATCAGTTAGTGTCCTGTTGATGCAGGGTCTGCAACCACTGCAGCAGATATAGCCAATTTTGTTTCTCACCTATTCCAGTGATTTGTTTCTTAACATGCGGCTCAGGAAATGGTCTTTAAGACTATTCTTTCGTTATTTTCCATTCTCTTACTTTTTGGGGTCGCTGCTTCGAGGCTCTCTAGGACAGAAGGATCAGATTATGCTCACAAGACTATTAAGGTAACAGGAACCTTTTATGAGAAAGGATGGAGTAGTTGCTCTTATTTTCACCCCAACATTACTTTTAATTGACCTAAAAAAAAAATCTTTACTTTGAATGCTCCACAGACCGAATATGGAGATGTATATGATTGTGTAGATTTCTACAAGCAGCCGGCATTTGATCATCCTCTCTTGAAGAATCATTCTTTCTATCCTGAGGTAACATTCTTTGCTTTAATCAGATTCTACCATTCTCTATTATTTCAGATGACAACAAAACTGCTCATTCGTAAGTAATTGATCATTTTGAATGAGAACTGCTCATTTAACATAGCAACACATTTTGGACATATTAGAGCGGAAATGATTTAATTGCCCAAACGTTTCTCTTTGAGTTTGTTTAACACAGACTTAGAAAGTCCTTATTTGATCCCTTCTTGTAGCTTTGTGTCCCTTTTCATATGAACAATTGTTTGTGTGTGTAATTTTGTGTTTGGTGCAGATGAGGCCTACTTATCTGCCTCAAAGGACTAGAAAGAGTGATTTCTCTTGGAAGATCAACGCAACCGAAACAGATATGATTCGATTGAAGGATGGAGGCTGTCCTCAAGGAATGGTTCCCATTAAAAGATTTAAGAAGAGCAGTGGCCTTTTGGGATCCAAATTACATACACAACGATCTAATGCTAAGAATCTGAATGGTGCAACTGATTATGTATCTGGAACTATTGTGAGTTCATCCTTTAAGAATTAGATACTCTATATCTTGTCTCTAAATGCATCATTTGTGTTAATCTTACCTGCATGATGTTTAGTTGCTTATTGGCGGGATGCTAGGGTTTCACTGTGAAGGTTTAGCTGCTTATGAGATGCCCCCCCCCCCCCCCCAACAGAAGATAGAGAAAGAAAGAAGGCCTTTATCCATACTTCATAATTTCTAAAACTGGCTTGAGGACCACAGAAGAAGATGCCTTTATTATTGGGAAATAGTATGAGGTTTTCCCTCGTGTATCCAGTTCCAATTGTACTCCTTATATATGAGGGTTACTACAAATGTTCCGGGAGTTACGAAGGAAGCCTCAATCTCATATTGGTCCTGGTATGAGGTTTTTCCTCGTGTACCCAGTTCCAATTGTACCCCTTATATATGAGGGTTACTACAATGTTCTGAGAATTTTGAAGGAAGCATCAAGCTCATATTGGTCAGGGGTTGACAAAGGAAGTTGAGTGGTAAAATGCATCGGGGCCTCTCATAGGCTAGTTGTGATGTACTCTACTCAAAAAGGTTCTGAGGGAATTGTTTGTTGTCCACGTGAAAGTGAATACTTTACTTGTCAGTCTGACACACATAGGTTAAATTTTGGAAACAACTAGAAACTTATGATGCATTGTTTGATGTTTACAAGAACTTTAGTTTCTTGTTTAGGTAGTTTGAGACTCCATGCCAGATGCCATATTTCTATTTCCTGGAACAAGTCTTTCTCTTTATTACTAGGCAGGCCATTGCAAATGGAAATTAAAGTTATGCAGCCGTGTTTTGGCTGTTAATTCTGTAAAAGAATGTGTATGACATATTTCTCCAGACAGGCTTGTTGAACGTTTTATGTTTTTTTGGTTTCTATGTAGTTTGCACTCAGTCAAACAAAAGGTGATCCCTTAAAGACTTATCATGGTGTTGGTGCTATTGTGACTGTATATAAGCCACGAGTTTTAGAATCTCAATACAGTTCAGGGGAAGTTATTATCAAGGGTGGCACAGATTCCATTATTGCGGGATGGACAGTAAGTAATTCTAAGTTTTGTCTTTCTTCAGCTTTGTGGTTTCTGGAGGCTTTTGTTTGTTTCTATGCCCTTAATTTCACTTTGTTTTCTTTGGAAGAGGGGAAGGGGTGGCTAATACGTAATACTTTGTAAGCCAGTAAGTTCAGGCTCATTCTTTCCCTGTGTTCATTTTCTAGGCAAACCCTAATAAGTACCAGGACAACCAGCCAAGATTCTTCGTGTATGCCATGGTAAGTGTCTAGAGACCTGGACATGGTTGTTTGATAAAATGTAATAATTGGTGTGAAAATAGGATTAGCAGACTTGTGATACTGTTTTGGCTTGCAGTGAAGGTTATTGAGAAGGAAAATAGATTCTAGATTTAACTGATGCTCGTTATGTATCTACAGGCAGGAGACATGCACTGTTTCAATACTGAATGCGGATTTGTTCAAACCAGATCAGATATTCCCCTCGATTTTGTTATGTCCCCAGTATCAAAAAGAGGAGGACCAATCTATGGAGACAAGTTCTTTATCCATCGGGTATATATGCAAATACTCTTCGAGTTGTCCTCTTTGATCCTTCTTTCACTGATAACTTTCTAAAAGGCATGATCTTAAATGTCAGGATGTAAATTCTGGACATTGGTGGCTCCAGATAGGAATGAAGGAGCCAGCAGTTACAATGGGGTTTTGGCCACATAATATCTTTTCGGGTTTGCAACAGCCAGCAACGTATGCTGCATGTGGAGGAGAGATATACACCATGGCAACCCTTCCACCCCCGGAAATGGGAGCTGGATGGTACCCCTTTCCTACTGGCGATGATGCGTACTGCACAGATTTTATCGTGGTGGACGACAAACAAACCATTGTAGATGCCGGTGATACTGAGACGTATGCAAATAATAATAACTATGGTGTTATTGATCAACATTTCGGTCATCACAAAGTTTTATTTGGTGGTCCAATGTAGTAAGGTTTGTGTTTGTGGTTATGCTTGTGTAATGGTCTTATTTTGATGAATGATAAGCCCTACTCCTTTCTTTCGATGAATGTATACTCAGAGGTACGTGTTTATGATGGATAATAATACTAATATTTGTCATGGCGAAAACTTACCCAAATAGTGATTCAGTAAAATTTACGGGTTCGAGGTAAGTTGGAAAAATTTAGAAAGCCGAAATAATTTCTTCGGCAATTAAATTCCACGTCAGCAGCGGTTTCTTTACACTTCTCTGATGGAATTGGAGCGTGTACTTTTGGCTTGAGTATGTATGCGTGAAGAGTTCAAACCAAACGTAAAGAGTTGAAAGAAAGAGAAGGACTTCTAGAGATCCCAATATTTGTAAGCCATGCTCTTACTCAGGGCCGTCTAAAACAATTTGTTGTTAATTTGGGTGCACTTTACAAAATTACCTTTCTTTACATTGGCGGTTTCGGACTGAATATGGAGGTTAGGGATATGAATGTATCTTGTGTATGAAGTCAAATAAATTTTTGACCTTTTTGCCTTATAATCTGGAACCTTGCACATACTCTCAAGGAAAGTGATTAAATTCATAGTTAGAAGGTCAGTTACAAATTTGGGGATCACTTCTATGTACCATGGAATATACCATATCCTTCTCCCATTCCCTTCTTTATGGCTTTGTAAATAAAAAGGGAGAAGCTTGCCAATTTCTGTGAATCCCACATTTTACTTACTGTTCATTTATGTTGGTTTTTTTTTTTTACTACTTTGCTAGTCTTTTACTGGTAAATTCTTGAGCCTTGGTTAGGAATAGACTTTTGGTAAATTATTGGTAGTGATTAGCCATTTTTTTTACCATCATTATTCATTAATCAAGTGATATTACTTCAAAACATGCAGCTCAGGAGTCAGGAGATGGACTTGATAACTACAAAAAGCGGTTTTTTGTCATGTATTGTTCTTTGGGTTGCTGCTTTGGGACTCTTTATGGCTGTAAGATCAGAGTTTGTACAAAAGACTGTTGAGGTAAAATTTTCGAGGAAACCCCATAAAAAAATGATGGAATAGTTGTTCATGCATTGATCATATTATTTACCTCTCTTTGATTTGAATGATTTACAGTCCGAGTATGGAGATGTATACGATTGCATAGATTTCTACAAGCAGCCGGCTTTTGATCATCCTCTCTTGAAAAATCACTCTTTCTATCCTCAGGTAATCTCCTCTCTTTCTACTTCCCAGGCCATTTGTTTAAGCAACATGATTATGCATAGTAAAACTATACACTTAGCTTGTTCCAGAAACAATCTCCATTATTTCAGCTTAGGGGTAAATTTGAATCCCTGTTACGGCGTTACCTCAATGGGTTAATGTTGCTTCAGCAAAACGTTATAATTGTGTTATATTTGTGCAGATGAAGCCTACTGCTGTGCCTCAAAGGATTAAAAAGAGTGAGAGCACTTGGAATGTCAATGCAACAGAAACGAATATCAGTCGATTAAAGGATGGAGGATGTCCTGAAGGAACAGTACCCATTAGAAGAGTGAACAAGAGCAGCAGCTTCTCTGATACTAATAAAGAACATCCACAACAATCATTTACAGCCGAAAAACCAAACGGTCCAGCTGAGTTCATATCTGGAAATATAGTGAGTTTTTTTTTTTTTTTTTTTTTTTCCGCAAGCACAAGGAAATAGAGTTCATATCATGTACATACAGTTGATTGAATCAAGTTGTTTGCGATGTAGTTTGCAATATCTCAGACAGTTAGTGATCCCTCGAAGGTTTACAATGGTGTTGGTGCTGTTGCGAGCGTTTATAACCCGCGAGTTTTCCCATCCCAATACAGTTCTGCTGAAATCATTCTCAGGGGTGGTACTGATTTCATCATTGCTGGATGGACTGTAAGTGATTAAGGCCTTATTTTTACCCTTTATTTGGGGGGTAAGTTTTCATTCGTACATCGGTAAATAATTCGTTACTCTTGCTGTTCTTATTTTGCAGGTTAATCCTAACAAGTATCCAGATAGAAGGACAAGATTCTTCGTTTACGTTGGTGTAAGTGTATCAGAAGTTCAGAACCTGGTTTAATTTGTCAGACATGCTAATTAGATGATATATACGACATCTTTGTTAATGCTAAGTGAAATAATCCTTTTTACAGGCAGGAAATATGCGTTGTTTCA